>CM060915.1:479558503-480164794 GCA_030737875.1 Allium sativum
AGCTTACTAGTCAATGAATGCCATGACACAGTACAGGTCGTGGTAGAAGGTGATTACTGCACTCCAGATAAGAAACAGAGATAAGCAGCGAAACTGAAGTAAGACTATAAGGTAAAGATCGTCGGATTGGGCCTAGTTAAAGCATGAAGATGGAAGACCAGGTTGAAAAAAAGGGGTTCTCCAACGTACCTTATATTACTCGTTGGCTCCCATAAAAAGCCATCATTTTTTTAGATTGTCTATCGACACTAGCTTGGTGGATGGTCCAAGAGGTATACCGTTAACAAGTTTTTTCGGACCACTATCATAGATTCTTCCTTCCGCAAATGTTTTTGTGCTTCCCCTCCAATCATATATCTTACATTTATTATCTTTGCTTCCATTATGGGAAAAATAATTCATTTATCAATAACAATGAGTACAATAAGGTAATACAGGTTTTTAATATCTTGGCTCCAAAGATTGCATAACATTTTCTTGCCACTTGAGGAAAAAAAAATTTGTGTTTAATAAAAGTACACACATTTTCATTTATTTTTAATAGCTCGGGCTAAACAAATATATGAAAAAATGTATTATTTTTATTTTATATATACAATAGAAGCTAAATAAAAATGTTACCACAATGTCTTCTTTCTCTTTTTCTACCGTGTGTGATTACTCTATCAGCTAGCCACGCTACTATCATACTCTTAGCTTCTCTAACATGTGTCATAGCAGCCGCGGTCCTCCACAAATAAGCATCTGTTATCTTAGGAAATTCTATCAAAATTTTCATAGCATCCAGAGCTAAAGGAATTTGATGTACAAACTCAATCAGATGACTTGATAAAACTCTTCTTTCGGCAACTATTTCATCACACCTATTAAAATCCACTAGATCGCATCTTTCAGGTGTTTTCTCCAAAATACCCTATGATTAATAAAATAACTAAAAATTATATCAAAAACCAAAAAACCAATGTTGCAAAGTAGCTTAAAGTTACCATTTCAGATGTGCTTGCATTAGTCCGATTTTCTATATCCTAATAAATAGGTAAATAAGTTAGCGCTTTACAACACAAACCGCTCTAAACAATAATATATTATATCATATAAGGAACAAACTACTTATATTTACCAAATTGTTCACTAGCATGCGTATTGTTTGCTTTAATTCCAAAATAGTATTCTGAGAGTCGGTTAGTTTCTTATCATTAGCTTGTGATAAAATGAACTTGGTGAGAGTTGTTCCTCTTCCCATTGCTCTTAAATGCCCAGGTTTATCTTGTCCTAACACTTGTGAAAAAGCATTATTGCTTGGAAAATAGAATGTGATTCACTTTCACAACATTTTATCTTCTCCCTAAATAAAAATGTGTGGACATACACACACACACACATGAGTGTAGGTTCACGTACTCTCAAAAAGTAGACTGAGAATCAAATGCGCAGTTTTTGAAAAGTTAACTAAATAAAAATAATGTTTAATATGACAATAAGTAATCAAAAACTCTTACAATAACATCTGCAACATCCTTGTTAACTTAGTTCACCATTTTTTCGAATGCGAGATTTAACCCAAACTTGAGATCTGGAAATGGAAAAAGGATCCTTGCTCTGCATTTTCTGCATTAAAAAGTGTTAACATACTTAATATGCTAAAAGGGTAGTATAGTGGTAGTACAGTCGTAGTACAATACTTTTCCTAAAAGTGTAGTACAGTGGTAGTATAGACGTAGTACAGTACTTTTCTGTTTTTGCCTTTATATAAAGGCACCTTTTTGTTATTCTAATGTTCAAGGCTTTCTCTTCTATTGTTAGCCTCCATCTCCTCTATATCTTGTTTTTTAATCAATGAATTGTTTCAGATTTCTTCATTACGATTATCATGGTATCAGAGCCAATTGAATCCACAATCTCAATCTAGTCAGCAACTTCGTTCATCTCAGCAACCCGTGGATTGTCTCGATTTCGGCTTCATCAATCCAGGCGGCGGATTGTCTCGATCTTAGCAGGGCGGCGGCTTCCACGAATATTAGTGGCGGCAACGACTTCCACAATCGATAGCATTCTGATTTATTAATATGGATGAAATTTGATATAATTCGCTTCAAGCAGTTAGTGTTCAGTTAGATGGTAAAAATTATGCGTACTAGAGTTATGTGACGAAAAAAAATTCAAGGGTAAACAAAAGTAGGGTTATATTTCGGGTGCCATTGTCAAGCCTGTGGATAGCAAAGCTGCTAATTATGTGTATTTGTTTGACAAGTGGGAAGTTGCAAATTCTAAGATTATTACTTGGATCAATAATCCAGTCAAGCACTCGATAGGTACTCAATTGGCAAAATATGAGACAGCTAAGGAGGTTAGGGACCATCTAGCTAGATTGTATACAGAGTCAAACTTTGCAAAATAGTATCAATTGGATTCTGATATTCGTGCTCTGCAGCAGAAAGCATGAGTATTCAGGAATTTTATGATGCTATGACAAATTTGTGGGATCAGCTGGCACTCACAGAATCTGCTGAATTACACGCCCTTGGACCTTATATTGCACGAAGAGAAGAACAGAGATTGGTACAGTTTCTAATGGCTCTTCGTGATGAGTTTGTAGGACTTCGTGGGTCTATTCTACATTGTCATTCGCTACCTTCTATGGATTCTGTTGTTAGTGAATTTTTGGCAGAGGAAATTCGTCTTCAGTCTTCTGCTGCAAAGGAAGTCTCTACCACGTCAGTCTTCGCCATGCCTCCACGACCAAATTCAAATTCGCAAGTCAGACCTTATGGAACTATTGCTCGTGATGAATGTGGTTTTTGTAGACAAAAAGGTCATTGGAAATCTCAATGTCCAAAGTTAGGTAAAGGAAGCAGCAGTGTGCCCAACAGCAGCCCTATCAGCAACGTCAGTAATTGAATTATTGACCACCAATCCCTCATAATAGACCTCCACTTCTTCCTCTCCCTCATAATGCACTTACACCTTCTTCTTTAGATCCATCAATGAATGAAAGATTTTAGAAGTTCCTTGCATCTCAGTCGCACACCATGTCAGCTTCGTCTCAAATAGGCTTGTCATCTAGTTCATCAGGTATATCTTCTTCTACCTGGATTTTAGATTCTGGTGCATCGAATCATATGTCACCTAATTTATCCTCTTTCACTTCTTTAGCCCCTAAAGTTTTTGTGCCTGTCATGAGTGCTAGTGGTACATCTATGCCCGTGCAAGGTGTTGGTTCAGTCATTACACCTTCTTTGTCCTTATCTAAAGTTTATCACATTCCTAGACTTGCATTAAATCTTGCTTCTGTTGGTCAAATTTGTGAAAAGGGTTAATTTATTTCTTTTTCTTCTTCTGATTGTTATGATCAGGATCCAAAGAATCAGAAAGTGATTGGGATCGGCCATAGAGAAGGTGGACTTTATATATTGGACCAGTCCAAAATTCCTAAGATTACGGCTTCTGTTCCTAGTGTGGATGTTTTGTCTTTTCGTTTGAGTCAATCATCTTCTATGTTTTATTTGTGGCATTCTCGTCTGGGTCATGTCTCTAAGTCTCGATTACAATTTTTAGCGTCTACATGAGTTTTAGGAGAATTGAAAACTAATGATATTTCCAATTGTAGTGGTTGTAAACTTGCAAAATTTTCTGCCTTGCCTTTTCCTCAAATAATACATTTTCTATTGCGCCTTTTGATCTTATTCATTCTGATGTTTGGGGACCCTCTCCTATTTCTACAAAGGGAGGCTCTCGTTATTATGTCTCTTTTATTGATAACTGCTCTTCATCAAACTCATACTTGGGATTTAGTGCCCCTTCCTATAGGAAAATGTGCTATTGGTTCTCGTTGGTCTATAAGATTAAAACTAAGGCTGGTGGATCTATTGAAAGATATAAATCTCGCTTAGTTGCTAAAGGTTATTCTCAAGAATATGGTATGGATTATAAGGAGACTTTTGCTCCTGTTGCAAAAATGACTACTATTCGAACTCTTATTGTGGTTGCTTCTGTTCACCACTGGAATATTACTCAAATGGATGTTAAAAATGCCTTTTTGAATGGCGACCTTCATGAAGAAGTCTATATGGTTCCTCCTTCTGGCATTGATCATCAACCTGATGAAGTCTGCAAACTTAGGAAGGCTCTTTATGGTATCAAATAGGCTCCCCGTGCTTGGTTTGAGAAATTCTCTACTATGATTACTTCTCTTGGTTTTTGCCCGAGTAACCATGATTCCGCTTTGTTTGTCAAGTGTACCTCAGCTGGTCGAATTTTGCTTTCTCTTTATGTTGATGATATGATTATTACAGGTGATGATGTTGTTGGGATCAACTTGTTGAGGTCTGAGTTAACCCGGAGTTTTGCTATGAAAGACTTGGGTCCCCTTCATTATTTTTTGGGTATTGAAGTTTCTTCTTCTCCAAAAGGGTATCTTCTTTCTCAATCTAAGTATAGTTCTGACATTTTTAAGCATGCTCGTCTCTCGGATAATAATAGTACTGATACTCCAATCGAGCTCAATGCTCGATACTCTATTTTTGATGGGTCTCTATTGCCAAATCCTAATTTTTATAGAATGGTTGTTGGAAGTTTGGTTTATCTCACTATCACACGCGCTGATATTGCATATGTTGTTCACATAGTCAGTTTGTTACTTCTCCTACTACAGTTCATTGGACTGCTATTATTCGCATTTTGAGATATCTCCGTGGCACTCAGTTTCAAGCTCTTCTTCTTTCTTCTACTTCATCTTTAGAGTTATGTGCTTAGTCTGATGCTGATTGGGCTGGTGATCCTACTGATCGCAAACCCACTACTGGATTTTGTATTTTTCTAGGTAATTCTCTAATCTCTTGGAAAGTAAGAAGCAGGATGTTATATCTCGGTCTTCAATTGACGCCAAATACCGTGCTATGGCTTCTACTACGTGTGAAATAGTCTGGCTGCGATGGTTGCTTGTGGATATGGTTGTTTTCTTGCGGTGACCAACTCCTTTGCACTGTGATAATAAGAGTGCTATTCAAATCGCCCATAACTCCGTTTTTCACGAAAGGACCAAGCATATTGAGATTGACTTCCATATTACTCGTCATCACCTTCAGAATGGCACAATGACATTGCCATTTGTCTCTTCCTTTTTACAACCTGTAGATTTGTTTACTAAATCATTGTCATCTTCACGCTTTCGTTTTTTTACTGACAAACTGTCGATGCTCATTGCTATCGCATCATGAGTTTGAGGGGGTATGTTAACATACTTAATATGCTAAAAGGGTAGTACAGTGGTAGTACAGTCGTAGTACAGTACTTTTCCTAAAAGGGTAGTACAGTGGTAGTACAGTACTTTTCTGTTTTTGCCTATATACAAAGGCACCTTTTTGTTATTCTATTTTTCAAGTCTTTCTCTTTTATTATTAGCCTCCATCTCCTCTGTATCTTGTTTTATAATCAATGAATTGTTTTAGATTTCTTCATTAAGATTATCATTTTTTTGAATGGGAGATTTAACCCAAACTTGAGATTTGGAAATGGAAGAAGGATCCTTTCTCTACATTTTCTGCATTAAAAAGAAGATTAAATTATATTGAACATTGATTGAAATTGAATATATGAAACAAGCTATCTCGTACAATTTTAAATCCAAAATAATTTCTCACCATTTCTTCAGTTAGTTGAGCCATTACTTTGTGACTACATGTATATGACATTTGCTTCCATTTCATAGCTTTATATTTCTCACTTCGTGTCTAAAAATGTCATTGTAATTGTTAAATCATTATGGTGCTTATTGTTCCAACTTATTGCATCTGGAAAATAAAAATCCAATATTGCATGCCTCAAGTACTCTATGTATGTAGAATATATTGTATTATTCCAGGTCTATACTATACCATATCATCAACTGGAAACGCTTAATTATAGACTAATACAATAAGCACTCATGCACAAACAGGTTCGTGTTAATGGCCCTACTAATGAGAGCTCTAAGGCTAACCTAATTGAATAGAACGGGAAAATTGTGGAAAATAATATGCAGTAGCACATGAACTACCAAATGCCCCAGACTTCGCAGTTTCCATACAACAACGGAAGTTATCCTATAGAGAATAATATGCAACAATAGACAATGGCAATAATGGGTGTGCAGTTTCAGCAAGTATGCAAATGAACAACTGCCTACCAAATATAATATTATATAGGTAAATATGTAGTTTGATGCATTGATTAAACATAACCAGTAAGAAAAATAAATACTATAGTTATACTACATAACGATTATTTGAACATGAAAATGTGAATTGATATCTTAAAACAACATGGTCATTCGCATTCCTAATCCGGATATGAGGAGGCCAATCAAAAATAATAATTAAATTTAGCTTGTCTTTACAAGCATAAAATTTTGAACTGTGTTCGGCTCATCCTGTCAACTTATAAACTTATATTTGGAATACCCTGCTGGATTTCAAACCCAAACTCTGTAGAAAACTATCAAAATCTCCTTGTATCCAAATTTAGATTGCCAAAGGAAATGTCCTCACTGAAATCTTTCACAACGGCATTTGCTAAGTCTTTCCCATCATTCGTTGAAATTCAGATGGATAAGCTGACTTGTTAATGACATCTTATACCTATTCATTATCCATCAGCTTGCAATTTTAGATGCAACTAGGTTTGAAGAAACATTCATGAATCTTTCATATATTACCATTTGTTTGCAACTTATGATTAATACTCCACTACATGGAATAAGTTGGTATATCAATAATATGTATTTTGATGTATTTGCAATGCGACTCCAATTACAGTACTGATTCCGTAATTATTGAAGTATTTCTTTACCTTAAAAGTTGAACTTGTTTTCAACTTCACAAAATCTCTTCATTCCTCCATACTATCGATGTTTTCTGGTTTTAACTGTAGTATTTCCTCTTTGGTTTTTTCTTTTACCAACTGCCTAACAAATCTACATCTTGAGGCCCTAAAAATAGCTCCCATTAGCTGGAATATAGACACTTTCTGCCAGTCTTCATCGGATTTTAAATCTCGCCTAATATCACTATAAAGAATGAAAAGCACAGTTAATTTAGATGACGGTAATGTCTCGTCATATGATCAATTTAAATTTGATATTTATATAAAGATACAACAACTACAGAAAAAACATAGATACAATTGTAGAAAAAATGAGTTCAATGCATCAATGCATAGTGACTTATATTATTTGTGTGGATGGTTAGAAAAAGGTTGTTTCACAATCACTGGTCATATATTAACATGTTTATAAATGGTAACATGGATATTAAATTATCATCTCATTGACTTTAGTTAGTACTCTTCAACCAACATAATTTTACCACTCTTTGTGTGAAAGTCAAATGAAAATCTTACGTAAATGGCAACACTTAACTTGATGCGTTTTGTTTTTGATAACCACAGAAGGAATCATAGACTCAAGTAAATAGTATGTTTATTCTATAACTATATATTTTTTAAGTACTATATATTAGTTATATGGAATAATGGATTGAGTGGTAATGTATATTAAGAATTGGATTTACAAAATATTATTGCAAAACGCATGTGACAATTCATAGCATGGCTAGAGTCTAAAAAATATTAATAAGAGTACCTGTGGGACAATATTAATAAGAGCGAGAAAGTTCTGTTTATACCTGAATGTGCTCACGTTACCATCATCAAGTTGCCCCCAATCATCAAGTGTAAAGGAACAACCCTTCGGACTAATGACCCTAAGTAAGAAGATAAGTCAATTGATCTAGGGCTTATTCATTCTACCATTAAATTAAAATCCACTTGAACTCCACTCATAGCATCTGAAAGAAGTCTTTTCAATTTTATCGACCTCTACTGGCTCTTTTTCCAAGTGGACTTGCAAGTATATCATGAACCTGTACATCAGCTTCCACTAAAACTTCATTATTTACATCAATTGACATTGCATGATCTTCATCTGCTTCCACGTTGAATTCAAATGCTTTAGCTACTGTTTTGTCTTCCCTCGCATTCAAATTGCTACACTCGATAAGCTCCTCCCTGGCTAACCACTCCTTTAATGTTTCTTTTGATATCTCGGTCTCTTTTTGTTTTTCGTTAGCTTTCTTCTTCTTTTTCATTATTATGCTAATTTTTTAAAGAAAAATATCATTAAATAAAGAAAGTGAATATGCTAAATCAAATATATTTGAAAAAGGTGAACATTCCAAAATCAATTTTTATGTCAAAAATGCATAAATACAAATGTACATGTATATACATATATGTAATTAACATGTGTATGTCAATAGGTCAGACAATAAAACCAAATAGCGGACAAACGGTTCATGGCAAGCAAATCAAAATAATTAGTTACAAATGAGTTATTATCATGGGAAAGTATGCATCTATATAATGCAAACATTTTCACCAACTAACAATAATAGGATCAACCTCTTTCCCCTACCGAGAAAGGGGGTGAAAAAAGAGGAAGGGTATTTATGGGGGCATCCTCAATTCACTTAATATCCTCTCGCTCACCCAATTTATTTGAAGTATAGGAAAAGTAAACAAAAATTAGAAGGAATAAGTTGATTATCTGCAACGCTAATATGATGTCTCGGACCCGAAAGCCAATAGAGGAAAAGAGCATACATAAATAGATGATGTCTCTTTTCCACTGTATATTTATTTGTTAATTATTTTGCCGCTGAATTGCATGTTTATACATTATATGTGGTATAATTGCAATGTTCACTCAACAAATATAATTGCAATGTTCACAATTTCCCGAATGAAATGAATCGAGTCATCCTTCAGAGGGCATGAACTTGCTCAATTCTTACAGTAAGGTGTCGAACTTATCAACAAATTATGTTGAAATCAGGATATATGTGTGGTGTTGTATATTTTGGACAAATGTGTGACTTGCCAAGGGCATATTTGGACATTTTTCGTTATGGTTTTTAGTTCATACGTGAGTGATTTTGCAAACCTAGGTTGTTATACATGTTGTCAACTGCAACTGACAACAATTATGTTGGATTAATCACATGGCAGTGGTCAAATAACATGGGTTCTTAGTGCTTTAATGTAACACCATGTATTTTCTGTGAACATAAGAGTAACAAATTAGAGAATAATTAAATTGTAACAAAATAACTAAGGGAAACGGGTTATGCCATTGCGTTCATCTCGAAATTCTTCTTGGAATAGAGTCCAAGTTTGCGTAAATCGGACTCCATATGAAGAAGATATGGCCTTCGGAAGTTCCAATAAAAACCAGCCCGAAAGTCAAAACAGACACCCGGGGTGGGTGGAAAAATTCCCGCCTAGGACCCAGGTCAAACACTAGGGTTGACCTGGGTAAACAGGTCGACACTAGGGTCGACCTTAGGGTCGACCTCCCCCCTCCCCTGTTTCCAAATCTGGAGACAGATCCATTTTTCTGCACCTGGACGCCTTTTTAACCGGATTCGTAAGCTCTAACCTATATAAACACCCCCAAACCTAGCTTTCTCTCCACACAATTTCATTTTGCCTATACTCTGCCTCTATTCTAATTAAAAATAAAAATGGCATCGGTACTCTGATGGAATCAAAACTAGGATTAATGCATCTTCTTCCAATCTGAATAGAATTAAAAGAGAATCAAATCTAAAACGATTAGTCTACATCGAAGGCGAGCATTTTAATTTCGGAATATAGATTCCAGAATACAAGAATCGTTCCTTTTTGTGAGTACAGTTATTTTCAGATATGAAATTTAATAATTATCTTGACATTTTTGTGAATCTGGATCTGAGGTTATGCATACTTTTCTATGGATCTATCTTGTTAATATTATTGTGACTGTTCTGTATCTGTTCCCTCTTTTCTTCCTTTTTGTTTATAGCCAAGCTACCACGAGCCTGCGCCAAATCTCATAAGAGATTAACGCATGAACGAAAAATTTTGGGGCAAGAAATGGATAATGCATAATTGGACATGACTGATCTGTGACAGACTTGAGAAATGGACATATGTTGTAAATTAGATCTAGATCTGTGCATACTCTGTGATTTGGAAGAAGAGGAATCATCGTATGATAACATATGACTTGAAACTTGGGGACCTAATGCATATTAAAATTAAGATCTGATTTTGAGATGTTATAATTTAAAGATCTAGACTTTTGGGTAAATTTTATGTAATGATTCATGTCTTGAACAAGGAATATGTGACTTAGGCGTAGAGACATGATAATAGGATAACTATCAATGTGAATACGCCTAAAAGTGGATTTTTGGATATTTGGCATTAAAGGCTATAATTTGGCATAATTCATATGGTATATCATGATTTGGGATTTTAGAGAATATTTTGCACTGTGCGAAGTTTAACTAAAAATTTGGGCATATGTTGTATTATGAATTATGACCATGATTTAGGCATGTAAGTTTAGGCTTAATTTATGATTAGGCAAGATATGTAAATAGAATTGTAGAAATATTTAATCTGTTGAATTGCCTAATCTGCTAAATCTGTTATCTGCTAAATCTGTTGAATTGCCTAATCTGCTAAATCTGTTAACTGCTAAATCTTTTGAATTGCCTAATCTGCTAGATCTGTTATCTATTGAATTGCCTAATTTGTTGAAAGCTGAATAATTGTAATTTGGGTATGAAAATTCGTAGGCTCGATCTAAGATTGAGTAGAACATGGAAATTTGATTAATCTGTTGTAACCTATAAAGAAGTTTAATCTGTTAAATGGATAAAATTAGTCTGATATCTATATAATCTGTATTGGAATAAATTGGCTATGACACGAGGTTAGAGTCTGTTTGCAGTAGAAGCCTGCCTGGAACCAACTGGCTTAACCAGCAACCGCAAACTGTCAGTATAATGTGAGAGGTCGTAGGCATCACTAAACTTTGCTTAGACACGAGGTTAGGTCTGGCTTGTCGCAGAAGTCTGCCCAGAACCGCCCGGCACATCCAGCAGCCACAAGCTACCGACCTAATGTGAGAGGTCTATGCATTAATATTTAATTAATGTAAATTTAAGAAAAACGTGGTGTCTAAAAACGTGTTGGGTGGATAGGGTTAAACCAACTAGACTGATGAATCTAATAAACCCGTTTCGTGAATCTGTAGGCCCAATACAAAGTTAGACAATCTGTAAGTCTGTTAAATCCGTACATCTGATCTGTTAATCTGAAAACTTGTTAACTTGATTGTCTAATCTTTGAACTAGTAATCTGAACTCTGTCTGAAGCTTGTAAACAAATTAATCTGAAATCTGCTAGTCTGGGGACACAAGGTTAGGAGGGGAAATACTTTTGTCATCTGTTGTTTGGGACCCATATTAGTCAGTAACCCTTTCTGGTATCAAAACTTTGACCCCACACTATGTAGGGGTCCGGGCATGCTTACTAAACTAATTATAAGCAGTTCATTCTGATAATGGCGAGGGGTGTTGATGGCGCGTTCGAACCGGGTCGTGTGCGTGCATGGATCCGGTCTGCTCTGAGGATGTAAGACACAATGACATCTGTAAATAGGTATGTGCCAATAGGTTGCCACTTTAGGGAGTGATACACCCTACTGTGAGGCCGACACGGGGTATTTATGTATTAGGGAGCCGATTGCTTGGGGTAGGACTTAGGGTACACTTAGTTCTGTCTGTTTCTGTTGGTACCGTATTTTTCTGTTGGGTGGTAACACCTGTCTGTTTCTGCGTGGTACCATCTGTTGGGGCGGCAAAGGCCTATTACTAGTGTATACCTAATTCTAACATTCTATTTCAGTAGGATTTATTCTGTTTCCGTCTCTGATTCCGTTTCCGATTCTATTTCCGTACCTTCTGTCTGTTGGGGAGGTAAAGGCCCATTAGTTGGGTGGTAAAGGCCCATTATTAGTATTCTGTTTTCGTACCTTCTATCTGTTGGGGTGGTAAAGGCCCATTACTAATATTCTTCTTGTGTACCTTCTGTCTGTTGGGGTGGTAAAGGCCCATTACTAGCATTCTGTTTCTGTATAGATTATTCTGTTTCCGTTTCTGTTTCAGTTTAGACATTAGGGTTACACTGTTATACTAGTATTAGTGCAGAGAAGTGAAAAGCTTAGCTTAGCCTATATCATTCTGTTTCTTCTGTTAACCTGCTATTCCTGTTACGGTTATCTCTCATCTAGTTTTATTTACATGTCATGATACTATTATATGTTTATATGCTAAAAGTCACTGGACTCACCAGACTTATGTCTGACCTAGTTTGTTTCGCCTCTTTTCTTTCTGTTCCCCCCCTCAGGTTTTCAGGGTGGAAACATAGGAGCTTGATTCAGATTCTCTCTGCTTGAAGTGTTTGAAGTATTGCTTGGATTTGTCTCTATCTTTCCATAGCAGTTTATATTGGGGATTATAGCTTTAAAAAAATATGCATTTTGAAGGCTTTTGTACAAGACCGATATTTATGTACTTGAATTCCGATATTGTGATTTTGAAAGATGTAACCAAACTTACTTCTGTTTATGTTGTAATAAAGTTATAAAATTTTCAAGTACTACTTTATCTGTCTTGTAAATTTCTGTTCTGTCTACTAAAAACGCTCCACCAAAGTTAAGGCATTCCCTTTGCGAGTGACCTTAACGGAGGTGGGGTGTTACACCTTGTATCAGAGCTGAAGGTTACCAGATTTGATAAAAAGTTTTTGAAAACTATTTTCAAAAAGGTTATAAAAAGGAAGTATTTTCTAAAGCAGAATTTATTTTGAAAAACATAATCCCCAAAGCCATATGCATATCTTTCTATCCTTTGTTTTGAATCTTTCCTTTTCTTTCATTTCAATATGTCTGGGGATCTTAACCTTCCAGAGGGCGTACCGGTACCTAGTTGGTTTAGAAGGTATCTAGAAGCTAGGGCTAATGATGCGGGCCCAGCAGACGTCCCTCCTCCCCCAGCTGCAGCGGTTCCTCCTCCACCACGCGTGAATACTTTCCCGAAGATATGATGAGACTTTCGAGCCATGGGTGGGAAGAACTTTAATTGAACTAAATCATTCGTGGAGGCAAGGAATTGGCTCAAAGAAAATGAGGATTTGTTCATTATCTTCGAGGTGGATGATAGGCAGAAGATACAATTGGCGGTATGGTTGCTTAAGGACGAAGCTTCTTTTTGGTGGGAGGTCACAAACGGAGAGCGTCCGGTAGAGACACGGATGGATTTCAGGCATAGGTTCGAGATGAAATTTTTCTCACGAGCGGAAGAGAGTCTATACGTAGAGAGGTTCTTGGCATTGAAGCAGGGGGATTTATCAGTGAGAGAGTACGTCAACAAGTTTAATCAGTGGGCGAGATTCGGCTTAGATTTGGTAAATACACCGCATAAAAAGGCACCGAGGTTTGTTAAAGGTTTGAATGAGCCGCTACACGGATTGGCGATGTCCCACATTCCTATGGGGGAAACCTTCGAGAAATTGGTGGACATGGCGTTAATGCATGAAGAGGAAGCCAAAAGTAAAAAAGAAAGAGGAAAAGCTTGAAGGACAACAAAACAAGAAGGCGGGGCCCAAAAAGGAAACACAAAAGAAGGATGAGAAGTCTGAAGACAAAAAGGAGAAGAAGTGCTTTACTTGTGGAAGCTCGACCCATCTGAACAAGGATTGCCGAAAGAGGAAGGGCACCTCCTTTAACTGTGGTGAGATGGGACACTTCACTAGGGACTGCCCAAAGAAATGAGGGCAAGGGCAGAGAGGACAGGTCCTACTTCTGGAGGGCATGTGAATATCCTCGAGGCTGGTGGATAGGATAGAAATAGGAAAACTTTCTGTAGAAGGTTTAATTTCCTTATCTGATTTTTGAGTTAAAACTCTTTCTGATTCTAACATTTTGACTCTGTAATTTATACTCTACACTTTGATACTAGTCTTTTTTCTGATCCTACTGTAGACTCAGACCCATAAGGGTTATGACTCATCTACTTGTGATAAGTTGGGGTTTGAGGGTATCTGTGTTGGGTGTTAAGTTGACTATGACGCATACATTCTGTGTTTTTTATCATGCTTAGATTCCTAAGAATCATTTGGTAATCTGATCTGTACCAGTAGTCTGTAAGTATCTGAATATTTCTGATAAGGTTAAGGGTTTTTACTCAAAGCGTGAAGTAGATTTCCAGTTTGGCATTGTTTAATGGGAGTAATTCACTAGGTGTCAATCTGATGTTGATTTTGGTCTTTGGGGTTGATACTTAGGGAGTTATTTTCTTAACCGATGTCTAATAGGAACAGAGCTCTTGTTTTAATCGTACTTGCTTTTGTCACTCAGTTGTATCATATCGATTGAATCTTCGACCTTTAGGTAGAAACTAATGGGTGTAAACATGTGTTTGAGACATGTTATGTTTGATGGTTGCAATTGGATGCAAGTGGCTGCTAGCGGTTGCTCGTGGATGCATACACACACACTAGGCACTAGATCGGCTAAAAAACACTCTCATACTGCATATGGATGTGTGTGCATTTTTAAATTTTTTACGGATGCGAAATGGTTGACTCAGCACATGGATGTTGCATATGAATGAACGGTTGTGCACTCATATAGAAATGATATGTATCAAATATGAAAATTGCATACAAGTTGGACTCATGGCACTGACATAATTCGCATTAAGGAGGTCAACTGAATCAGTGGACCGCCTGGTCTTTGCATTAGATAAGGAACATATACACACACTTTTGCATATGTTCATACAACATTAGAATATCTAAGGACAATGGATGCTTGTGGATGATGGTTGAGTAGATGGGTGATTGGATGGTAGGACACATTCTTCTTAACTTGAAGATTTCGGGGACGAAATCCTTTATGGAGGGGAGAATGTAACACCCTGTATTTTCTGTGAACATAAGAGTAAAAAACCAGAGAATAATTAAATTGTAACAAAATAATTAAGGGAAACGGGTTAATCCATTGCGTTTGTCTTGAAATTCTGCTTGGAATAGAGTCCAAGTCTGTGTAAATCGGACTCCGTATGAAGAAGATATGGCCTTCGGAAGTTTCAATAAAAACCAGCCCAAAATTCAAAACAGACACCCGGGTTAGGCGGGAAAATTCCCGCCCAGGACCCAGGTCGACACTAGGGCCGACCTAGGTAAACAGGTCAACACTAGGGTCGACCTCCCCCCCCTCCAGATCTGGAGAAAGATCCATTTTTCTGCACCTGGACGCCTTTCTGACCGGATTCGTGATCTCTAACCTATTTAAACACCCCCAAACCTAGCTTTCTCTCCACACAATTTCATTTTGCCTATAATCTGCCTCTATTCTAATTAAAAATAAAAATGGCATCGCTACTCTGCTGGAATCCAAACTAGGATTAATGCATCTTCTTCCAATCTGAATAGAATTAAAAGAAAATCAAATCTAAAACGATTAGTCTACATCAAAGGCGAGCATTTTAGTTTTAGAATACAGATTCCAGAATACAAGAATCGTTCCTTTTTGTGAGTACAGTTATTTTCAGATATGAAATTTAATAACTATCTTGACATTTTTGTGAATCTGGATCTGAGGTTATGTATACTTTTCTGTGGATCTATCTTGTTAATGTTATTGTGACTGTTCTGTATCTGTTCCCTCTTTTCTCCCTTTTTGTTTATAGCCAGGCTACCACGAGCCTGTGCCAAATCTCATAAGATATTAACGCACGAACGCTAAATTTTGGGACAAGGAATGGATAATGCATAATTGGACATAACTGATCTTTGATAGATTTTAGAAATGGACATATGTTGTAAATTAGATCTAGATCTGTGCGTAATCCGTGATTTAAAAGAAGAGGAATCATTGTATGGTAACATGTGACTTGAAACTTGGGGACCTAATGCATATTAAAATTAAGATCTGATTTTGAGATGTTATAATTTAAAGATCTAGACTTTTGGGTAAATTTTATGTAACGATTCATGACTTGAAAAAGGAATATGTGACTTAGGCGTAGAGACCTATATGATATTAGGATGATTATCAATGTGAATACGCCTAAAAGTGGACTTTTGTATATTTGGCATTAAAGGCTATAATTTGGCATAATTCATATGGTATATCTTGATTTGGGCTTTTAGAGAATATTCTGTACTGTGCGAAGTCTAACTAAAAATTTGGGCATATGTTGTATTATGAATTATGAGTATGATTTAGGCATGTAAGTTTAGGCTTAATTTATGATTAGGCTAGATATGTAAATAGAATTGTAGAAATATATAATCTGTTGAATTGCCTAATCTGCTAAATCTTTTGATTTGCCTAATCAGCTAAATATGTTATCTGCTAAATCTGTTGAATTGCCTAATACGCTAAATCTGTTATCTGCTAAATATGTTGAATCGCCTAATCTGCTAGATCTGTTATCTGTTGAATTGCCTAATTTGTTGAAAGTTGAATAATTGTAATTTGGGTATGAAAATTCGTAGGCTCGATCTAAGATTGAGTAAAACATGGAAATTTGATTAATCTGTTGTAACCTGTAAAGTGATTTAATCTGTTAAATGGACATAATTAGTCTAATATCTGTATAATCTGTACTGGAATAAATTGGCTATGACAGGAGGTTAGACTCCGTTTGCGGTAGAAGCCTGCCCGGAACCAACCGGCTTAACCAGCAACCACAAACTATCAGTCTAATGTGTGAGGTCGTAGGCATAATAAAATATGCTTAGACACGAGGTTAGGTTTGGAATGTGGCAGAAGTCTGCCCGGAACCACCTGGCACATCCAGCGGCCAACAGCTACCGACCTAATGTGAGAGGTCTATGCATTAATATTTAATTAATGCAAATTTAAGAGAAATGTGGTGTCTAAAAACGTGTTGGGTGGATAGGGTTAAACCAACTGGACTTATGAATCTAATAAACATGTTTCGTGAATCTGTAGGCCCAATACAAAGTTAGACAATCTGTAAGTCTGTTAAATCCGTACATCTGATCTGTTAATCTGAAAACTTATTAACTTGATTGTTTGATCTGTGAACTAGTAATCTGAACTCTGTCTGAAGCTTATAAACAAGTTAATCTAAAATCTGCTAGTCTGGGGACACAAGGTTAGGAGGGGAAATACTTGTGTCATCTGTTGTTTGGGACCCATATTAGTCAGTAACCCTTTCTGGTATCAAAACTTTGACCCCACACTATGTAGGCGTGCGGGCACGCTTACTGAACTAATTATAAGTGGTTCATTCTGATAATGGCGAGGGGTGTTGATTGGGCGTTCCAACCAGGTCATGTGCATGCATGGATCCGGTCTGCTCTGAGGATTTAAGACAACGTGACATCTATAAATAAGTCTGTGCCAATAGATTGCCACTTTAGGGAGTGATACACCCTACTATGGGGCCGACACAGGGTATTTATGTATTAGGGAGCCGATCGCTTTGGGTAGGACTTAGGGTACACTTAGTTCTGTCTGTTTCTGTTGGTACCGCCTGTTTCTGTTGGGTGGTAACACCTGTTTGTTTGTGCGTGGTACCGTCTGTTGGGGTGGTAAAGGCCCACTACTAGTGTACACCTAATTCTAACATTCTGTTTCCGTAGGGATTATTCTGTTTCCGTCTCTGATTCCGTTTCCGATTCTATTTCCGTACCTTCTGTCTGCTGGGGTGGTAAAGGCCCATTAGTGGGGTGGTAAAGGCCCATTATTTGGGTGGTAAAGACCTGTTATTAGTATTTTGTCTGTTGGGGTGGTAAAGGCCCATTATTAATATTCTTCTTCTGTACCTTCTGTCTGTTGAGGCGGTAAAGGCCCATTACTAGCATTCTGTTTCTGTAACACCCCGAATTTTCTATTAACACTAAAGTTGCTAAAATATTAATAAGTGTGTAAGAGAGGGGATGTATCTAATATGAATATAAAAATATTAATAAGTGTGTAAGAGAGGGGATGTATCTAATATGAATATAAAAATATTAATAAGTGTGTAAGAGAGGGGATGTATCTAATATGTATATAAAAACAATAATAAGTAAAGGGGGATGTATCTAATATGTACATGGTAGAAAATATATATATATTTATGACATGAATAGAAGTTTATTAATATGCTGAGTGTTTGCTGAGTCACTTCTGACTCATTGCTGAGTCAACAAGATAAACCCCATCTTGTCTGAACGGCTGCGGTTATTTCTAGGTTAAATCTAATGGCCTAAATGAATTCTAAAATCTATAAATAAGTGGGTAGACCCTAAACCTAAATCACTTGTAAAATTAGAGAAGCTACCGTCATGCTGCTGCCATGGAGTTCAGCGTAGCCGTCACAAACTAAGAAGAGGAAGCCTAATCTACTACAACTAAATTCTACTCAACAAAACAAATCAAACCAAAGAACTCTCTCTCTAATTCTCTTCTTTTGTTGGTGAGTATGATGATTCTCACAAGACTATTACAAACTAATTTGACTCAGTTATGAATGGATCACAAGAAAGTGATGTGATTTGTAATTGTAAATTCTATATATTGTGGATCTCTTATTATGTTATTATGTTGTCGTATGATGTAAATTATATATGCTATGTCATGCTATGTTGTAAATTCTCTTATGCTATGTCGTGCTATGTTGAGAATCATGTCAAGCTATGTTATACTATCATACTATGCCATGTTATAAATCATGCTATATTATGTTGAAAAATCATGTTGTTGGATCATGCTTAAAGTTATGTTTTTTTTTCTTAATTTAAATGGATCTTGTTTATGGGAATTTGCCTATTAGGTTAGGTGTACCCATAAACTTGAAACTATAATTAAATAAAACTTGATTATGGGAATTTGCCTATTGAGTTAGGTGTACCCATATAAAACCATGTTGTAAAAAAATTAGATGATGTTGATTCACACATGTTCATATGTAAGCTTATGAAAATTAATTGAGATTATATTAGGTGAATTTTGAACAAGTTGACACCTTTAGGTCCATGACATGTATAATCTATGCAAGTTGGACATATGCAAGTTTCACCCCTTATTATGATTCATTTGGTCACATATACATGTTGTTATTATGATAATCTCTTTTATGCTATGAGTTAGGCTATTCGAGTCTAACATATATTTTGCGAATAAACGTTCAAACGTGGGGTAGGGGTAATATTAGGAATTAATAAATTGGGTGCAATTTTGTAAGATTTTGCATACCATGAATGGATGTCCATAATTGAGTCAATTATGGACATTGTTAAAAATTGGAAGTAATTAATAATTCAAGTAGGGAATTATTAAAATTGGGGGAAAGTGGATTATTATTAATAATCAATGCTTAGGACACGAGGTTGGACCCGTTTGTGATGTAAACCTGCCCGGACCCGCCCGGCAAATCCAGTAGTCACAAATGTCGGCCCAATGTGAGAGGTCCTAGGCCCAAACTAAAGCATAACAGTTGTAAAGACACGAGGTTAGACTCTTTTATGGTGTAAGACTGCCCGGACCCGCCCGGCAAATCCAGCTGCCATAAATGCCAGTCTAATGTGAGAGGTCTTTATGAGGTTATGGCCTTAATGAACTAAGAAATACTTAACCAGATAATCATGTAAGGTGGGACATGGGGGTTAAGTAGGTGCCTTGGGTGGCATGAGGAATTTGGTGGTTGCCTTTAGAGGCATTTGAAATACGATTAGACTTAACCAAACACACATGTAAATGAACATGACTAAGTGGGTTAAGTGGGATGGACTAATGGGGACAAGCTTAGGTGGAATGCTTGTGGTAAATAGTGGGGGCCCATTTCAACCAGTATCCCAAAACGTATCTTTGTGGGCTCGACCCAAGTCGAGGACGGGACACGCATACTGGGTTTGACTATAAGAGGCCAAAACAGGGAGCGGTGGCAACGCAAGTCCAACGGGTTTCATATGCGTGTGTGGACCCGGGCTGGTAGGTAAGACGTTGTTGCATCGTGTAGGTATAAGCCGTGCATGTCCGTTGTATCAGGTTGCCACTTTAGGGGAGTGATACACCCCACTGTGGGGCCAGCACGGGTATCTACGAGTTAGGGAGCCGATCGAATAATGGGAAGTAGGGTACACCTAGTGGAGATAGGGGCAGGCGGCACCTATGTAGTCAGCTAGGGGTACGTAAAGCCATTGGGAAAGTTTCTAAGTGAAGCTAAGTGGGATGAATCTTTAGGGTGACTGGTGTGGTGCAGTATAGTGTTTATCCTTTAGTATTTAGGAGCGCCTATAACGTTGCCTTTAGCGATTGTCTATGTCCTTAATCTGCTCTTCATAGACATTTTCTTGTTTTCCAGCTTATGCCTTAGTCCAGTTATTTTGGTAATAGTATTGTAGAATTATCATATTCACCAGACTTTATGTCTGACCCCCTCTTTTCCATCCTTTTTCTCCCTTCAGGTCCGCAGGTTGGGCCAAGTTCTAGTGGAGTCTAGTTGGATCGCTTATCTTCTGGAAAGCTTGGACTGCTGAAGTAAAGTCCAGCTTGTTATCTTTCTTTTTAATGGCTATTCATGTAATGGGATTATGTACTTGTTTTATCAAGATAGATATTGTACTTGACATTGAATATGGTGTTATGATGTAATCAAACATGTTTTGACTTCTGCTACAATGAAATAAAGTTTTTGAATTTCCAAGTACTATTTTATATCTGTCTTGTTGTAATTTTACTGTTCTATATTCACTTAAAACCTCCATGGAAGTTAATGCATTCCCTTTGTGAGTGACATTAATGGACGTGGGGTGTTACACGTGGTATCAGAGCTTAAGGTTACCAGAACAGATGAAATTTTTAGAAAAACTATTTTTGAAAGAAGTGTTTTCAAAAACGTGTCTTAATGAGTAAATTTAAGAAGAAAGTTTTTATGAAAAACATAATCCCGAATAGCCATATCTTTATCTTTCGAGTCCTCCATTTTGAATCTTTCCTTTTTCGTTTCAGCATGGCTGAAGATCTTAATCTCCCAGAAGGTGTGACGATTCCAGGGTGGTTTAGGAGATACTTGGAGGCTAGGGCCACCACTGCAGGCCCAGCGGATACTCCTCCACCCCTAGTTGCACCCATTCCTCCTCCTCCTCCTCCTCCTCGTGTTGACACTTTTGCAAAGACGTGCAAGGAATTCAAGGCTATGGGAGGAAAAACTTTTCAAGGGACTGAGACGTTTGTGGAGGCCAGAGATTGGCTTAAGGAGACTGAGGAATTGTTGGATATCTTTGAAGTGGAAGATGGGAGGAAAGTCCGTTTAGCTGCTTGGTTAATGAAGGGAGAGGCCTCGTTTTGGTGGGAGGTCACTAACGGGGAACGTCCAGTTGATTCATGGGCGGATTTCAGACGAAGGTTTGAGGCAAAGTTTCTTTCAAGGGCAGAGGAGAACTTAAATATGGAAAAATTCCTGGCACTAAAGCAAGGGAGCTCATCAGTAAAGGAATATGTCAATAAATTTAATCAGTTAGCAAGGTTTGGCTTGGAGTTGGTGAACACGCCAGAGAAGAAAGCTTTGAGGTTCGTTAGAGGCTTGAATGAACCGTTGCAAGGGTTGGCTATGACCCACATCCCTATGGGAGCCACCTTTGAAAAGCTAGTAGAAATGGCACTTATGCATGAGGATAAGGTAGTTGAAAAGAAAGGGGATCAGAAGAAACCCCAACAGCAAAATAAGAAGGGTGGTAAAAACAATAATGGCAAAGGGAAGAAGAAATGCTTCAATTGTGGGACGCCTGGCCATCTCAGCAAAGATTGTAGAAAGAAAAAGAAGACTGGTTGTTTTCATTGTGGAGATGCGGGACATTTAGTGAAGGACTGTCCAAAGAAGGGGCAGAGGGCAGGGTCTACCTCGGGAGGACAGGTGCAGGCTCTTATGGCACCAGGGCAGGCAAGGGGGCAAGTTCAGGCTATTGCGGCCCCACCGCTGCAAGAAAGAGGTAGAACAATTTCTGTTGAAAGCTTAGTTTTTCTGTTTGATCATCCTGTCCGTACCTTATTCGATTCTGGCGCATCTCATTCGTTTATCTCTGCATCATTAGTTGAATCACTGCACTTGAACACCAGTTTAGTAGAGGATCCCTTGGTCGTTTCAAATCCAATTGGGGGTTCGGCTCATTTGACCATGATATGTTTGGATTTGAAAATCTCTATACTTAGCGTTGAATTTAGATGTGATGCTTATGTATTGGGCTTCACGGGCTATGGGCTAATTTTAGGAATGGATTGGTTGTCTAGAAATAGGGCCATTCTTGATTGTGAAAGGAGAGTAGTTAGGCTTGTGACTCGCCTTGGTAATGCTCTCGACATCTTTTGTAATCCCATAAATTCCGTTATGCTAAGTTATCTTGAATCGCTTGACGTGTCTGTAGAGAACCTGCGATCGGTAGAAGTGGTCCGGGAATATCCGGATGTGTTTGAGGAGGTGAAGGGCTTACCTCCAAAGCGGGAGATAGACTTTCGAATTTATCTTGTGGATAATGCTAAACCCGTATCTTTGCCAGTGCGCCACATGGCTCCTCGTGAAAGGAGGGAACTCAATAAGCAAGTAAAGGAGTTGCTTGAGAAGGGGTTCATAAGACGTAGTATATCGGAGTGGGGTGCTCCAGTAGTTTTTGCCACAAAGGCGGATGGGTCTCTTAGACTTTGTATGGACTATAGAGAACTAAACAAGCTTACTAAAAAGAACCGACACCCACTACCGAGGATTGACGATCTCTTTGATCAGTTAGTTGGCGCCTCAGTGTTTTCGCAGTTGGACTTAGCCACTGGCTTTCATCAACTGAGAGTGGTTGAGGATAGTATAGATAAGACTGCTTTTAGGACTCCTGACGGATTCTATGAATGGCTAGTGATGCCCTTTGGTTTGACAAACGCCCCTGCATATTTTGTTGATTTGATGAGTAGGGTGTTTAGGGAATACCTTAACAAATTCGTGGTAGTCTTTGTGGATGACATCTTAGTCTTTTCTAAGAATAAAGAAGAGCACTCCCTACATCTTAGGGAAGTGTTGGAAACCCTTCGAGCGCATAACCTTAAGGAAAAATTTTCTAAGTGTCACTTCTGAAGGAAGGAAGTACGGTTCTTAGGGCACGTGGTTTCCAAAGAAGGGATAGCAGTGGATCCCGCAAAGGTGGTGGCCATCCAAGATTGGAAGGTCCCTAAAAATGCAACCGAAGTAAGAAGTTTCTTGGGGTTGGCTGGCTATTATAGGAAGTTTATCAAAGACTTCGCAAAAATATCAGCTCCATTAACACGGTTAACGAAGAAGAACCTGGTTTTTACGTGGGACAAAGATTGCGATGATGCGTTCCAACGTTTAAAGAGAGCCTTAACTTCAGCCCCAGTCTTAGTGCTGCCAGACGGGAATAAACCGTTTACCATCTATACTGATGCTTGTGGGACGGGACTTGGCGCGGTCCTCAGGCAAGAGGGAAGAGTAATAGCCTATGGTGGAAGGCAGTTGAGGGTTCATGAAAAGAATTACCCCACGCATGACTTAGAGCTAGCCGCAATTGTTTTCGCGCTTAAGTCTTGGCGTCACTATCTTCTTGGTGAGAAATTCGAACTGTTCACTGACCACAAATCATTAAAATACTTATTCTCTCAGAAGGATTTGAATTTAAGGCAGCAACGGTGGATGGAATTCTTAGCCTCCTACGATTTTGAAATAGCATATACCCCGGGCAAGGGTAACGTGGTGGCAGACGCCTTAAGTAGGAAAAGGTTGTCCTTGAGTCCGTTGTTTGTTGAACGACAAAGCTTAGAATTCATCTCTATGTTTGACTTTAGACCCTCCGTTGACTTAGTACCCGGTCTGTTAGCATCCTTGGAGGTTAGACCTACACTTCTAGGACGGGTTGGTGAGGCACAGCGAGACGACCCACAGTTGGTTGAGATAGTAGAAAAGCTCAAAGGGGGGGATTCGTCAAGCCATCTTCGTAGGTATACCCTAGACGATAAGGGTTGGTTACGAAGGGATAATAGACTTTGTGTACCACAAGACGAAGACTTAAGGAAGGCCATTCTTGATGATGCTCATCACTCAAAAATGACCATTCATCTCGGCGGGGATAAGATGTACAAAGATATGAAGCGGGTTTTCTTTTGGGCCGGTATGAAAAAGGATGTGGCCGAGTACGTCGCTAGATGCTTGGTGTGCCAACGAGTTAAAGCAGAACAAAAGAAACCCGGTGGGTTGCTTCACCCATTAGAAGTTCCACTATGGAAATGGGAAGCATCTCAATGGATTTTGTGGATGGATTACCAAGATCAAGGAAGGGTAACACGGGGATTTGGGTTATAGTAGATAGACTTACTAAAAGCGCCCATTTTATTCCCGTGAAAAGTAAGAGGACTGCTCCGTGGTTGGCTTCTGTATACATTAAGGAGATAGTTCGTTTGCACGGTATTCCTTCTAGTATAGTAAGCGACCGTGACCCCATCTTTACTAGCGAATTTTGGAAGAGTTTACAAGAGGTGGTAGGGACTCAGCTATGTTTGAGCACCGCATATCATCCTCAGACAGACGGCCAGACCGAGAGGGTGAATCGCATTCTAGAGGATCTTTTAAGGCTTTGTATCCTAGACTTTGGGGGTACATGGGAAGAGCACCTTCCGTTAGTCGAATTCGCATATAATAATAGCTTTCAGTCTAGTATTGGCATGGCACCTTTCGAAGCTCTTTATGGAAGGCCTTGCCGTTCGCCTACATGTTGGTGGGAATCTACCGATAAAATCCTACTTGGGCCCGATATGGTTAGGGAAACCTCGGAGAAGATTGAGTTGATTCGAAGGAGGATGAAAGCAGCACAAGATAGGCAAAAATCGTATGCTGATAAGAGGAGGACAGATCTTGAGTTTGACATTGGGGACATGGTTTTTATCAAAGTATCTCCGTTACAGAATGTTGTTCGCTTTGGGTCCGTGGGGAAATTAGCACCAAGGTTTGTAGGGCCGTTTCCTGTAAAAAAAACCGGATTGGGAAGATGGCATATAGGGTGGAGTTGCCTGAGAAACTTAGTGGAGTACACGACGTATTCCATGTATCACATTTGAGGAAGTGTTTGCACAAGACCGCGGAGGTGGTAGAGCCGAGCTTGCTTAAAGAGGTGGAAATAGAGCGTGATGCAACAATTAGACGAGCTCCTACATGCATTCTTGGGTCGGAGATCAAAAAGTTGAGGAATCGAGAGGTCAGACTGGTTAAAGTGCAATGGGGAGATGATGAGAGCAACGCAACTTGGGAGACAGAAGAGAAGATGCGTTCGCTGTACCCTTTTCTTTTTGAGGGTATGTCTTTTAATTTCTCCTTTATCGCTTAGCTTATCTTATCTTATCTTTAGTATGTCCTCTCATTAGTATCTTTGACCTTTAGTTAGGATAATCCTATGGTTGAAACATGTGTTTGAGACATGTTATGTATGATGGATGCAAAATGGATGCAAGTGTTTGCTAGTGGTTGCTCGTGGATGCATATATACACACACTTTAGGCACTAGATCGGCTCAGTCACTACATATTGCATATTGCATATATATATGGATGTATTTAGTAAAATGGATGAACGATGGTTGTATTATCATGTGGATGCTGCATTCAGATGATGGTTGTGCACGCATATAGAAGTATTATGTAGCATTAAGAATCTTTTGCATACATAATGGATGCATGGCACGATCATAGTTGCATTAAGGAGGTCAACTGAATCAGTGGACCGCCTGATTTTGCATTAGATACAGACATATACACACACTGTGCATTTAAACATGAAAGCATTAGAAGTCTGTAAGGACAATGGATGCCTGTGTATGATGGATGAGTAGATGGACGTTTGGATGGTAGGATATACATTCTTCCAGACTTGAAGATTTCGGGGACGAAATCCTAAAAGGAGGGGAGAATGTAACACCCCGAATTTTCTATTAACACTAAAGTTGCTAAAATATTAATAAGTGTGTAAGAGAGGGGATGTATCTAATATGAATATAAAAATATTAATAAGTGTGTAAGAGAGGGGATGTATCTAATATGAATATAAAAATATTAATAAGTGTGTAAGAGAGGGGATGTATCTAATATGTATATAAAAACAATAATAAGTAAAGGGGGATGTATCTAATATGTACATGGTAGAAAATATATATATATTTATGACATGAATAGAAGTTTATTAATATGCTGAGTGTTTGCTGAGTCACTTCTGACTCATTGCTGAGTCAACAAGATAAACCCCATCTTGTCTGAACGGCTGCGGTTATTTCTAGGTTAAATCTAATAGCCTAAATGAATTCTAAAATCTATAAATAAGTGGGTAGACCCTAAACCTAAATCACTTGTAAAATTAGAGAAGCTACCGTCATGCTGCTGCCATGGAGTTCAGCGTAGCCGTCACAAACTAAGAAGAGGAAGCCTAATCTACTACAACTAAATTCTACTCAACAAAACAAATCAAACCAAAGAACTCTCTCTCTAATTCTCTTCTTTTGTTGGTGAGTATGATGATTCTCACAAGACTATTACAAACTAATTTGACTCAGTTATGAATGGATCACAAGAAAGTGATGTGATTTGTAATTGTAAATTCTATATATTGTGGATCTCTTATTATGTTATTATGTTATTATGTTGTCGTATGATGTAAATTATATATGCTATGTCATGCTATGTTGTAAATTCTCTTATGCTATGTCGTGCTATGTTGAGAATCATGTCAAGCTATGTTATACTATCATACTATGCCATGTTATAAATCATGCTATATTATGTTGAAAAATCATGTTGTTGGATCATGCTTAAAGTTATGTTTTTTTTCTTAATTTAAATGGATCTTGTTTATGGGAATTTGCCTATTAGGTTAGGTGTACCCATAAACTTGAAACTATAATTAAATAAAACTTGATTATGGGAATTTGCCTATTGAGTTAGGTGTACCCATATAAAACCATGTTGTAAAAAAATTAGATGATGTTGATTCACACATGTTCATATGTAAGCTTATGAAAATTAATTGAGATTATATTAGGTGAATTTTGAACAAGTTGACACCTTTAGGTCCATGACATGTATAATCTATGCAAGTTGGACATATGCAAGTTTCACCCCTTATTATGATTCATTTGGTCACATATACATGTTGTTATTATGATAATCTCTTTTATGCTATGAGTTAGGCTATTCGAGTCTAACATATATTTTGCGAATAAACGTTCAAACGTGGGGTAGGGGTAATATTAGGAATTAATAAATTGGGTGCAATTTTGTAAGATTTTGCATACCATGAATGGATGTCCATAATTGAGTCAATTATGGACATTGTTAAAAATTGGAAGTAATTAATAATTCAAGTAGGGAATTATTAAAATTGGGGGAAAGTGGATTATTATTAATAATCAATGCTTAGGACACGAGGTTGGACCCGTTTGTGATGTAAACCTGCCCGGACCCGCCCGGCAAATCCAGTAGTCACAAATGTCGGCCCAATGTGAGAGGTCCTAGGCCCAAACTAAAGCATAACAGTTGTAAAGACACGAGGTTAGACTCTTTTATGGTGTAAGACTGCCCGGACCCGCCCGGCAAATCCAGCTGCCATAAATGCCAGTCTAATGTGAGAGGTCTTTATGAGGTTATGCCCTTAATGAACTAAGAAATACTTAACCAGATAATCATGTAAGGTGGGACATGGGGGTTAAGTAGGTGCCTTGGGTGGCATGAGGAATTTGGTGGTTGCCTTTAGAGGCATTTGAAATACGATTAGACTTAACCAAACACACATGTAAATGAACATGACTAAGTGGGTTAAGTGGGATGGACTAATGGGGACAAGCTTAGGTGGAATGCTTGTGGTAAATAGTGGGGGCCCATTTCAACCAGTATCCCAAAACGTATCTTTGTGGGCTCGACCCAAGTCGAGGACGGGACACGCATACTGGGTTTGACTATAAGAGGCCAAAACAGGGAGCGGTGGCAACGCAAGTCCAACGGGTTTCATATGCGTGTGTGGACCCGGGCTGGTAGGTAAGACGTTGTTGCATCGTGTAGGTATAAGCCGTGCATGTCCGTTGTATCAGGTTGCCACTTTAGGGGAGTGATACACCCCACTGTGGGGCCAGCACGGGTATCTACGAGTTAGGGAGCCGATCGAATAATGGGAAGTAGGGTACACCTAGTGGAGATAGGGGCAGGCGGCACCTATGTAGTCAGCTAGGGGTACGTAAAGCCATTGGGAAAGTTTCTAAGTGAAGCTAAGTGGGATGAATCTTTAGGGTGACTGGTGTGGTGCAGTATAGTGTTTATCCTTTAGTATTTAGGAGCGCCTATAACGTTGCCTTTAGCGATTGTCTATGTCCTTAATCTGCTCTTCATAGACATTTTCTTGTTTTCCAGCTTATGCCTTAGTCCAGTTATTTTGGTAATAGTATTGTAGAATTATCATATTCACCAGACTTTATGTCTGACCCCCTCTTTTCCATCCTTTTTCTCCCTTCAGGTCCGCAGGTTGGGCCAAGTTCTAGTGGAGTCTAGTTGGATCGCTTATCTTCTGGAAAGCTTGGACTGCTGAAGTAAAGTCCAGCTTGTTATCTTTCTTTTTAATGGCTATTCATGTAATGGGATTATGTACTTGTTTTATCAAGATAGATATTGTACTTGACATTGAATATGGTGTTATGATGTAATCAAACATGTTTTGACTTCTGCTACAATGAAATAAAGTTTTTGAATTTCCAAGTACTATTTTATATCTGTCTTGTTGTAATTTTACTGTTCTATATTCACTTAAAACCTCCATGGAAGTTAATGCATTCCCTTTGTGAGTGACATTAATGGACGTGGGGTGTTACAGTTTCTGTATAGATTATTCTGTTTCCGTTTCTGTTTCTGTTTAGACATTAGGGTAAAACCTAATCTTGTTATACTAGTATTAGTGCAGAGAAGTGAAAAACTTAGCTTATCCTATATCATTCCGTTTCTTCTGTTAACCTGCTATTCCTGTTACGGTTATTTCTCATCCAGTTTTATATACATGTCATGATACTATTATCTGTTTATATGTTGAAAGTCACTGGACTCACCTGACATATGTCTGACCTAGTTGTTTCTCCTCTTTTCTTTCCGTTCCCCCCCCCCCCCCAAGGTTTTCTGGGTGGAAACATAGGAGCTTGATTCAGATTCTCTCTGCATGAAGTGTTTGAAGTATTGCTTGGCTTTGGCTCTATCTTTCCATAGCAGTTTATATTGGGGATTATGGCTTTAAAAACTATGCATTCTGAAGGATTTTTTACAAGACCGATATTTATGTACTTGAATTCCGATATTGTGATTTTGAAAAGATGTAACCAAACTTATTTCTGTTTCTGTTGTAATAAAGTTATAAATTTTTCAAGTACTACTTTATCTGTCTTGTAAATTTCTGTTCTATCTACTAAAAACGCTTCACCAAAGTTAAGGCACATTCCCTTTGCGAGTGACCTTAACGGAGGTGGGGTGTTACATTTAACGTGTAAGCTTTTATTTTAGTCATCGTTGAAAGAAAATTTTCAATTCTATAAATTTTTATTTACTTAAATCTTTTATTCTTTTTTTTTTTTGGATTTTCAACATCATTCTTCTTCTTTAAATCAATGAATTCATCCTTCTTAACTAATAATGTTTTTACTTGGATGGACATCAAGAGACATATTAAAATCTATCAACGGAAAAGGTAGTAAACGAAAAAATTCAAATCAGCTACAAATCTCCAAAGTGCACGTTACGCTTGTAAGATCATGAAAGTTAAAGAGACTCAAAACAAGTGGAATAATGTGATGCACGTCTAAGAATAGCATTAAAGGTTCAAGAAATATTGACGAAAAAAACAAAGTGAAAATTACAAGATGCATTGCAGAATGATGGCGTCCTTGTTTCAAATATAGCTGCGTAAACCTCTATGGTACCAGTGTATAACCTAGCTACGACTCAAATAGCTGCAACTAGTGATAAAATTCAATGATATCACAATGTAATCTAGTTAAAATCATGATCATCCCAACAAAGTAGCACGGAAGATGATATACACGGTTTGATGTTTTTATATCAGCATGTTTGTAGATATTTAGTTCACTCTTTTGTTCAACTCAAACCATGGTCTTATCTAGGATGAACAAAGCATATAACACAGATAAGTTACTAATGCTTTATATGATATGTCACAAATCAAAATAAATAGTGTATCTGTATCAATGTTTCACTTAAATAGGATTAATTCTAAATAAATTAATCAGGCTTAAAATGCCTACATATGATATAAATTAATCATGCTTAAAATGTACCAACTCTAACTCGGATATCTTGTTTTCAACTAATAATGTACCGATACTATAAATGAATCAAAATATCTTATTTTAACTACTCAGTTATGCCTTCCCTATCATATCTTACATAGCTAACGTCCTCACTAGAATCATCAACATCCATATCAATTTCTTTGTCGTATTTCCTGACATAGTTAACTAATTCATCAACCGATTCATTTGTGTCTAACTCATGCAAGCCTCTTTGTAGTGTTTTTATTACCATATACCAATTAGACGCATCGTTGTCTTTCAAGTAAACAACTTGCTTTGCTTGGGTTGCATGAATATATGGATCTTTTGAAAAGGAATCTTGATTTTGATGTAAACTTACAAAGAGTGGATCCATTTTCAACCTTTACACCGTTTCCTTCATTTTCCCAATGGCATTTAAAATCCGAAATATAAAAGACATTCTAGTCTAATAAAAATATATCAGTCAGTATCCCATAGTAAGTAACTACGTCAACCACTTGGGAAGTATCTTTTGCACTTTCTCTACACATGGTAGTGGCATCATAAGTAACTCCACTATTTTGAGTTCTTGTACCAATGTCCTTTATGTGAAAACGTTGCTCATTGATAATTTATCCTTTATAGAATATGACATCATTCTTTGGGTCGTAAGCAATCCATTTTATCATGATCATTAGAGCCAATAGGTATCTGCAAAAATATATTTAATACATATGTCATGACAGTCAAAAGCCGATGTAAATTTTATTATAAAATTCAACTAACCCTTTTTAAATCCAATCGGCAAAGTTATCTGCATGTTTTCTCCAAGGTAAGGTTGCGTTTCTTCCCATATGTTGGTCTGAATCATGCAATTTCATATAAAAACAATACTAAAATAGGTTTAAATGTACTTACTCTAAAAATGGTTCACTAATTGACATATTCATTATTATGGCTGAGTGAGCAGTTTTTTTTCTCGTTACAAGATAATGTAACTATCTTGGAAGCGCAAATCGGACGTCCTTCAAGTATTGTAGAATTATCATAGTCCTCATTCCGAACGCTTTCCCTTCCATTTGTCATGTTTCTTTTAAAAATTTATCAAAATATCTCATGCATTCTTCATCAAGATAGGATTTCGGCAATACACCCTTCTAGTCGTGCAGGATTTCTTACATAATCTTTAAGTGTTTTCATATATTTTGCAAAAAAGGTACATCCAACGAAAATGAACCAGACCACACAACCATGCTTCTCTTCCAAAATGAATCGCCAAATGTATTATTATGTCAAAAAAGGATGGTGGAAAATATCTTTAGAGGTCACATAATATTATAATAATTTCATTATCAAGTTATTGTAGATTTTCCCTATTAAGCATGCGCTGGCATATTCAGTTAATGAATTAACATAAACGAACTATTGTTTCCCTTGGTTTCTTTGGCAACAGTCCTCTTATTGCAGGCGGTAACAACTATTGCATTAAAATACGATAATCATGAGATTTTAACACATTAATTTGCAATCCTGCAGCTAAAGAAAATTTTTAAATTTTGCACAATAACCATCGAGTCCTTTGAAATCATACAATCTATTACAAAATATTTTCTTCTTGCAATTTGATAATGTATATGGCACTGCCGGAAGATACATTATTTTCCCACGAGGTTGTGCATAAAGTTCATGTCGAATCCTCCAGATCTTTTCTTGAGTTAATTCCATCCTTTGATTTACCATCATGTAGCATCGTGCCTAAGACGCTTTCACATACATTTTTCTCTACATGCATCATGTATAAGTTATGATATAAGGGAAGCTCCCACAAAAACCAAGAGTGTGATAGTTCAGTGATATAATATTTTTATTATTACTTAAGTGTAAAAAAATTCACACTAACCTCCTGGTATGGAAAATTGAAAAATATTGACTTTTTTCCCTATCTTGATAGCTCCATTTTCATAGGATCAATTCTTATGTGAAAATTAGTGATTCTTTTCTTCAACGGTCTTTTCTTATTTTGCACCTTTTTCTTCTTTTTCGTGTTTTTTGTGTCTTTAATTTCCATTTCAAAATCATTTGGGAAATCTTTTAAATTATTAAAGATATTTCTTCCAGTAAATTTTTTTGGTTTACTTCCATTTTCTATTGGTTTGTCAAACCAAGTCTTTTTTCCTCATTGGATTAGAAGGATGTAGAAATCTTCTGTGATCCATGTACACTATCTTTCGACTATGATTCAATCAACGATGATGAGTATTCACACCACATGAAGGACATGCTTTTTACCCTTTACATAGCATCCAATGAGATTTCTATAATAAGGAAAATCATTTATCCTCTATAACAAAATTTCTTTCAGATTAATGTTTTAGTAAACACATCTATATTCCATTATTCCACAAATGATACAAATCTTCTATCAATGACGCCAAATAAACATCTATATCATTCCCCGGTTGCTTAGGGCCAGGAATTAGTAATGTTAACATAATATTTTCCTTCTTCATGCATAACAAAGGTGAGTTATCATATGTTACAGTCATTATTGGCCAACAACTATAGTTAGTTTTTAACATAGAAAATGGATTGAAACCATCGGTAGAAAGACCAAGTCTGAGATTGTGAGGGTCATTTGAAAATGGTTTCCATTTCTCATCCACTACATTCCTTGTTACATAATCTACAGAATGAGGCATTTTTCCATTATTAATTTCGTTATTAAAATGTCATCTTAAATCTTCTGCCATAATTTGTGATCCAAACATTCTCCTTAATCATGGAACTATTGGAAAAAACCGTAATACTTTTGTCAGGATTCCTTGCATAATCTATAACAACCCGGATTTTCAGAACTAATTTAAAAATTTTATTTTAGCAATTTTAATGGATTTTGATTATTTAAAATGATTTATTTTAGATAATAATGATTAAAAATTTATTTTGATCGAAGTTACAACAAATAATTTTTTTAAAATTATATAACTAGCCTGAAATGGCGTGGTAGTTTGAAAATTCGATTTCAAATTTCAATTGAATGTACAGGATTCAAAATAAACCGGATTTCATTGAAACAAAAAATATTTGAATCTGTTTGAAAATATCTTTACAACGAATGTGAAGAATCCAGATTTCATAACGGGAATAAAAATTTATGTCCAATAGAAAATTCAGAATAGTCGCTATGGAATTTTATATAATATATAGCCCTTAAAAATAGTGATTTTGCAAATGATCTCCATTTTCGATGGACCACTTTTGTTGGATCTGGAATGTAAAATTATTGCTAGATTCCAATTTTTATAATTTTTAGAATCAACCTGTGAGTGTGGCAAAAGAAAACGTGTTTTGTTAATTTTAGTCAATTTGGATCGACCAGAAAATGGCCACTTTTCAAACGGTCTCCAAATTTGACAAAATTATTTTTGTTAGGACTGTATCGACAAAACAAAGCCAGATATAATTTTTCTAGAATTTTTGGAGTCAGTATATGGCCCCGGTAAATTGAAATGTACATTAAAAATTCAATATATTGATTTATATTTTATTTTTAATGAAAACTTGTCGAAACAGTCGAACTGGGTTACGAAACATATCCCATTGTGTCCAGAATGGGGGTTTTACGCTAGGGGCGATAGTTGCTGGGTTTGATTTGGAGTTTGTGGTGTTAAATGGGTATTTCCGAAATTAAATAAATTAAAAATATAAATATATAATGGTCAAGCGGGTCAAAACCCTTATTATCTTCAACCTGAGGTCAACGTTCTTCCCAGCCGCATCGCAATTTCGAAGGCCCGGATTCTTCAAATCTTTCCTCTCCAATTTCTCTTATTCCAAATAGTTTCATTAGAAAATTATAAAACGGAAACTGAAGATCTTCACAAGATCTTGGATTCCATACCATTGTGATCAAATTTCATTTAGTAATTTGTGAGAGTTTCTGGCTCAAAGGAGCCGACTTCATGGTGGTTTTTGGGATTGTAGAGGGCACCGAGTTCGAGGCAACTCCGGGGGGAGGCGCGGCTTGCTTGGGTCAACGACGTGGTGGCAACGGATGGAGCACCGGTGGCTCATCTGAGAGGCGGCGACTCGATTTCTGGTTGGAGCTGATGGTTCGATGGGGAAAACGTTTACAGGAAATAGAGAAAGGTTTTAGATTTTTAGTTTTTATTTTTTTATGTAATTAGATTTTAAAAATAAATAGCATAATTTTAAAAATAAAAATAATATGGTTTTTAAAAATATAAATAGCATAATTTTAAAAATAAAAATAATATGGTTTTAAAAATATAAATTGCATAATTTTAAAAATATAAATAATTTGATTTTTAAAAATATATACAGCATGGTAAAAATGTGATTTTTAAAGAAATTAGCATTGATCTGAAAATATGATTTTTAAATAGAAATGGCGTTATTAAAAATGTGATTTTTAATATAAACTACGTGAAACAGATTGCGTTGGAATCATGGTGAAGAACACAACGCACAAGAAAAAATCCAAATCTAACTGTTCAGAAATTCAGAAACAAAACTGACGGAGTGGAAACCAAAGGTGAGAACTTCTCACTCAAATTTATTTTCTAGTTAAATATATACTAGGTTGCAGAGGGGCTTAGCAGCTCCTGACACCGTCGTCCATAGACCATGGATGACTTGTTTGATTGTGTTGTGTGGTGGAAATTGATTGTGACTGTATTGTGAAATGGAAAATAAAATATTCATTTGGTGAATAAAATATTTAAATAATAAAAATATCATTTTTATTGTATAAATGAACTGTATAAAATATTCATATGTTGAAATAAATATTTTATCGTTAAAAATATATTTTTTAACGAGTATATGAATGAAAATAAATATTCATTTACAAATCGGATGATTTGTTTATGTACACACATTTGACTGATATTTATTGGGACGATATATTTTATACATCGCCCAACTGCACAAATAAAATCTATGTGCGTTGATTGAAACCCCATATGGGTATTGGAATGATATTTGACATACACTAATCCCAATTGTTTAGTTGTATGTCAATCGATTGGTTGAGAGGCTGTTGTAAGCACTAATTATTTATATTTAACTCTTATACATTTGTGTAATGCACTCTGCATGATGGTTCACTGTGTTTGATTATTGTTGTGTACATGTGTGTATGAAATCCACATAAATAAAATTATACGGTAATTGAGTGTGTCTGATTCCAATTCAGAAAAATGAATATTTTAAATTAACGGATATTTTAAAATGTTGAATAATGAATAGTTTTAAATAACTAATATTTTAAAATAATATTCAGTAATGGATCAAAATATAATTTTGATGTCCGATTTGGGACTGACATGAAAATATTGAAATATATGAAGCCATGTTGATTAGATATGCGCCATTTTGACACGAACGGTATTTATATCGATTTTATTCATTTTATTATGAATATCGAAAAGAATTGATTTCGCAATCTGATATTTTGAAAATGTTATCATTTTAATATTATAATGATATGGAATATTGAATTTTGATTTAAAATTGAAAATGAAGTTAGAATCATTTTAAAATAATTTTTAAACGATTTATAAAATACGTATTAAATGGAAATCGACAAAATATATATTATATATATTATATAATGGCCTGAATAGAACGCACCGTGCCGCGGCAGCTCGCGAATTTCGACCATTGACTTCGAATTAATAGTACGGGAGATCCGATTGTCGGATTCTCCTAAAACCGGGACCGTTGGGTTCTTATCGAAAAGAGATTTCCAATGAATACAAGAGATTTGAAATCTGACGGTTGGATTTGGAATTATGTCCAAATCAAATTTGGAAAAGGTCGTTGTAAGTGCAGTTCGATGACCGTTTAGGGAAATCGATTGAAAGGGCCCTAATAAAATTATTAAAAATATTAATAATTTGTGTAAAATCATAATAAATGATTTGGAAAGAATTGGGATGACAATTTCCACGTTTGTAAAGATAAAAATATATTTTTATCAAAATGAACTAGTTATTAACTAGATTTGAAATCCAATAATTTTTTTAGTAAAATAAATTGGATTGAGAATGGGTTTTAATATAACCAGAATTTCCAATATATGAATTGGAGTGGATTTGAGTGGAAATCATCTTCGGAATATTTTGATGTTGGATTTCGTGATTACACAGATATTGTTATGGAAATTTGAAAGATATATTTTTATCGTTATTTCCAATACAATATTTGTTGGTTTCAGAATTTGATATTGAATATAAGCTGATATATTTTCTATTCAGAGCCTTGTATTTGATATCAAATTGGATTTTGGGTTTGTCGTGAACGGTGTCTTAAATAACACTGTTCTTAAACCCAGTTGAGGAAAGAATAGATCTTTTTATTAAGATTTAGTGAAAATTTTCAATTAGTTAATATTTAATTGGAATTTAATAAAAGAATTGGATTTTGGGTTTGTCGTGAATGGCGTCTTCAGTAACACCGTTCTTAAACCCCATTTGAAAGGAATAAATCTTTTAGTTAAGATTATTAGAGTTTCCAGTTACAATTGGTAATTGGAATAAAATGGAATGTGAATCAGGTTTATTGTGAACTATGTTTTTAACGACATTCGTTCTTTAATCCGATTTACAGTGAGATGTGATTTGGAATTTATAGATCTTTTATTAAGATTTAATGGAAATTTTCCAAAGTAAAGTTTTCCAATTTAATAAAATAATTTAGAATGGAATTCGATTCGGTAATAATCGAAGTGCGCTTCTGTGGAGTAAGACCGTTACTATAAATGGAATTTAAAAGGCTTTGTCGTTATTCTATTTATTTTATTGGTTGGATACAGAAGTTTATATCGATTATATATATTGATCTGTTTTCTGTGAAGATTCCATAATTAATGGAATGGGATTTTGGGTTTATCATGAACTTTGTTTTAAATGACATTAGTTCTTTAACCCAGTAAAAGATAAGATTAATTTCTAAACATTGAAAAATTATTAAGTAATGATTTTTGAAATTAAAACTAAAGTAGAGTTTTAATGAATCTTTAATTAGATTGGAATGTGAATGGGATAATTAAATTTATCGAATTCATGAAATGATCGAGAATGGAGTATCACCAATTTTGCTTCAAGCGATAGTTAAATCTTTAACTAGATTTGAATGTGAAATTGTAATTAATTTTACCGATAACACTGTGGGTGTTAGATATGGAGTATTACCAGTTTTGCTCCATGGGATGAATTGGTTGGGATCGGGAAATTAAACAAATGATTACTTCGGTAAGGTTCGCTAATCCCGACAAGTTTGGATAAACCTTAATTTGGTTTGAATGATATCCAAAGGAAGATTAAAGAATAAATTTAAAGAATTTATCTTAGATAAAATTAATGGGAACCTTTCCCAAAGGATATGAATATTTAAATAAAAGAATATTCTTAATTGGAATAAGGCGTATATTGTGTTTTTATAGCACTTGTTTATAATATACGCGAGTTATTCGGAAAGACCAGATTTATCCTATTCTTAATAAATTACTCGACGATAATCGATGATAAAGACGGTGATTGAAGACCAGAGGTCTTCACATCATTTGGATGATTACTGATGTCTTGATTGGGTTATACACCCAAGACAAGGTAATAAGTGGTGATCGTCCAGACGTACTTGGAGATCGACCGGATATTCGAGGACCTCTCTCCTGTATTGGACATATGGGACGAGGAATAAGGTGTCTCCGGTTTTTCTCAGACCTAGAACGAACTTGTAAATGGATGTGTGTCTGACATTGGATTTTATTTTGTGTTGATTAATCTCTATTAAATATATATCCCTTCTCTGAGACATACGAGCTCAGAGGTCATATATAAATAGACATCAGTCGCATGGCGTGAATTGCCTGTGTGGCATGCTAAGATGCAAATGATCAAGGCTTCTATTAAAAAGCAGAGTCTTGTGGTTGATGATCAAAGAACGGCTCTAATATAGCATAGCTTTGTGTATAGCATTAACTCGCGAGCCTCACACCCCGATGTGAACTAAAAACAGGAGAGGACTTCAGGGAGGACATGCGTTTCCTTCTAGCTATGAGTGGTGTCATGGTATGGAGCCCAACATTTTTACTTATGTGGATGATGGAAAGCGAGGAGCCTCGGTTATATCGGTCACTACGGGGCCGATGGATGGTTTGGTCGATATACTGACTAGTTTTACGCCCCATAGGGCGAGGAAACGTATTGTTCTAGCATTTTAATTCACTCCGTGTGGACCGGCCCTGACGATCCAAGGGTCGCTCGAGCTCTGACCCTGAGGCACAGTCTAGAGAGTCTCGAAGCGGTAAAGATGATCCCTTTCCTTGGTTCACATATGGAAATCCAACTTCCAATACGTGACTTTGCAGTTTTGATTGTAAACCTATATGTGGCGGCATAGTGGCATGGGACACCCATGTCGCCTATGATTGATACATTATGATTGAAATCGTTTTTGAAACATATATGCACTTATAATAGTATCAAAATGGTTTGTTTCAAACGTACCAAGCATGTTTGGCTATTATAAGGTAAAACTCTATCCTCCGGCTTGCGTTGCATTGTGTGATGGGACCTGAGTCTTATAATAGCTTCATTTTTCCAAAAAACATTGTGTTGTTCTGTTATATGCACCGGTATCCTTAGGAGGAAACCCGTTCTGTGTTATACGACGTGGTCTCTTTATATATCTGATTTTAAAGTAAATTTTTAAATAACTATTTTAGTTCTCACACCAATCACATGACTGACCTAAAGTTTATTGTTTTAACCTAAACTTTGGGTGTCCCTATTTTCCACAAGGGCAGCTAGTAGTTTTGGTTTTGCAGATATTGTATTCACAGGATCCTGGTTTACAGCTGGAGCTATATTCGAAATGCTCTGTATCCGTGTATTTCCTTCTGTTTTGTTTTGTATTATTTTCCATTGCATTATAATTTGTAAATCTTTGATATTTATCGAATTTATATTATTTGTTCATACTCTATATATTCTTGTACTCCGGTGTAATTGTTGTAATAGCAATGAAATCTTTTTTGTTTATGCTCTGATTTGTCGTGTTCTCAACTCAATCCGGGCTTTCCTTTACGGGGAAGTTTGGGTCATGTCATAATCTCGCCTGTATGTTCATTAATCTTCCATCTTGACTGTTCATACTTCGGATAGTTAATCAAATCTTCATAATCTTTTATAAAAAGGAAGCAATCATTTTTACTATTATGAATTTTCTCAAATCCCATATAAAAAATATTTAGAAATTTCGGTTGATTGGAAGTTGTTATTGTTAAATTTAGGTGATACAAAATCACAAATAGATGGAAAGTAAATATTGGTTTAATATGGAAATGCATGAATTAATTGATTGCATTTGCATGAGATGAAAAGAAATAAATGGGGCATTAATTTCTTCCACCTATGCTAAAGAAATGGATTGATTTACTTTCTACCTTTGCACATTTGTTCTTATTGTAATTAGCCTCCATTATTTTATTACCATATGTTGGTAATTTAATTGATGACTCACATAGTTTTGCACTGGCTGTATATCAGGGGTAGACTTCTTTGTAAACCCATACTGGCATGGAGCCAGTGATCCTCAATGGTGTCTCTTCTTGTTGATATGTAAACTCTTATTTTTGTAATCTTTTGTAATTCTCTCTGTTATGTGGAATAAAATCTCTCTTTTGGACAGGACGTACACTATCTCGATGATAGTGGAACCAGTATAAATATTGTGTGTCTCTTTGTTTCTCTGTTATGCTTATTTACTATTTGTTTGACGTAATAGGATAATTGCTATCAGATTAGATTGATGTTCAATTGGCAAATCTAGATCCTACTTATTGTGCTTCCGCATCTGCACAATCTTCTCGCACAACAGATTGGTATTAGAGCTAGTTTTCTTGTTCAAGATTAGTAACAATGGCTATTTCTTTTAGTAGTGGTATGAAAAATTATGACGTCACCAAATTTTTTAAAAGAGATGTTTTTGGGATATGGAAGATTAAAGTGAAGATTGACAATGGTGTTCTTCAGCAACAACTTCATTCACTTAGAGGAAGAGATAAGATGCAGCAGCGCCTTGGAGAAGATGTGCATAAATCCCACTTCTTAGGTTCTAGATGAGGTTCTTGCTATTATTGTAAGAAGAAGGAACATTTCATACGAAAATTTTTAGCTCTTAGAAAGAAGAGAGAGAAGAAGGAGAAAGCTTCAATTCACGCAGCAGTTAGATCAGATGCAGATAGATGTGATAGTGATACATCATTATTTTCAGTCAACATTTCACCTTTAGAGACTACATGTTGGGTGATTGATTCTGGAGCCTTTTGTCATATGACGCCAGACAGGAGCTATTTTGTCAGTTATGAGAAGATTGATGGCAGAGCAGTTCATTTGGAGAATGGAACATCTTGTCATGTTGTGGGCGTTGGAAGTGTGAGGTTTAAGATGCATGATGGTGTTATTAGGACTATCACTGTAAAGACCCGTAAATTCCCGCTCTTTGGATCGACCATAAACCACACAAGTCTGAACCAAAAAGTTGGAAATCCACGAATACTTTAACTTTGGGAATACAACACATCAGAACAACAACAGCAGACTTTTATAAACATCATAATAATGTTACATCAGAGTACAGAATAACAGAGTACATAGAATAAAATTATAGCGGAAGATAAATTACAGTATTTTAATACATTGCAGCAGAAATAAAATAAGTAAGGCAGCGGAAGACAACTATGCTCTGGACACAGCTTTAGGCTTCAATCCAGAATCCTGCTTGAGATAAGAACCTGTAGACAAACTACTCGACTGCCCGTGTGGAAAGAGGGCACCCGAGTTTGTAAAGGTGGAAACAAACAACGGGTCAGTTATGGGACTGGTGTGAGAATTCTTAACTAATTTGACTAATAGTAATAAGGCAAATCCAAGGACCACGCCGCTAACGCGGAACGGGTTTACTCCAATGGATTGTCGGTGCATAAATTAAATTAAATTGTTAAACAACGCAATGCTTTTTAGAAAAATGAAACCATTATAAGACCCAAGTCCCATCACACAATGCAACGCAAACCGGAGGATAGGGTTTTACCTTATAATGGTCAAAAGATGCTTGATACGATAAAAACGGATTTGATATTAGTATGTATATGTTTTGATAAAAACATTTCAATCGTAATGTATCAATCATAGACGGCATAGTACCCCATCCTACTATGTCGCCATACTAGTTCTACAATCAAAACCGCACGGTGTCGTATTGGAAATTGGGTTTCCATCATGAGTCAAGGCTAGGGAGGAGCTCCTTACCGATTCGAGACACTCTAGCTAATGTCTCAGGATCCCCCGCAGTGAACCCTTGGAAAGCTGCGGGGCCGGTCCACCATACGAGTTGCGGATTAGTTATTCCTGAACACACATTTCCCGGTCCTATAGGACCTATCATCCGAGGTGCGCCACATTTCATCATCCACATAAGTAAATATCAGCCAGTTTAAGCACCGACACCACTTCTAGCTAGAAAGAAACGTGATGCTCTCCCTGCGTTCCCTTCTCCCGTTTTAGACTCAACCGGGTTGTGAGGCTCGCGAAGTAACGTTATAACCACAAGGCCTGCTTTTCAACAAAGCCTTGATCATCTTCATCTTAGCGTGCCACGTTGACAATTCACGCCATGCGATAAATCACTATTAATATATACCAGGGTGTTAAGCAGAGAATAAATTCTCCACCACCAAACAGATATACATTAATAAAAATCAATTCTTATTTACATGGGATGAAATTCAATATCGGACACACATCCATTTACAAGCTTATGCTCTGGGTTTGAGCGAAAGCCAAATCCGTACAAATCAATACTACGTCCGAACGACCACCACTGTAACCCCTTCAAGGTAGCTACTCCAATCACGGGCATCAGCAGTCATCGTCCGTCCTATATGAAGATCGTCGGTCTTCAATTTCCGTCTTCAACTCTTGAATTTTAAACGTCATTCAAATTATTTGGAATGAGATAGACTCGGACTTTCCAAATAATTCTCGCATATATATATATAATTTGAAAATCATTTCATATTGTTGATATCAATTCATAACAATCAATCTTTATTTTTATCTATGTAAAAAAATAATTAAATTCCATTTCCTTAACGTAATTTACACAACAAGTAATGAATGTTTTGTTTCACAACCTATCGATATGTTTATAATGTGTAATGAAATGTATTTTATTTCATTACATTTTGCTAATAACAAATTTCTTATTTATATCCAACATTGATATATACCATCACACACAACCATGTTTTCTTTTATTTTTCAATTTCCATACATATCTTATACACAAAATGTATATTTTGTGTATCAATCCAATTTCAACAAAAATAGGTATTTTTGTGTTTCATTCTCATTACAACAAACATGAATATTTTTTGTACGTCACTTAATTTTTAACAAAAATGAGTATTTTTGCGTCCCTTCAATTTCTAACAAAAATGCATTATAAATTTGGTGTCAACTTCAATTCTACAAAAATGAATATGTTTTTGTTTGTTTAATTCCAATGTAACAAAAATAATAACTTAGTTATTCTTCCAATGCAAAACCAATAATGATAATTTTGCGTCAATCTTTCCTTAAATCTTAATTTACATGAAAATGTAATTTTTTTCCTTTTTAACCCAATTTCATGAAAAATGAAATTTTCTTTCTTTTATTTAGTTTGCATTAAAAATGTAAACATCTCTTCTTTAATCTAATTTACATTAAAAATGTAACTTTCCTAATTCTTATTTACATTAAGAGAAATGTAAACTTTTCTTAATTCTTATTTACATTAAGAAAATGTAAACTTTCCTAACAATCACCATGTAAAATTCTTCCCTTTTAATTACAATGTAAAATCTTCTTTTTAATTACATTAAAAATGTAATTAACATTATGGTGAAAAATTCTATCCTTATAAATTAAATTAAAAATGTGATTTGGATTCTATTGTCAAATTCTTCTCTTTAATTTCATTAAAATGTAATTTTTATTACGATGTTAAATTCTTATCCTATAATTACATTAAAAATGTAATTTTAGTTACAATAGAAAAATCTTATTCTATAATTCTATGTAAATTCTTATGCTTTAATTACATATAAAAATGTAATTTTCTTTACAGGGTAAATTACATGTAAAAATGTAGTTTCCTTTACCTTAACATTACATAACTAAAATGTTTATTTCTCTTCACTTTAACATTTTATCACTAATTTTTTTTTTAATGCTACATTTTAAAATAGAAATGTTATTTCTTTTGCTAATATCACATTTTTCATATAAATGTGGTTTTTTTTCTAATGTAACATTTTCCTATAAACGTAATTTCTAATCCAGTTCTAACCAAAGTCATATTCTTTTTTATTTACGTTATAGAAAATGTAACTTTTACCTTCTTTTTATTTCATATATAAAAATGTAACCTTTTTATTTTCTTTAATTACATTAAATAAGAATGTAATTTCTATTGTCATTGTTTTCTAATGTTACATAATTCAATAAAAATGTATTTTCTGTTGTCATTCTTTTCTAATGTTACATAATTCAATAAAAATGTATTTTCTATGTTATATTTGTGTTAGAGAACACAAATAAAAGATGTACTTATTTTGCTATGTCATATTTGCATTGAAGAAATGCAAATACAAGGTGAACTTTTATTTCTAAGTTTTATTTGAAATAAGAAATGCAAATAAAAGAACAAATTCTATTTTTAATGTATATTTGCACTAGTGAATGCAAATAAAAGAATACATTTCATTTTCAATGTATATTTGCGTTGGTGAATGCAAACAAAAGATCAAATTTTAATTTCAATTCTAGCGTAACATAAAAAGGGTATTTTATTGTTGTACGCTTTTCTACGTGTTCTAATAACAAATAAAAGAATACTTTTATTTGTTTATACTTTTCTATACATTCTAATAACATATAAAAGAGTATTTTATATGTAAACACATTTTTCTCTCTATGTATTTCACTGTCATATAAAAGAATATTTTATATGTCAAGATTTTCTATGTCTTTCAATAACAAATAAAAAGGGGGTTTTATTTGTAAATTAATTTCTATACTCAAATATGGTAAATAAAAGAGATTTTATTTGTTAAAACAATTTTTATATTCTAATGTGACAAACAAAGGAGATTTTATTTATCAAAACAATTTCTTTATTCTAATGTGACTTATACAATAAAAATAGGATTTTATTGTGAAACTAAATTTATCAGACATGTAACACACAAATCAATCCAACGATACATCGTAGTCATACAACAATATAACTCAGCAATCGTCATCACAGAACAAATCGACACTGAAATAATTATATATACAATCATGAACATGAAATAAATATAAATTTCACATTTGAAATAAATAATTAATTTAAATTTTAAGGTAGAAATCTCACGGAGCTTTTTGCTTAGATCTGAAATTTGGTCAGAATTTCATCTGCTCCGTTACAGTTCTGGTTTGTCCCTAGCTGTAGAGCTCTGAAATACGATTCGAACGAACTTCGTTTCGTTCGATTCTGTCTCTGTTTGCATAAGATACGGTTGTTTTAAACTTAGTTATATTAATGGATAATTAGTTTTTAATTAATTTAATAATTAAATACCTAACCCCCTTCTTCCTCCTTACTGTTTTCTGTAGCCAACCGAACCCATACGTCGACCTCAATCTTCCCCCCACGCAAGCACATCCAGGTGCTCGGACGCCGATCCATCGCCACCTCGTCGAAGCCCCGACCGCCGACCATCATCGCCGAGACCGAGGGCGAACTCGGTGGGCCATAGCGCCACAAAAAACCCCCCAACGTTGGCCATTCTCGGTCAGAATCTTGCCCCTTCAGGTGATGGTTTTCGTTCATCACCATATGAAATGGAAGGCCATAAAAATCTCTTTGATTTGGTATAATTATCTTATTGAATCATTGATCGGTTTTGATGTTCTTGTGGAATTGATTCCGGTTGAATTCGGCCATTGATTTATGTAGAAGGCGGCTGCTGTATTGGGTATTTAGGTTTTGGTATATGGCCGTATATATGTAGCGTATTTCTCTTTTAATTTATTTACTTAATTCAATAATTCATGTTTACCTATACGAACCCTAAATCGAACCCAACGAGTGTCGCCCTAGCTAATAACTCACATTCCGGACTCAATGGAACATGTTTCGTAACCCAATTCGGCTGTTACGATATGTTTTTCTCAAAATTAAAATATAAATCAATTTATATTTAATTTAAACGTATATTTTAAATTACCGGGGTCACATACTGATTCAGAAAAATCCAAAAAAATTATTTCTGACTTTGTTTTAACGATACAGTCCTAGCAAAACTAATTTCATCGGATTCTGAGACTGTTTGAAAAATGGCTATTTTCAAGTCGATTAAATTTGACTGAAACAGTCAAAACACACGTTCTTTTGCCATGCTCACATATTAAATCGAAAAATTCTGGAAAATTAAACTTAGCAATAATTCGACATTCTGGTTCCAACTAAAGTGGTTTCGTCGAAAACCAAGGTCGTTTGCAAAATGACTATTTTTAAGGTGAATATATTAAATTAAAATATATATAAATTCTACAGCGACTTTTCTAAATTTTAAACTGGCCATAACTTTCAATATATAAAGTGAAATTTAAATTTTCCAAATTCGTTAGAAAGATATGATTAAACAGATTTAAATATTTCTGGTTTCGTTCAATTCTGATTTATTTTGAATCCTGTACATTCAGTTAAAGTTCAAAATCAAATTTTCAAACTGCAGCGCTGTTTTAAACTCCTTTTATAATTAAATTAAATTTATTCGTTTTAACTTCGATTAAAATAGAATTTTGGTCGTTATTATTTAAAATAAAAAAAATTTAAATATTCAATTTCCCTTAAAATTTCTAAAATAAAATTTTAAATTGGCCCCAAAATTCAGGGTTGTTATAGTCTCCCCCACTTAAAAACTTTTCGTCCTCGAAAAGGAACGAAGCTAAAAGTGTTTAATTGCCTAACTCAATTTTTCATTCTTTATTATTCATTCATTGGTTTAAATAAATTTATAGTCGATTAACTTTTCAAAAATATAGCTTTTATATATTCAAAAATCATATTTTCTAAAATAGATTATAATTACAAATACGTATATTATAGGCTTGTTACTCTCAACTCATTCTAGGGCATTACTAACCCCATCTCTAATGAGTTTTCTCATTCTAGGATATTGCTGGTCCTATCTCTAATGAGTATTCTAATTGGATATTACTAATCCAATCTCTGATGAGTCTTTTGTTCAGTTCTAATGAGTTGTATCCCAAAGATTTGAGCTAACCAGAGCTCTGATACCAACTGTAAAGACACATAAATTCCCGCTCTTTGGATCGACCATAAACCACACAAGTCTGAACCAAAAAGTTGGAAATCCACGAATACTTTAACTTTGGGAATACAACACATTAGAACAACAACAACAGACTTTTATAAACATCATAATAATGTTACATCAGAGTACAGAATATCAGAGTACATAGAATAAAATTACAGCGGAAGATAAATTACAATATTTTAATACATTGAGGCGGAAATAAAATAAGTAAGGCAGCGGAAGACAACTATGCTCTGGACACAGCTTTAGGCTTCAATCCAGAATCCTGCTCGAGATAAGAACCTATAGACAGACTACTCGACTGCCCGTGTAGAAAGAGGGCACCCGAGTTTGTAAACGTGGAAACAAACAACGGGTCAGTCATGGGACTGGTGTGAGAATTCTTAACTAATTTAACTAGTAGTAATAAGGCAAATCCAAGGACCATGCCGCTAACGCGGAATGGGTTTAGTCCAATGGATTGCCGGTGCATAAATTAAAGTAAATCGTTAAACAATGCTTTTTAGAAAAATGAATCCATTATAAGACCCAAGTCCCATCACACAATGCAACGCAAACCAGAGGATAGGGTTTTACCTTATAATGGTCAAAAGATGCTTGATACGATAAAAACGGATTTGATATTAGTGTGTATATGTTTTGATAAAAACATTTCAATCATAATGTATCAATCACAGACGGCATAGTACCCCATCCTACTATGTCGCCATACTAGTTCTACAATCAAAACCGCACGGTGTCGTATTGGAAATTGGGTTTCCATCATGAGTCAAGGCTAGGGAGGAGCTCCTTACCGATTCGAGACACTCTAGCTAATGTCTCAGGATCCCCCGCAGTGAACCCTTGGAAAGCGCAGGGCCGGTCCACCATACGAGTTGCGGATTAGTTATTCTTGAACACACGTTTCCCGGTCCTATAGGACCTATCATCCGAGGTGCGCCACATTCCATCATCCCCATAAGTAAATATCAGCCAGTTTAAGCACCGACGCCACTTCTAGCTAGAAAGAAACGTGCTTCTCTCCCTGCATTCCCTTCTCCCGTTTTAGACTCAACCGGGTTGTGAGGCTCGCGAACTAAGGTTATAACCACAAGGCCTGCTTTTCAACAAAGCCTTGATCATCTTCATCTTAGCGTGCCACGTTGACAATTCACGCCATGCGATCAATCACTATTAATATATACCAGGGTGTTAAGCAGAGAATAAATTCTCCACCACCAAACATATATACATTAATAAAAATCAATTCTTATTTACATGGGATGAAATTCAATGTCGAACACACATACATTTACAAGCTTATGCTCTGGGTTTGAGCGAAAGCCAAATCCGTACAAATCAACACTACGTTCGGACGGCCACCACTGTAGCCCCTTCAAGGTAGCTACTCCAATCACGGGCATCAGCAGTCGTCGTCCATTCGATATGAAGATTGCCGGTCTTCAATTTCCATCTTCAACTCTTGAATTTTAAACGTCGTTCAAATTATTTGGAATGAGATAGACTCAGACTTTCCAAATAATTCTCGCATATATATATATATATATATATATATATATAATTTAAAAATCATTTCATATTGTTAATAACAATTCATAACGATCAATCTTTATTTTTGTATATATAAAAAAAAATCCATTTCCTTAACGTAATTTACACAAGTAATGAATGTTTTGTTTCACAACCTATCGATATGTTTATAATGTGTAATGAAATGTATTTTATTTCATTACATTTTGCTAACAACAAATTTCTTATTTATATCCAACATTGATATATACCATCACACACAACCATGTTTTCTTTTATTTTTCAATTTCCATACATATCTTATACACAAAATGTATATTTTGTGTATCATTCCAATTTCAACAAAAATAGGTATTTTTGTGTTTCATTCTCATTGCAACAAATATGAATATTTTTTGTATGTCATTTAATTTTTAACAAAAATGAGTATTTTTGCGTCCCTTCAATTTCTAACAAAAATGCAATATAAATTTGGTGTCAACTTCAATTCTACAAAAATGAATATATTTTTGTTTGTTTAATTTCAATGTAACAAAAATAATAACTTTGTTATTCTTCCAATGCAAAACTAATAATGATAATTTTGCGTCAATCTTTCCTTAAATCTTAATTTACATGAAAATGTAAATTTTTTTTCCTTTTTAACCCAATTACATGAAAAATGAAATTTTCTTTCTTTTATTTAGTTTACATTAAAAATGTAAACATCTCTTCTTTAATCTAATTTACATTAAAAATGTAACTTTCCTAATTCTTATTTACATTAAGAGAAATGTAAACTTTTCTTAATTCTTATTTACATTAAGAAAATGTGAACTTTCCTAACAATCACCATGTAAAATTCTTCCCTTTTAATTACAATGTAAAATCTTCTTTTTAATTACATTAAAAATGTAATTAACATTATGGTGAAAAATTCTATCCTTATAAATTAAATTAAAAATGTGATTTGGATTCCATTGTCAAATTCCACTCTTTAATTTCATTAAAATGTAATTTTTATTACGATGGTAAATTCTTATCCTATAATTACATTAAAAATGTAATTTTAGTTACAATAGAAAAATCTTATTCTATAATTATATGTAAATTCATACGCTTTAATTACATATAAAAATGTAATTTTCTTTACAAGGTAAATTACATGCAAAAATGTAGTTTCCTTTACCTTAACATTACATAACTAAAATGTTAATTTCTCTTCACTTTAACATTTTATCACTAAAATGATTTTTTTTAATGCTACATTTTAAAATAGAAATGTTATTTCTTTTGCTAATATCACATTTTTCATATAAATGTGGGTTCTTTTTCTAATGTAACATTTTCCTTTAAATGTAATTTCTAATCCAGTTCTAACCAAAGTTATATTCTTTTTATTTACGTTAAAGAAAATGTAACTTTTACCTTCTTTTTATTTCATATATGAAAATGTAACCTTTTTATTTTCTTTAATTACATTAAATAAGAATGTAATTTCTATTGTCATTCTTTTCTAATGTTACATAATTCAATAAAAATGTATTTTCTATGTTATATTTGTGTTAGAGAACACAAATAAAAGATGTACTTATTTTGCTATGTCATATTTGCATTGGAGAAATGCAAATACAAGGTGAACTTTTATTTCTAAGTTTTATTTGAAACAAGAAATGCAAATAAAAGAACAAATTCTATTTTTAATGTATATTTGCACTAGTGAATGCAAATAAAAGAATACATTTCATTTTCAATGTATATTTGCGTTGGTGAATGCAAACAAAAGATCAAATTTTAATTTCAATTCTAGCGTAACATTAAAAGGGTATTTTATTGTTGTACGCTTTTCTATGTGTTCTAACAAAAAATAAAAGAATACTTTTATTTGTTTATACTTTTCTATACATTCTAATAACATATAAAAGAGTATTTTATATGTAAACACATTTTTTCTCTATGTATTTCACTGTCATATAAAAGAATATTTTATATGTCAAGGATTTCTATGTTTTTCAATAACAAATAAAAAGGGGTTTTATTTGTAAATCAATTTCTATACTCAAATATGGTAAATAAAAGAGATTTTATTTGTTAAAACAATTTCTATATTCTAATGTGACAAACAAAGGAGATTTTATTTATCAAAACAATTTCTTTATTCTAATGTGACATATACAATAAAAATAGGATTTTATTGTGAAACTAAATTTATCAGACATGTAACACACAAATCAATCAAACGATATATCGCAGTCATACAACAATATAACTCAGCAATCGTCATCACAGAACAAATCAACACTGAAATAATTATATATACAATCATGAACATGAAATAAATATAAATTTCACATTTGAAATAAATAATTAATTTAAATTTTAAGGTAGAAATCTCACCGAGCTTTTTTCTCAGATCTGAAATTTGGTCAGAATTTCATCTGCTCCGTTATAGTTCTGGTTTGTCCCTAGCTGTACAGCTCTGAAATATGATTCCAACGTACTTCGTTTCGTTCGATTCCGTCTCTGTTTGCATAAGATACGGTTGCTTTAAAATTAGTTATATTAATGGATAATTAGTTTTTATTTAATTTAATAATTAAATACCTAACCCCTTCTTCCTCCTTACTGTTTTCTGTAGCCAACCGAACCCATACGTCGACCTCAATCTTCCTCCCACGCACGCACATCCAGGTGCTCGGACGCCGATCCATCGCCACCTCGTCGAAGCCCCGACCGCCGACCATCATCGCCGAGACCGAGGGCGAACTCGGTGGGCCCCAGCTCCACAACCCCCCCACCACATTGGCCATTCTCGGTCAGAATCTTGCCCCTTCAGGTGATGGTTTCCGATCATCACCATATGAAATGGAAGGCCACGAAAATCTCTTTGATTTGGTATAATTATCTTATTGAATCATTGATCGGTTTTGATGTTCTTGTGGAATAGATTCCGGTCGAATTCGGCCATTGATTTATGTAGAAGGCGGCTGCTGTATTGGGTATTTAGGGTTTGGTATATGGCCGTATATATACAGCGTATTTCTCTTTTAATTTATTTACTTAATTCAATAATTCATGTTTACCTATACGAACCCTAAATCGAACCCAACGAGTGTCGCCCCTAGCTAACAACCCCCATTCTGGACTCAATGGAACATGTTTCGTAACTCAATTCGGCTGTTACGATATGTTTTTCTCAAAATTAAAATATAAATCAATTTATATTTAATTTAAACATATATTTTAAATTACCGAGGTCACATACTGACTCAGAAAAATCCAGAAAAATTATTTTTGGCTTTGTTTTGATGAACGGTCCTAGCAAAACTAATTTCGTCGAATTCTGAGACTGTTTGAAAAATGGCTATTTTCAAGTCGATTAAATTTGACTGAAACAGTCAAAACACATTTTCTTTTTCCATGCTCACATATTAATTCGAAAAATTCTGGAAAATTAAACTTAGCAATAATTCGACATTCCGGTTCCAACAAAAGTGGTTTCATCGAAAACCGAGGTCGTTTGCAAAATGACTATTTTTAAGGTCAATATATTAAATTAAAATATATATAAATTCTACAGCGACTTTTCTAAATTTTAAACTGGCATAACATTTAATATATAAAGTGAAATTTAAATTTTCTAGATTAGTTAGAAAGATATGATTAAACTGGCTTAAATATTTCTAGTTTCGTTCAATTCTGATTTATTTTGAATCCTGTACATTCAGTTAAAGTTCGAAATCAAAATTTCAAACTATAGCGCTGTTTTAAACTCCTTTTATAATTAAATTAAATTTATTCATTTTAACTTCGATTAAAATAGAATTTTGGTCGTTATTATTTAAAATAAATAATTTTAAATATTCAATTTCCCTTAAAATTTCTAAAATAAAATTTTAAATTAGCCCCAAAATTCAGGGTTGTTACAATCACGGATGTTCGGCATGTTCCGATGCTGCAAAAGAGTTTTTGTCAGTTGGAACTTTGAGTAGACTTGGTATGATGATAATAATATATGGAGATAATTTAAGGGAGGTGAAGGTTTCCTTTGTGGTGATGAAAGGGTTACGAGTCGATGATATTTATATGTTATGTGGAGAGATGGTCTTAGGAGATTCAGTAGTTTCTACCAATTCTAGTGTTTCAGTTTCTACTCAGTTATGGTACCTTTGTTTAGGTCATGTTGATAAGGAGAGCCTGGAAGTATTGAAGAAGCGTATGTTAATTGTTGTTGATTCTCAATTAAAGCCTAGTTCTTGTGAAGATTGTTCTTTTGGAAAGGAGAAGCATGTCATATTTGATGTTGGAAGACCTAAAGCTACAGAGTTTCTAGAGTATGTTCATTCTTATGTGTGGGGACCCACCCCAATTGCATCTTTAGGTGGATCCAGTTTCTTCATCTTATTTGTAAATGATTTCTCTCGTATGGTTTGGGTTTGTTTTATGAAGACTAGATCCGAAATATTTTTCCAATTTCGAAACTGGAAGACCTAAATAGAAAAGAAGTCAGGAAAGCAGCTGAGAGTTCTTAGAGTTGGCAATAGTAGTGAATTTGCGTCATAAGAATTCACCGACCTTTGTGCATCCGAGTATGTATTTAGAGATTTTCTACGAAGTCACATTCTTTTGGAGTGGCGGAAAGCATGTGTCGGATATTATAGGAAAGAGCTAAGAGCTTGAGACTGACTACTGGTCTAGAAGAGGGATTTTGGGCAGAAGCATTATCTATGGCAGTATTTCTCATTAACCGTACACCTTCTATGAAGATCCTAGAAGAAGTATGGGAAAGAGAGCATTTTGATTATTCATTCTTTAAAGTGTTTGGTTATTCAGCTTATTTAGAAGATGAGAGACATGATAAGTTGAAGCCTCGAGGAAGCAAACACATTTTGTTAGGCTATGGATAAGGAATGAAGAAGTATAGGTTGTGGTGCAAAACAACCAAGAGAATTGTGACTAGAAGGCATGCGATATTTGATGAGAGGTCTTTATTGAAGGTGGAGCCTCTATCAGGTGATGACGTTAGGAGGACACAAATTTCCAAACACATTTGGAGTCATCAAGCTGCTTCCATATTCTGAGAGAAAGTGGTATTTCCGATGGTACCATGGTTGATGAGAAGATTTTAGAGGTTCAGACTTTAGGTGGAGCTCAGTACCAATTAAGGCCTTATAGTTCAGTTGGCCCTATCGGTAAGCATATTTGTAATGATGATTATTCATCTTATGCTCTGAATGTTGTGAAGCTTGGTGTTGAGTTTGATAAGATAGACTTGGTAAAGTCGAGTAAAATTCTTGAAAAGGAGGTTGAAGCAGATAACAATGAGTATGTCCTCATTTAATATAGGATGGAGAAGGTAAAGCGCGCTATAATGTCTGCATTAGTCTCTCAGATTTCTGTATCTACAAGTTTGTCTCCTTCATCGGATTTTCTGAAGAATTTTGATATTTTTTCATATGCATTTTGTTTGTTGATGTGCATATTATCTTTCTTATGGTTAGGAAAGATTTGGAAGCTCCGTTTGGGCAATATTGCCCAAAGTAGTTCACATTGAGCTTGATGGTGTAGACCCAATAATTTTTTGAGATTTGGTGATAAAGTGAGATTGTCATGTTTAAATCGAAGTGGAGTGTTAAAATTGGATGATTTAAATCTATGCCAATTATAGAGAAGATTTTAATTTATTCTTATAATCAATTAATTTTGGGCAATACATCTGTAAGATATGGGAGAGATATTTGATTTGATTAATCAATCAAATCTTGGTATAAGTGGAAACATATTTAGATGGAATGAGAAGTTTTTTATTTGATTTAAGCAATCAATCAAATATATGTATACGGGGAAACTATCAAAATATGCAAGATTTTCAAATTAAGGAAATCTGGAAACTTCTCATGGTTATCTTCAGGTAAGCCTTCATCCTTACTCTTATAAATTGGAGGCATTTGCACATCCTTCAATGTACAAGCCAATAGTGTTGTCTTCTTCATATCCTCAATAAGATCCCTAATTCCGTGTATATTATAGGGTGACAAATATATTGAGTGTTTGCATTCTTCTCTTTTTGTACTCTCTTCAGTGAAATAAAAAATAGTTGTTAGGTCCATGGAAGTAGGCATAGCCGAACCACGTTAAATCTTTGTGTCTTCTTCTTCTCTTCTATTTTCGTTCTTTTTGGTGATTATTTATCATTGAGTTGACGGTTGATAATTAATCGACAAGCTAGATCCTCTCTTTTTGTATTGCTTCCACATTTGTGCAATATTTACACAACAGTTATATCCTACTATGTCCAACCTAACTGGTATTGACGGTGCCTTTACTGAGGAAGAAACTTTGGTTCTTTAAATGAAATGCCTGGAGACAAAGCACCGGGCCCAGATGGCTTTCCCAATTTTTTTCTCAAGAAATACTGGAACTAGTAAAGAAGGATGTTTTATGTATGTTTGATGAATTTTACAATGGCTCTTTGATATTGGATATACTGAGTTATGCAAATGTTTTCTTGATTTCAAAGAAAGAAGGAAACGTATCAGCAGAAGATTTTCGACCAATCAGTCATTTGAATAGTAGCTTTAAACTTATCACAAAAGTTATGGTTATAGACTGAAGAAAAAGATGGATGGCCTAATTGATAAATCACAGACTGCTTTCATCAAAGGCAGATTTATCTTGGATGGTGATGTGCTGGTACAAGAAGTTATTTCACATTGTGACCGTTTTGACGTGCCTTGTGCCATCGTCAAACTGGATTTCGCTAAGGCATTAGACACTATTGACAGGAGATTCATGATTGATGTTCTGAACGCAAGGGTGTTTCCAAACAGATGGGTAGAGTGGATTTCTATGATTTTTCATCAAGTAGATCAATTATTTGAGTCAACGGAGTCGCGGGTACTACTATCATTTCAAAGAGAGGCTTGCGTCAGGGGGATCCATTATCACCACATCTATTTGACCTTGCGGCTGATGTGTTCTCGCAAATCCTTAAGGTCAGTTGCAATAATGGCATCATCAAGAGCTTTGGCAGTGAGCATGTTGCGGGGTTGTATAAATCTTTACAATATGCTGATGACACTATTATATTTAGTAGTCCAGAATGTAAATACAATGTCACACTTAAATTTTTACTGTACACTTTTGAAAGTTTGTCAGGTTTAAAAATCAACTTTCACAAAAGTAGTGTTTACACTTAAGGGTATTGTGTAGGTTTTAACAGGAAATGTGTGAAGCTGCTCAACTGGAAGGCTGATGAATTTCCACTAAATTACTTAGGGATGTGATGTAATGACCCGGGTTTTTGATGATCTTGGTTATCCGATATACAACACATATCAACATCCAAGGATCGAAAATACCGGTCATAAATGAAAGAAATTAGAGGGTGAGGAAGAATAAGATAGAAACTTAGAATAGAAGAAGAAGAAGAACATACAACATCAGAGTAACACGGACCTCACAGCGGAACGAATAACATATATTATATAGCATAACTTTGAAATATAAATATGTACTTGAATATACATCATTTTCAAGGTACAACACATACAACACAGCGGAATAATAATAGCTATATAATCCTGAAGCCTCCTGCTCCAAGCTCTTCCAGTATATCTGTAAATCCTGACTACTTGACTGCCCATACAAAATTGGGCACCCAAGAATTTAGGGAAAACAACAAAATAAACTCCGGGTCAGTCATGGGACTGGTATGAGTAAAACAATTTAAAACAGGTTGAACAAGTAAACGATATCTCATAAGACCACGCCGTATAACGAAATGGGTTTTTCCCTGATGAGAATCCAAAATATATTTATATCAAAAACCTTTTGATATTATAATAATGTCTATCAACCACAATATAATAGTCATCTAGCAGAAATGCTTTCATCTCGCGTTCTACATACATAGTATACAATCAAAACCGCAAGCACGTATTGGGTAATGGATTTCCAACTATGACAAGGTACGGAACCACCTTTCGCTAGTGTACCTCTAGAGAGGAATACACTGGGTTCAACAAGAACATCTTGCAACCCGGCCACACATGACCGACCACTCATTTCGCTTGAGTGTATCGAATGTGTATCACCAACGGTTGGGATCAGCAACCATTTCCCGGTTGGGATCAGCATCAATAATAGATTTTTAGAAGTAAATGAAACACTAGATCAGGTGATTATACACCCTACTTCAGAGCGACCGACTTAGCCATGCTGCCTGCCCGATTTCTGTCATTTACCGGTTGATGAGGCTTGAGGTTACGCTTCATCGTCACATCAGATTCACTTCGAATGCTACATTGTCAGATCCATCGAAAATCACTAATTAACGTCTACAACAGTACATTACGTGTTAGCTAAAGAAGTTTCCTTCTCCGCTTCCACTCTTGGTACGGTTGAAGAAATCAATGTACGTGACCTTTCTGGAAATACTCTGTCAGACATTCATCCATACAAGTCATCCAGGAACAGGACGAACCGAAGGCGCTATTCAGTATATCAATCTTAGGCATTGTTATCTAAGATTTATACAACAGCCCTTGCACTTTACTTCATCTTCAATTATCTTTGGCATATATGATTCGCAACGCTTATGCCAATACAGAGTGGTTCTTTGGATAATAATCCAACCGGTCTCTCTGTATTAACAACGTTAAAATGGTCAAAATCTTAGATAGTTTGTGATTTAACTATCGAAGGAAAATATGTGTGCAAACAACGATATTATTTCCAGATGGAAATTCTATCAATTAATCATCAATCATACATATATATATATATATATATATATATATCTCCTTATTTTCTATGTTTAGAAAATATATGTTAACATTGGAAAACATTTCCATTGTTTATTTACATATCACTATTCTTTCAAATCAATCAGACTCTAACTATAACTAACAAGAGAACAACTTCCTAAGTATAAACCCCGCAGGCCGAAACCAACATTAGATCGATACTAAGGAAACCATTCAACTTTTTAATCTCTAGTCAGTTTTCCAATTTCTGTTTAACTCCATTTTATTTAACTATATTTCGAATACTAATATTCGATAAACTCTATTTCGAATAATTTTATATTCGATTAACTCTAATCGATTAATTCTAACTCAATTAATTCCTTTAATTTATTCCTTTTCTATTTGTTTACTTACAAATAACTATTCCCTATTCAATTAGATTTATTTAACAAATAAATATTTCCTTTATCTTTTCTATTTGTAAATGGTTTACAAATATATCCCTTTCATCTCTATTTTAACATATTTATTCCCCATAAATATTTCCCTTTCAATTCTATTTGTACATGACTTACAAATATTTCCTTTTCGATTCTATTTATTTAACAAATAAATATCTCCTTTTATATTCTATTCTATTTATTCTAACAAATAAATATTTCCTTTTGTATTCTATTCTATTTATTCTAACAAATAAATATTTCCTTTTATATTCTATTCTATTTATTCTAACAAATAAATATTTCCTTTTATATTCTATTTTCTTTTATAAAAATCCTTTTCCTTTTCTATATAAAATCCATCGATTTTATATAAATAATTCATTTTCAAAATACACTTTGGAAATCCCCTTTCCCACATCCAGTATTTCTTATGGTATTTAACGTCCCATATAACAACGATAAATATCGTCCAAACACACATAATCAACAACAGATTATATATCACATCATATATCATAATATATGAATCATAGTAAAATAAATGTTTGAGGAATCCAGTTGGATTCCTCCAACCTGTTTCCCTACATCACAGATGTTACACAATAAAATCAACATCACTTTCAGTTCCATATGATATATTCTGTTAAACAGAATCAATATAGAAATTCAACTAACTGGCTAGTAGTTCAATCAAATAGTCAACACACAGTCAATAAGCCAATATTTAACAGTTCTAAAAATACAACATGAAATTATAAACTGTTCAGAGTTAGTGAGATTTACTCACTTTGGCAGTTCATCGCTAAAGAACGATAAACTGTTTGTTTGAGTTGAATCAAACAATTTATTTCGCCATAATTTCATTCGAGCCCCAATCCACTTCCAGTCAGCTTCATTGTGAAGCTCTCCTCCATATGGTCCCAATGAAACATGCGGTTCGTGATTCTGATATCGTATGTAGAAGTTATGACTTACACAAGTTATACGGATATTTAAATTAAATTTAAAACAATCATTTAAACTTTTATTGGGCTTACCCCTTAACCCAAGGCCCATTACCTTATCTAAAACACTAGGCCTGCTTTAGCCTTCTTCCCCAAATCACCGAACACGCTCCAGGATTTCAACGCACCATTCCTCCATTCGAACTCCATTTTATCTCCAACTCCAGTCCCTTGAAATTAAAACAAAAACCACCACAATTATCTACTTCAAAATCCGAACAGCCCTGTACCAATCACTCCCCACTCGATCGCCAGGCTCAGACCGCGATCTCGAGCAGCCACAGTGGACCACCGACGTTTTCCATCACTGAAACCCACACAAATAGCACACCAGGTGCGGAATCTCATCCTGAACCCAAAAACAACATTAAAACTTGGATCAACGCCTTATATTTCACAACACCATGAACCCTAGCGTCACGATTCATATACCAGTGCGCCAGAACTGACATCGAGCCACACATGAGTGGTATGAGTGTGAAGAGCTACTTCTCTTGCTTTCAAATATATGTGTTTGGTGATTTTATGATTTTTCTTTGATTTTCCTTTGATTTTTCCAAATACCCATTCTTTCTGGGTAAAAATGAGGACGGCGGATTGCTTTGCGTTTAAAAAGGGAAGGGTGTGGTTGAGGAAGGAGAATGCGGCCGGGTTTGGTCCACTTGCAATTTTATATATTTAATTTAATCTCGTTTTATATTTGTTTCTGACATCTAAAAATTCCTACGACCACATACAACATTCAAAAATCACAAAACTGGACATGTAGCTAGACTTCGACATTGCGGACCCAACGAAACTGGTTTCGTCGAATTCCGACTTCGTATGCTCACACAGCGTATTTTTAACCGTCGAAATACTGACTATTTTTCACTCTAAAAATCCGTACGGCCACGCAGTGACTCTAAAAATCACGAAACTGGAAATCTAGCAATAATTTGATGTTGCGGATCCAACAAAATTGGTTTCGTCAAATTCTGATTTCGTTTGCAAAACCGGCTATTTTTAAAGCTCTGAATGACCCATTTAAATATATAAATATATTTAAATTAAATTAAATTAAATATTTAAATATAAATATTATTGTCTATATTCACAGTGGAATACCATACAGCTTCAGAATATTCCTATTTGATTTACTTTACTCAAATAACTAATCTGGGTCAACCCGATATTCGATTTATATTGAAATTCCTTTTTAAAATATAAATAATTCCTTTATAAATTATAAAGGAATTCCACAGCGATTTTTCTAAAATTTGATTTGGACATAAATCAAAATCTACACGACGAAATCCCCATTTTTCTCTTCCACTAGAAAGATATACTCCACCAGCTCCACACGTTTCTTGTTTCACAGAAATCCGATTTAAAACGGACCCTATACACTCATTTGAAGTTCAAATCGCCAAATAGCAAACTGCAGCGCCATTTCAAGCTCGATTTTAATTATAATATAATTATACGTTCAAACTGCCGTTTATTAAATATATTCGTTATTCTAATTCAATTCTAAACTGAATTAAATATCACAGATGATCCAGTTAACACCATATCGCCATTTCAGCCAATTCTGGTTATTTCAGAATTAAATATATTATTTAATTTATTACTTTAATTAAATATTCACCATTATTTAATTCCACGACCATGAAATCCTTTCAAATCACCTTTTAAATAATTAAATAAATTAATTATTATACCGCTGAAAATGCGGGTCATTACATTCTTCCCTACTTAAAATAATTTCGTCCTCGAAATTGCTAAGGTAGAAGACAACTCTATTCTGGTTATAACTTATTTGTTCACTTCTTAACTTCAGTTTCAACTGAACCAATTTAATTTTAATTAAAATATCAATTAATCCTTATCAACGAAAATTTCCAAAAATCCTGAAAATTTTCTAACGCCTTAACTCTTCGAAAAATTTCGCCAGCACCTCCTTTGTACGGGTCAATAGGTCAAACCACCACTCGCTTGTCTGGGCCATCTCTATCCCAAAAGTAAATCAAACAGCCAAGCGGCTTGCCAATTCGGCCCATAAATCTTATATCCACTAGAAATATAAACTTGTACCTTTTGTCGGCATATCATTATATCCTTTCCACCTGTTATCAATTCAGCGGATACAAGGGTCATCCCAATCAAGTTCCAATCTGTTTTTATACACAACACAACCATTCGCCTATATCCGAGCCAAATATCATTTCAACTCGAGTTTCTTCTCGATTCCCAACTCTTAACTTAATTATCACATTACACTTCAAATTTGAATCTCACAATCCAATTTGTCTTGATATCATTCTAATTCAACCTCAGTTACCACTTTCCTGGCTTTACTTTAATTCAATTTTGCTTTCACAAATTTCTGTTTAATTTGTTCTTAATTCAAACAATATTCTTCCTGGGAGTTTAAATAGTATATTCTTTTCAAAAATCAAATTTCCTTTTTGAAATTCAACACACTTGTTTTTCCCCAAAACAAATTCAAAACAGTATCTCTGGTAGTAATTCGTCACTTATAACTCGAAAATGAATACTGGTGACGCAGCTGTCATCATCAGAATCTATTTTCCAGCGATCAAAGTGAGTTCAATACTATAAAACCATTTCTAAACATATCCACTTTGAAATTCATTTCAAAATATAATTCACACATCTTGTAAAACAATTTAAAATCTCATATGATCTTAAATTTTCCTTATTTTTAATCCAAATCCATTTACAAACACTTATCGAATTCTCCCGAGTTTTAATTCAATTTCTTGTTTAAATTTCAGATTTAACTCATCTGATTTCATGTATTTCACTTATATGAATTCTGATTGGCCATTTACATAACCATTTCACTTTTCATAATCTTACTCGATTATAATTATAACCAATATAAATCCTTTATATCAAAATATAATTTTGGGTAAATCATTTCATTTACCCTCCTTTCAAAACATACCATGACGGTTCATCGTATTCGAGTGTTTACAAAATCCCTACCGATACAGTGGATCAAACTGATCGACCAGAACTCATAAACGGCTGAACCAATAAATCCCCACAATATAAAACAAATTTTTACATCAATAACAAATACATTCACTCGTATATATATACTTAACTCAATCTAGGGTATTACTAACCCCATCTCTACTAAGTCATGCCACAGAGCCAAGGTAATAATTTAAACTTAAGCTCTGATACCAACTGTAATGACCCTGGTTTTTGACGATCTTGGTTATCCGATATACAACACATATCGACATCCAAGGATCGAAAATACCGGTCATAAATGAAAGAAATTAGATGGTGAGGAAGGATAAGGTAGAAACTTAGAATATAAGAAGAAGAAGAACACACAACATCAGAGTAACACGAACCTCACAGCGGAACGAATAACATATATTAAATAACATAACATTGAAATATAAATATGTACTTGAATATACATCATTTTCAAGGTATAGCACTTACAACACAGCGGAATAATAATAGCTATATAATTCTGAAGCCTCCTGCTCCAAGCTCTTCCAGTATATCTGTAAATCCTGACTACTTGACTGCCCGTACAAAATTGGGCACCCAAGAGTTTAGGGAAAACAACAAAATAAACTCCGGGTCAGTCATGGGACTGGTATGAGTACAAAAATTTAAAACAGGTTGAACAAGTAAACGATATCTCATAAGACCACGCCGTATAACAAAACGGGTTTTTCCCTGATGAGAATCCAAAATATCTTTATATCAAAAACCTTTTGACATTATAATAATGTCTATCAACCACAATATAATAGTCATCTAGCAGAAACGCTTTCATCTCACGTTCTACATATATAGTATACAATCAAAACCGCAAGCACGTATTGGGTAATGGATTTCCAACTATGACAAGTTATGGAATCACCTTTCGCTAGTGTACCTCTAGAGAGGAATACACTGGGTTCAACAAGAACATCTTGCAACCCGGCCACACATGATCTACCACTCATTTCGCTTGAGTGTATCGAATGTGTATCACCAACGGTTGGGATCAGCAACCGTTTCTCGAATGGGACAGCATCTACAACAGATTTTTAGAAGTAAATGAAACTCTAGATCAGGTGATTATACACCCTACTTCGGAGCGACCGACTTAGCCATGTTGCCTGCCCGATTTCTGTCATTTACCGGTTGATGAGGCTTGAGGTTACGCTTCATCGTCACATCAGATTCACTTCGAATCCTACATTGTAAGATCCATTGAAAATCACTAATTGACATCTACAACAGTACATTATGTGTTAGCTAAAGAAGTTTCCTTCTCCGCTTCCACTCTTGGTACGGTTGAAGAAATCAATGTACGTGACCTTTCTGGAAATACTCTGTCAAACATTCATCCATACAAGTTATCTAGGAAACGGACGAACCGAAGGCACTATTCAGTATATCCATCTTAGGCATTGTTATCTAAGATTTATACAACAGCCCTTGCACTTTACTCCATCTTCAACTATCTTTGGCATATATGATTCGCAAAGCTTATGCCAATATAGAGTGGTTCTTTGGATAATAATCCAACCGGTCTCTCCATATTAACAACGTTAAAATGGTCAAAAACTTCGATAGTCTGTGATTTAACTATCGAAGGAAAATACGTGTGCAGACAACGATATTATTTCTAGATGGAAACAATATCAATCAATCATCAATCATATATATATATATATATATATAAATATATCTCCTTATTTTCTTTGTTTAGAAAATATATGTTAATGTTGGAAAACATTTCCATTGTTTATTTACATATCACTATTCTTTCACATCTATCAGACTCTAACTATAACTAACAAGAGAACAACTTAATAAGTATAAACCCCGAAGGCCAAAACCAACATTAGATCGATACTCAGGAAACCATTCAACTTATTAATCTCTAGTCAGTTTTCCAATTTCTGTTTAACTCCATTTTATTTAACTATATTTCGAATACTAATATTCGATAAACTCTATTTCGAATAACTTTATATTCGATTAACTCTAATCGATTAATTCTAACTCGATTAATTCCTTTAATTTATTCCTTTCATATTTGTTTACTTACAAATGACTATTCCCTTTTCAATTCTATTTATTTAACAAATAAATATTTCCTTTATCTTTTCAATTTGTAAATGGTTTACAAATATATCCCTTTCATCTCTATTTTAACATATTTATTCCCTATAAATATTTCCCTTTCAATTCTATTTGTATTCCTTTTCGATTCTATTTATTCAACAAATAAATATCTCCTTTTATATTCTATTCTATTTATTCTAACAAATAAATATTTCCTTTTATATTATATTCTATTTATTCTTACAAATAAATATTTCCTTTTATATTCTATTGTATTTATTCTAACAAATAAATATTTCCTTTTATATTCTATTTTCTTTTATAAAAATCCTTTCCCTTTTCTATATAAAATCCATTGATTTTATATAAATAATTCATTTTCAAAATACACTTTGGAATTCCCCTTTCCCACATCCAGTATTTCTTATGGTATTTAACATCCCATATAACAACGATAAATATCGTCCAAACACACATTATCAACAATAGATTATATATCACATCATATATCATAATATATGAATCACCGTAAAATAAATGTTTGAGGACTCCAGTTGGATTCCTCCAACCTGTTTCCCTGCATCACAGATGTTACACAATAAAATCAACATCACTTTCAGTTCCATATGATATATTCTGTTAAGCAGAATCAATACAGAAATTCAACTAACTGACTAGCAGTTCAATCAAACAGTTAACACATAGTCAATCAGCCAATATTTAACTGTTCTAAAAATACAACATGAAATTATAAACTGTTCAGGGTTAGTGAGATTTACTCACTTTGGTAGTTCATCGTTAAAGAATGATAAATTGTTTGTTTGATTTGAATCAAACAATTTATTTCGCCATAATTTCATACGAGCCCCAATCCACTTCCAGTCAGCTTCATTGTGAAGCTCTCCTCCATACGGTCCCAACGCAACTTACGAATTCGTGATTCTGATATCGTATGTAGAAGTTATGACTTACACAAGTTATACGGATATTTAAATTAAATTTAAAACAATCATTTAAACTTTTATTGGGCTTACCCCTTAACCCAAGGCCCATTACCTTATCTAGAAAACTAGGCCCGCTTAAGCCGTCTTCCCCAAATCACCGAACACGCTCCAGGATTTCAACACACCATTCCTCCATTCGAACTCCATTTTATCTCCAACTCCACTCCCTTGAAATTAAAACAAAAAATCACCACAATTATCTACTTCAAAATCCAAACAACCCTGTACCAATCACTCCCCACTTGATCGCCAGGCTCAGACCGCGATCTCGAGCAGCCATAGTGGACCACCGACGTTTTCCATCACCGAAACACACACAAATAGCACACCAGGTGCAGAATCTCATCCTGAACCCAAAAACAACATTAAAACTTGGATCGACGCCTTATATTTCACAAAACCATGAACCCTAGCGTCACGGTTCATATACCAGTACGCCAGAATTGACGTCGAGCCACACACAAGAGTGGTATGAGCATGAAGAGCTACTTCTCTTGCTTTCAAATATATGTGTTTGGTGATTTTATGATTTTTCTTTGATTTTCCTTTGATTTTTCCAAATACCCATTCTTGCTGTGTAAAAATGAGGACGGCGGATTACTTTACATTTAAAAGGGGAAGGGTGTGGTTGAGGAAGGAGAATGTGGTCGGTTTTGGTCCACTTACAATTTTAGATATTTTATTTAATCTCGTTTTATATTTGTTTCTGACATCTAAAAATTCCTACGACCACATACAACATTCAAAAATCACCAAACTGGACATGTAGCTAGAGTTCGATACTGCGGACCCAACGAAACTGGTTTCGTCGAATTCCGACTTCGTATGCTCACACAGCGTATTTTTAACCATCGAAATACTGATTGTTTTTCACTGCAAAAATCCGTACGGCCACACAGTGACTCTAAAAATCACGAAACTGGAAATCTAGCAATAATTTGATGTTGCGGATCCAACAAATTGGTTTTGTCGAATTCCGATTTCGTTTGCAAAACCGGCTATTTTTAAAGCTCTGAATGACCCATTTAAATATATAAATATATTTAAATTAAATTAAATTAAATATTTAAATATAAATATTATCGTCTATATTCACAGTGGAATACCATACAGCTTCAGAATATTCCTATTTGATTTACTTTACTCGAATAACTAATCTGGGTCAACCCGATATTCGATTTATATTGAAATTCCTTTTTAAAATATAAATAATTCCTTTATAAATTATAAAGGAATTCCACAACAACTTTTCTTAAATTTGATTTGGACATAAATCAAAATTTACACGACGAAATCCCAATTTTTCTCTTCCACTAGAAAGATATACTCCACCAGCTCCACACGTTTCTTATTTCATAGAAATCCGATTTAAAAGGGACCCTGTACATTCAGTTGAAGTTCAAATCGCCAAATAGCGAACTGCAGCGCCATTTCAAGCTCGATTTTAATTATAATATAATTATATGTTCAAACTGCCGTTTATTAAATATATTCGTTATTCTAATTCAATTCTAAACTGAATTAAATATCACAGATGATCCAGTTCACACCATATCGCCATTTCAGCCAATTCTGATTATTTCAGAATTAAATATATTATTTAATTTATTATTTTAATTAAATATTCACCATTGTTTAATTCCAAATCCATGAAATCCTTTTAATCACCTTTTAAATAATCAAATAAATTAATTATTATACCGCTGAAAATGCGGGTCATTATATTCTTCCCTACGTAAAATAATTTCGTCCTCGAAATTGCTAAGGTGGAAGCCAACTCTATTCTGGTTATAACTTATTTGTTCACTTCTTAACTTCAGTTTCAACTGAACCAATTTAATTTTAATTAAAATATTAATTAATCCTTATCAACGAAAATTTCCAAAAATCCGGAAAATTTTCTAATGCCTTAACTCTTCGAAAAATTTCACCAGCACCTCCTTTGTACGGGTCAATAGGTCAAACCACCACTCGCTTCACTGGGCTATCTCCATCCCAAAAGAAAATCAAACAGCCAAGCGGCTTGCCAATTCGGCTCATAAATCTTATATCCACTAGAAATATAAACTTGTACCTTTTGTCGCTATATCATTATATCCTTTCCACCTGTTATCAATTCAGCGGATACAAGGGTCATCCCAATCAAGTTCCAATCTGTTTTTATCCACAGCACAACCATTCGCTTATATCCGAGCCAAATATCATTTCAACTCGAGTTTCTTCTCGATTCCTAACTCTTAACTTGATTATCACATTACACTTCAAATTTGAATCTCACAATCCAATTTGTCTTGATATCATTATAATTCAACCTCAGTTACCACTTTCCTGGATTTACTTTAATTCAATTTTGCTTTCACAAATTTCTGTCTAATTTGTTCTTAATTCTAACAATATTCTTCCTGAGAGTTTTTAAACAGTTTATTCTTTTCAAAAATCAAATATCCTTTTTGAAATTCAACACACTTGTTTTTCCCCTAAACAAATTCAAAACAGTATCTCTGGTAGTAATTCGTCACTTATAACTCGAAAACGAATACTAATGATGCAGCTGTCATCATCAGAATCTATTTTCCAGTGATCGAAGTGAGTTCAATATAATAAAACCATTTCTAAACATTTCCACTTTGAAATTAATTTCAAAATATAATTCACACGGATTGTAAAATAATTTAAAATCTCCCAGGTTCTAAAATTTTCCTTATTTTTAATCCAAATCCATTTACAAACACTTATCCAATTCTCCCGAGTTTTAATTCAATTTCTGGTTTAAATTTCAGATTTAACTCATCTGATTTCATGTATTTCACTTACATAAATTCTGATTGGCTATTTACATAACCATTTCACTTTTCATAATCTTACTCGATTATAATTATAACCAATAATAATCCTTTATATCAAAATATAATTTTGGGCAAATCATTTCGATTACCCTCCTTTCAAAACATACCATGACGGTTCATCGTATTCGAGTGTTTACAAAATCCCTACCGATATAGTGGATCAAACTGATCGACCAGAACTCATAAACGGCTCAACCAATAAATCCCCACAATATAAAACAAATTTTTATATCAATAACAAATACGTTCACTCGTATTTATACACTCAACTCAATCTAGGGTATTACTAACCCCATCTCTACTGAGTCACGCCACAGAGCCAAGGTAATAACTTAAACTTAAGCTCTGATACCAACTGTAATGACCCGGGTTTTTGACGATCTTGGTTATCCGATATACAACACATATCGACATCCAAGGATCGAAAATAACGGTCATAAATGAAAGAAATTAGAGGGTGAGGAAGGATAAGATAGAAACTTAGAATAGAAGAAGAAGAAGAAGAAGACACAACATCAGAGTAACACGAGCCTCACAGCGGAACGAATAACATTTATTATATAACATAACTTTGAAATATAAATATGTACTTGAATATACATCATTTTCAAGGTACAGCACTTACAACACAGCGGAATAATAATAGCTATATAATCCTGAAGCCTCCTGCTCCAAGCTCTTCCAGTATATCTGTAAATCCTGACTACTTGACTACCCGTACAAAATTGGGCACCCAAGAGTTTAGGGAAAACAACAAAATAAACTCCGGGTCAGTCATGGGACTGGTATGAGTAAAACAATTTAAAACAGGTTGAACAAGTAAATGATATCTCATAAGACCACGCCGTATAACGGAACGGGTTTTTCCCTGATGATAATCCAAAACATCTTTATATCAAAAACCTTTTGATATTATAATAATATCTATCAACCATAATATAATAGTCATCTAGTAGAAACGCTTTCATCTCACGTTTTACATATATAGTATACAATCAAAACCGCAAGCACGTATTGGGTAATGGATTTCCAACTATGACAAGGTATGGAACCACCTTTCGCCAGTGTGCCTCTAGAGAGGAATACACTGGGTTCAACACGAACATCTTGCAACCCGGCCACACATGACCGACCACTCATTTCACTTGAGTGTATCGAATGTATATCACCAATGGTTGGGATCAGCAACCGTTTCTCGAATGGGACAGCATCAACAATAGATTTTTAGAAGTAATGGAAACTCTAGATCAGGTGATTATGCACCCTACATCGGAGCGACCGACTTAGCCATGATGCCTGCCCGATTTCTGTCATTTACCGGTTGATGAGGCTTGACGTTACGCTTCATTGTCACATTAGATTCACTTCGAATGCTACATTGTCAGATCCATCGAAAATTACTAATTGACGTCTACAACAGTACTTTACGTGTTAGCTAAAGAAGTTTCCTTCTCCGCTTCCACTCTTGGTACGGTTGAAGAAATCAATGTACGTGACCTTTCTAGAAATACTCTGCCAGACATTCATCCATACAAGTCATCCAAGAACAGGACGAACCGAAGGCACTATTCAGTATATCCATCTTAGGCACTGTTATCTAAGATTTATACAACAGCCCTTGCACTTTACTCCGTCTTCGATTATCTTTGGCATATATGATTCGCAACGCTTATGCTAATAGAGAGTTGTTCTTTGGATAATAATCCAACCGGCCTCTCCATATTAACAACGTTAAAATGGTCAAAAACTTCGATAGTCTGTGATTTAACTATCGAAGGAAAATACGTGTGCAAACAACGATATTATTTCCAGATGGAAACTCTATCGATCAATCATCAACCATATATATATATATATATATATCTCCTTATTTTCTATGTTTAGAAAATATATGTTAACGTTGGAAAACATTTCCATTGTTTATTTACATATCACTATTCTTTCACATCTATCAGACTCTAACTATAACTAACAATAGAACAACTTCCTAAGTATAAACCCCGAAGGCCGAAACCAACATCGGATCGATACTCTGGAAACCATTCAACTTATTAATCTCTAGTTAGTTTTCCAATTTCTTTTTAACTCCATTTGATTTAACTATATTTCGAATACTAATATTCGATAAACTCTATTTCGAATAACTTTATATTCGATTAAATCTAATCGATTAATTCTAACTCGATTAATTCCTTTAATTTATTCCTTTTCTATTTGTTTACTTACAAATAACTATTCCCTTTTCAATTCTATTTATTTAATAAATATTTCCTTTATCTTTTCTATTTGTAAATGGTTTACAAATATATCCCTTTCATCTCTATTTTAACATATTTATTCCCTATAAATATTTCCCTTTCAATTCTATTTGTACATGACTTACAAATATTTTCGTTTAGATTCTATTTATTTAACAAGTAGATATCTCCTTTTATATTTTATTCTATTTATTTTTACAAATAAATATTTCCTTTTATATTCTATTCTATTTATTCTAACAAATAAATATTTCCTTTTATATTCTATTCTATTTATTCTAACAAATAAATATTTCCTTTTATATTCTATTTTCTTTTATAAAAATCCTTTTCCTTTTCTAAATAAAATCCATCGATTTTATATAAATAATTCATTTTCAAAATACACTTTGGAAATCCCCTTTCCCACATCCAGTATTTCTTAGTGTATTTAACATCCCATATAACAACGATAAATATCATCCTAACACACATAATCAACAACAAATTATATATCACATCATATATCATAATATATGAATCACAGTAAAATAAATGTTTGAGGAATCTAGTTGGATTCCTCCAACCTGTTTCCCTGCAACACAGATGTTACACAATAAAATCAACATCACTTTCAGTTCCATATGATATATTCTGTTAAACAGAATCAATAAAGAAATTCGACTAACTGACTAGCAGTTCAATCAAACAATCAACACATAGTCAATCAGCCAATATTTAACAGTTCTAAAAATACAACATGAAATTATAAACTGTTCAGAGTTAGTGAGATTTACTCACTTTGGCAGTTCATCGTTAAAGAACGATAAACTATTTGGTTGATTTGAATCAAACAATTTATTTCGCCATAATTTCATACGAGCCCCAATCCACTTCCAGTCAGCTTCATTTTGAAGCTCTCCTCCATACGGTCCCAATGCAACTTATGGTTCGTGATTCTGATATCGTATGTAGAAGTTATGACTTACGTACACAAGTTATACGGATATTTAAATTAAATTTAAAACAATCATTTAAACTTTTATTGGGCTTACCCCTTAACCCAAGGCCCATTACCTTATCTAGAAAACTAGGCCCGCTTAAGCCTTCTTCCCCAAATCACCGAACACGCTCCAGGATTTCAACGCACCATTCCTCCATTCGAACTCCATTTTATCTCCAACTCCACTCCCTTGAAATTAAAACAAAAAATCACCACAATTATCTACTTCAAAATCCGAACAAACTTGTACCAATCACTCCCCACTCGATCGCCAGGCACAGACCGCGATCTCGAGCAGCCATAGTGGACAACCGACGTTTTCCATCACCGAAACCCACACAAATAGCACACCAGGTACGAAATCTCATCCTGAACCCAAAAACAACATTAAAACTTGGATCAACACCTTATATTTCACAAAACCATGAACCTTAGCGTCACGGTTCATATACCAGTGCGCCAGAACTGATGTCGAGCCACACAAGAGTGGTATGAGCGTGAAGAGCTACTTCTCTTGCTTTCAAATATATGTGTTTGGTGATTTTATGATTTTTCTTTGATTTTCCTTTGATTTTTCCAAATACCCATTCTTGCTGTGTAAAAATGAGGACGGCGGATTGCTTTGCATTTAAAATGGGAAGGTTGTGGTTGAGGAAGGAGAATGTAGCCGGTTTTGGTCCACTTACAATTTTAGATATTTTATTTAATCTCGTTTTATATTTGTTTCTGACATCTAAAAATTCCTACGACCACATACAACATTCAAAAATCACCAAACTGGACTTGTAGCTAGAGTTCGACATTACGGACCAACGAAACTGGTTTCGTCGAATTCTGTAACAACCCGTAAAATGCGAGCCAGTTTGAAATTTTTATTTTGGCAATTTTAGCGAATTTTGTATATTCAAAATAGATTATTTTAAATAATATCGACGTGAAATTTATTTTCAATATAGAATTCGATCGTATATATTATACGCGTCGTCGTTAGAATATATAATAATTATATATAATTATAAAAGGAATTGAAAATGGCGCGGTAGTTCGAAAATTCGATTTCTAATTTCAAATGAATATACAGAATTCAATATAAGTCAGAATTGAACGAAACAAGAAATATTTGAATCTGTATAACTATATCTTTGTAACGAAGTTAACAAACTGAGATTTCATCTTAGAAATGATAAGATATGTCCAGTTTAAAATTAGAAATAGTCGCTGTGGAATTTATATATATTTTTATATATATAAGGCCCTTAAAAATAGCAATTTTGCAAACGACCTCGGATTTCGACGAAACCAGTTTTGTTGGGTCCGTGATGTTAAGTTATTGCTAGATTCCAAATTTCATAATTTTTCGAATCGATATGTGAGCGTGGCAAAGGAAAACGCGTTTGACCAGTTTCAGTTGATTTTAATCGACTGGAAATTGGCCATTTTTCCAACGGTCTCAGAATTCGACGAAACTAGTTTTGTTAGGACCGTATCGTCAATACGAAGCTAGAAAATATTTTTTTGGAATTTTTCTAGTTAGTATGCGACCCCGGTAATTTGAAATGTACGTTTAAAATTCAATATAGTGATTTAAATGAAAATTCAAAAGGAAACTGATTGTAACGATCAAATCAGCTTGCGATACATATCCCAATGTGTTCGGAATAGGGATATTACCTTAGGGGCGATAGTCGTTGGGTTTGATTTGGGATATGAATTAAAAAGGTAACTTTTTGAATTTAAAAATAAAATAAACATAAAAATATATCTATTTCTTCTTTACCCCACTTCCTCATTCACAAGTCAACGGTTTAGAAAAAAAAAAAACAAAGAAACTGCATCGCTCAGATCTGCTGCGCCTCCACCACCGCGCCCCCTCCCATCGACGTCGACCTCCCCAGTTTCCCCCTCCTCCGATCGCCTCTCATCTCCACCCTCCCCTCCAATGCGAACCACCGCTCACCCAATCCGAAGAAGACCCACTGCCTCGCCAAGAACGCGCCGCCCCACCGTCTGCCGGCATCGCACTTGTCCCTCCGACAGCCCCAGATCCCCTCCGCGCCTCCTCCTCTCTCCCCCCTTCTAATTGGTACCGTAGCCCCCCTTTCTTTTTTTCTTCGAGATTCAGTAAGTTCTTTTCTACTTTATTTTATTTTTATTTATATTTTTATCTGTAATTTCGATTTTAAGATTTGAAACTAATTTCGATTTTAAGATTTAAAACTGATTTCGATTTTTAAAGTTTATAACTGATTTTCGAAAGATTTAAAACAGATTTTCGAAACGAAAAAAAACAGGTTTAACACTGATTTTATTTTGTTTTTATAAAAAAAACTGATTTTATTTTATTTTTAAAAACTGAAAACTTATTTTCATTTTAAAACTGAAATTAATGTTTTAGGAAAATAAAGAAAAAGATTTGATTTTCGAAATAGAAAGATATGACTTTAATATCATAAAGATTTGATTTTTAGGTAAAATAAAAATATAATTTTTATAATATAGAAAAGATAAAAATATGATTCTTATATATGAACATCGATAGAAAAAAATATGATTTTTATATATGAACATCGATAGAAAAAAATATAATTTTTATATATGAAACTTCGAAAGAAAAATAAAATTTTTCTATATTGAATAGCGAACGAAAAATTCGATTTTTATATATTGAATAGCGAAAGAAAAATAGAATTTTTATATATTGAACTTTGAAATAAAAATTCGATTTTTATATATTGAACTTCGAGTTAAAAATATGATTTTTAAATATTGAATAGCGAAGTAAAAATTCGATTTTTACATAGGTAGTGAAAGCGGACAACGAAGATGCGGTAGCGACGAAGGTTTCTGCAAATGAAGAGCCGTGGAGCTAGGATAGCTATATGTGAGAATTTCTCACCTTTCAATTTACTTTTCTAGTTATATATATATACTAGGATGCAGACGGTGCTTAGTAGCACCCGACACCCGTCCACAGACCATGGACTTGTTTGATTGGTTGTGTAGTTGGTTAGATTATTTGAATTGAAATTGAATTGTTTGGTGAATTGAAATGGATTTGATTGATGTGTGAATGGCGTGGGCCTTCACTAGACCGGGGATAAGGCTAGGCCTTGTCCCGTTTCTAGTATCGTGCCGTTATGCCGCCGAAATTTTCTAAAATATGTTAGAAAAATAAAAATATCATTTTATTGAGAATGAACTGAATTGAAATTCATATGTTGAAATAAAATGTTTTATCGTTAAAAATATAATTTTTAACGTGAAAGTGAATAAATAAATATTCATTTACAAACCCGACGGTTTGTTTATGTACACCTATTTGAAGGACATTGATTGGGACGATAAATTTTACACATCGCCCAACTGCACGAATAAAATATTTGTTTGATTGTTTGAAACCCCACATGGGTGTTGGGATGAAATTTGAAGCTCACTCATCCTGATTGGTTAAATATGTCGATCGATTGATTGACAGGCTGTTATAAGCGTTGAATATCTATATTTGATGCTTATACAGTGTAGTGCACTTTGGTTGATGGTTGATTATTTTTCAATGCTATGATACATGTGTTGTATGAAAATCCATATAATTAATTTTATATGGTAATTGATTGGGCCTCATTCCAGTTTTAAAAAGAAATAGTTGAAAAAGAAATATTTGAAATAGAATATTTGAAAATAAAAGAATATATGAAGCCGTGTTGATTAGATTGACGCCATTTTGACGTGAACGATATTTATATCGATTTTAAACGATTTCGAAATGAATTGAATTGAAAACGATTTCGAAATGAATTGAATTGAAAACGATTTCGAAATGAATTGAATTGAAAACGATTTCGAAATGAATTGAATTGAAAACGATTTCGAAATCAATTGAATTGAATTGAATTCAAATTGAATTGAAATTTGAATTGAATAGAAATGAATTTTAAAACGAATTTATAAAGAAGAATTCAATTTTGATTTGAATTGAAAAGGAAGTTGAAATTGCTTTTGAAACGAATTTAAAACTATTTATATAATTCGTTTTAAATAGTAATCGACGAAATATATATTATATATATTATATATAATATAATGGCCTGAATAGAACGCGCCGCGCCGCGGCAGTTCGTGAATTTCGACCATTTATTTCAAACGGACATTACGGGAGATCCGACCGTCGGATTCTCCTAAAACCGGAACCGTTGGGTTCGTATCGAAAAGAGCTTTCTAATGAAAATTAGAAATTTGAAATCTAACGGTTGGATTTGGAATTATGTCCAAATCAAATTCGAAAAAGGTCGCTGTAAGTGCAGTTCGATGGCCATTGATGGAAATCGACTGTACGGGCCTTGATAAAATTATTAAAAATAGTAATAATTTGTGTAAAATCATAAGAAATGATTTAGAAAGAATTGGGATGAAAAACTCCCTATTTGAAAAGATAAAAATAGATTTTTATCGAAATGAACTAGTTTTGAACTAGAATTATAATTCTATTTATTTTTAAATAAATAAATTGAATTTGAAAAGGGTTTTGAAAATAACCAAAATTTCCAATGATTGCATTGGAGTGGATTTGAATCGAAATTGTCTTCGGAATATTTCGATGTTGGAATTTGTGATTATACGGATGTTGTTACGGAAATTTGAAAGATATATATTTATATCGTTATTTCCAATACGACATTTGTTAATCGTAGAATTTGATATTGAATATAAGCCGATATATTTTCTATTCAGAGCCTTATATTGAATATCAAATGTGATTTGGGTTTGTCGTGAATGGTGTCTTCACTAACACTGTTCTTGAACCCAGTTGAGAAAAGATTAAATCTTTTTATTTAGATTTAATGAAGTGTACCAATTAAATAATATTTAATTGGAATTGAATTGATATTGATTTTTGGGTTTATCGTGAACAGTGTTTTAAATAACACTTGTTCTTTAACCCGATAATTAATGAATGTGATTTGGGTTTGTCGTGAATGGTGTCTTCACTAACACTGTTCTTGAACCCAGTTGAGAAAAGATTAAATCTTTTTATTTAGATTTAATGAAGTGTACCAATTAAATAACATTTAATTGGAATTGAATCGATATTGATTTTTGGGTTTATCGTGAACAGTGTTTTAAATAACACTCGTTCTTTAACCCGATAATTAATGGAATGAGATTTTGGGTTTATCGTGAACTGTGTTTTAAATGACACTGATTCTTTAACCCAGTCAAAGATTAAAACTAAGTGGAGTTTTAATGAATCTTTAATTAGATTGAAATAATCGAAATGGAGTATCACCAGTTTTGCTCCAGGCGATAGTTAAATCTTTAATTAGATTTGAACGTGAAATGGTAATTGAATTTACCGATAACACTGTGGTGTTAGAAATGAAGTATTACCAGTTTTACTTCATGGGATGAATAGGTTGGGATTGGGAAATTAAAACAAATGATTACTTCGGTAAGGGTCGCTAATCCCGACTAGTTTGAACTGAGATTCAAAAATAGAATAAAGAATAAATTCAAGGAATTTATCTTGGATAAAATTAATGGGAACCTTTCCCTATGAATGTGAAATTTAGAAACTAACTGTCGGTTGGCCAAGCAGAATGGTTTTCTAGATATTGATCTGATGTTGGTTTCGGTCTTCGGGGTTAATATTTGGGGAATTATTCTCTTGATTAATTTACGGTTAGTGACTAATGCATTGGAATGAGGCGTATGTTGTGTTTGTGTAACACTTTTATAATATATACGCGAGTTATTCGGAAAGACCGGGTTTATCCCATTCTGAATAACTGATACGACGATAAGTCGAAGATGAAGACGATGGTCGAAGACCGGAGGTCTTCACGTCGTTTGGGTGATAACTGATGATCTTGATTGGGCTGTACACCCAAGAAGATGGAAACAGTTGGTGATCGTCCAGACGTACTTGGAGATCGATGGATATGCGAGGTACTAGGTGCCTCCGGTTTCGTTCAGACCCAGAACGGACTTGTAAATGGACTGTGTGTCTGACATTGGATTTTAGTCTGTGTGATTGATTTCTATTAAATATATTGATGGATATCAAACGCATGGAGTGAATTGCCTGTGTGGCATGCCTAAGTGGCAATTGATCGAGGCTTCTGTTGAAAAGCAAAGTCTTGTGGTGATGATCAAAGCACGGCCTTTGTGGCGTAGCTTTGTGTAACGTTTACCTCGCGTGTTTCACACCCGGTATGAACCAAAAACGGGAGACGGACCTCAGGGAGGACTTGCGTTTCTTTCTAGCTAAAAGTGGCGTCAGTGGTTTTACACGCCCTGACGAGTTTGACTTATGTGGTTGTTGCTGTTGCGAGGCGCCTCGGATTGATCGGTCGTTCTCGAACCGATGGAGTCATTCGTTGGCTCGTTTACGCCCCAAAGGGCGGGGAGACGTATTGTTCAGGCATAATAATCCACATCGGTGGACCGGCCCTGACGATCCAGGGGGCAGTTGCGGCTGTTCCTGAGACATGGTAGGCTAGATTGTCTCGAATCGGTTGAGGACTATCTTTTGCCTCGGTTCATAGATGGAAATCCAATTTCCCAATACGTGACATTTGCGGTTTTATTTGTAAACCTATATATGGCGACATGATATATGGTACCCATGCCGCCTATGATTGATACTTATGATTTGAAGTTGTTTTATACACTACGCACTTATAATAGTATCAAATGATTTGTTTTAAGACGTATCAAGCATTCTTTGGCTGTTATAAGGGAAAACCCTATCCCCCGGCTTGCGTTGCATTGTGTGATAGGACCTGGGTCTTATAACAGCTTCATTTTTCTTTATTTAGCATTGCGCTGTTTGTTTTATGCACTGGTATTCTTGGGAGGAAACCCGTTCCGTGTTATACGGCGTGGTCCCTTGATTTACCTAACTTTCAAAATAAAGAATATTAACTGTTTTAGTTCTCACACCAGTCCCATGACTGACCTGGAATTTATTGTTTTAACCTAAACTCTGGGTGCCCTTATTTTGACACGGGCAGCTAGTAGTTTTGGTTTTGCAGATTTATATTCACAGGATCCTGGTTTACAGCTGGAATGATATCCGGAAAGCTTTGTATCCGTATATCTCTTCTAGTTGTGTACTGTATTATTTTCCGCTGCTATGTATTTAAATGTAATTTAAATCTCTGATATTTCTGTGTAATATTTATTCGTACTCTGTATATTCTTGTAATCTGATGCATTGTTGTAATATACAGTGAAATGTTCTTCTGTATGCGTTCTGTTGTGGTTTGTTCTCGAACTATCCGACACTTTCCTTTACGGGGAAGTTACGGGTTTTTACAGTTGGTATCAGAGCTTTGGTTTACAAAGCTCAGAGAACAAGGCACATTAGAACCATACGAAAGAATTCATCAGAATCTGGATTAGTAATATCCAATGGAATGACTCGTTAGAGATAGGATCAGTAGTATCCTAGAACGAGTGTGAAGAGTATATTTTTAAAAAAAATGAAACAAATTTTGTTTTGAAAATTTAAACCGCTTTATACGTATTTGATTAGTTATTATATTGATTTTGGACAATCCAGTATATATAGATTTTGCGTATACGTCTGATCCGCGTGTATTCGAAATTTTAATATACTGGATAGATATAGAATTACACTCTAGTCGCACGGACCTGATTCTGATGGTTGACGCGTCATCATTAGTAATTAGCTTCGTGTTTCGAAGGTGTGATTTTCTATATATTTCCTATTGACTGGTGTGAGAACCAAAACTAATATAGCTAGAATTCATTGTTGTGATTTGGCATCAAAAATCTGATTTTTGTATATGTATCAAAATTATGAATTTGATAATCTAATTCACTAATTGATTGATGTTTGTGTTGTTTGTTTATTTGTTTGATAATTTTGAACCATTATGCCTAATAGCATCAAATATTGAATTGTATTGAAAATTGGTCGCATTTGCTTGCATATACCTATACTTATATTGAACAGGTCATAGCAAGGAGGCTAGAGCCAGAGAATAAAATTTGTTTGCCCGACAAATAGGTACATGTTTACTACATAATTTACTGTTTTGTTTGGGTGATGATGATTTTGTGAGCCTATTGGCTAGCCGCTTGGCTTTTTCTTTTTCTTTTTGAGATCAGAAGGACCGGGGAAGCTATTTGAAATTCCCCGATGCTCCCGGTGCAGGGGAGGTTATGGCGAAAATTTTCGAAATTTTAGGGTGTTAGCCAAATTTTTGAAATTTTGAAAATTCTCAGAAACTGAAAAGTTAGAGAATGGAAGCCAGATCGAACATAGAGTTGAATGATCAAACCACTTTCGACTTTGTTCCTTTTCGGGGACGAAAAGTTTTAAGTGGGGGAGATTGTAACAACCCGTAAAATGCGAGCCAGTTTGAAATTTTTATTTTGGCAATTTTAGCGAATTTTGTATATTCAAAATAGATTATTTTAAATAATATCGACGTGAAATTTATTTTCAATATAGAATTCGATCGTATATATTATACGCGTCGTCGTTAGAATATATAATAATTATATATAATTATAAAAGGAATTGAAAATGGCGCGGTAGTTCGAAAATTCGATTTCTAATTTCAAATGAATATACAGAATTCAATATAAGTCAGAATTGAACGAAACAAGAAATATTTGAATCTGTATAACTATATCTTTGTAACGAAGTTAACAAACTGAGATTTCATCTTAGAAATGATAAGATATGTCCAGTTTAAAATTAGAAATAGTCGCTGTGGAATTTATATATATTTTTATATATATAAGGCCCTTAAAAATAGCAATTTTGCAAACGACCTCGGATTTCGACGAAACCAGTTTTGTTGGGTCCGTGATGTTAAGTTATTGCTAGATTCCAAATTTCATAATTTTTCGAATCGATATGTGAGCGTGGCAAAGGAAAACGCGTTTGACCAGTTTCAGTTGATTTTAATCGACTGGAAATTGGCCATTTTTCCAACGGTCTCAGAATTCGACGAAACTAGTTTTGTTAGGACCGTATCGTCAATACGAAGCTAGAAAATATTTTTTTGGAATTTTTCTAGTTAGTATGCGACCCCGGTAATTTGAAATGTACGTTTAAAATTCAATATAGTGATTTAAATGAAAATTCAAAAGGAAACTGATTGTAACGATCAAATCAGCTTGCGATACATATCCCAATGTGTTCGGAATAGGGATATTACCTTAGGGGCGATAGTCGTTGGGTTTGATTTGGGATATGAATTAAAAAGGTAACTTTTTGAATTTAAAAATAAAATAAACATAAAAATATATCTATTTCTTCTTTACCCCACTTCCTCATTCACAAGTCAACGGTTTAGAAAAAAAAAAAACAAAGAAACTGCATCGCTCAGATCTGCTGCGCCTCCACCACCGCGCCCCCTCCCATCGACGTCGACCTCCCCAGTTTCCCCCTCCTCCGATCGCCTCTCATCTCCACCCTCCCCTCCAATGCGAACCACCGCTCACCCAATCCGAAGAAGACCCACTGCCTCGCCAAGAACGCGCCGCCCCACCGTCTGCCGGCATCGCACTTGTCCCTCCGACAGCCCCAGATCCCCTCCGCGCCTCCTCCTCTCTCCCCCCTTCTAATTGGTACCGTAGCCCCCCTTTCTTTTTTTCTTCGAGATTCAGTAAGTTCTTTTCTACTTTATTTTATTTTTATTTATATTTTTATCTGTAATTTCGATTTTAAGATTTGAAACTAATTTCGATTTTAAGATTTAAAACTGATTTCGATTTTTAAAGTTTATAACTGATTTTCGAAAGATTTAAAACAGATTTTCGAAACGAAAAAAAACAGGTTTAACACTGATTTTATTTTGTTTTTATAAAAAAAACTGATTTTATTTTATTTTTAAAAACTGAAAACTTATTTTCATTTTAAAACTGAAATTAATGTTTTAGGAAAATAAAGAAAAAGATTTGATTTTCGAAATAGAAAGATATGACTTTAATATCATAAAGATTTGATTTTTAGGTAAAATAAAAATATAATTTTTATAATATATAAAAGATAAAAATATGATTCTTATATATGAACATCGATAGAAAAAAATATGATTTTTATATATGAACATCGATAGAAAAAAATATAATTTTTATATATGAAACTTCGAAAGAAAAATAAAATTTTTCTATATTGAATAGCGAACGAAAAATTCGATTTTTATATATTGAATAGCGAAAGAAAAATAGAATTTTTATATATTGAACTTTGAAATAAAAATTCGATTTTTATATATTGAACTTCGAGTTAAAAATATGATTTTTAAATATTGAATAGCGAAGTAAAAATTCGATTTTTACATAGGTAGTGAAAGCGGACAACGAAGATGACGAAGATGCGGTAGCGACGAAGGTTTCTGCAAATGAAGAGCCGTGGAGCTAGGATAGCTATATGTGAGAATTTCTCACCTTTCAATTTACTTTTCTAGTTATATATATATACTAGGATGCAGACGGTGCTTAGTAGCACCCGACACCCGTCCACAGACCATGGACTTGTTTGATTGGTTGTGTAGTTGGTTAGATTATTTGAATTGAAATTGAATTGTTTGGTGAATTGAAATGGATTTGATTGATGTGTGAATGGCGTGGGCCTTCACTAGACCGGGGATAAGGCTAGGCCTTGTCCCGTTTCTAGTATCGTGCCGTTATGCCGCCGAAATTTTCTAAAATATGTTAGAAAAATAAAAATATCATTTTATTGAGAATGAACTGAATTGAAATTCATATGTTGAAATAAAATGTTTTATCGTTAAAAATATAATTTTTAACGTGAAAGTGAATAAATAAATATTCATTTACAAACCCGACGGTTTGTTTATGTACACCTATTTGAAGAACATTGATTGGGACGATAAATTTTACACATCGCCCAACTGCACGAATAAAATATTTGTTTGATTGTTTGAAACCCCACATGGGTGTTGGGATGAAATTTGAAGCTCACTCATCCTGATTGGTTAAATATGTCGATCGATTGATTGACAGGCTGTTATAAGCGTTGAATATCTATATTTGATGCTTATACAGTGTAGTGCACTTTGGTTGATGGTTGATTATTTTTCAATGCTATGATACATGTGTTGTATGAAAATCCATATAATTAATTTTATATGGTAATTGATTGGGCCTCATTCCAGTTTTAAAAAGAAATAGTTGAAAAAGAAATATTTGAAATAGAATATTTGAAAATAAAAGAATATATGAAGCCGTGTTGATTAGATTGACGCCATTTTGACGTGAACGATATTTATATCGATTTTAAACGATTTCGAAATGAATTGAATTGAAAACGATTTCGAAATGAATTGAATTGAAAACGATTTCGAAATGAATTGAATTGAAAACGATTTCGAAATGAATTGAATTGAAAACGATTTCGAAATCAATTGAATTGAATTGAATTCAAATTGAATTGAAATTTGAATTGAATAGAAATGAATTTTAAAACGAATTTATAAAGAAGAATTCAATTTTGATTTGAATTGAAAAGGAAGTTGAAATTGCTTTTGAAACGAATTTAAAACTATTTATATAATTCGTTTTAAATAGTAATCGACGAAATATATATTATATATATTATATATAATATAATGGCCTGAATAGAACGCGCCGCGCCGCGGCAGTTCGTGAATTTCGACCATTTATTTCAAACGGACATTACGGGAGATCCGACCGTCGGATTCTCCTAAAACCGGAACCGTTGGGTTCGTATCGAAAAGAGATTTCTAATGAAAATTAGAAATTTGAAATCTAACGGTTGGATTTGGAATTATGTCCAAATCAAATTCGAAAAAGGTCGCTGTAAGTGCAGTTCGATGGCCATTGATGGAAATCGACTGTACGGGCCTTGATAAAATTATTAAAAATAGTAATAATTTGTGTAAAATCATAAGAAATGATTTAGAAAGAATTGGGATGAAAAACTCCCTATTTGAAAAGATAAAAATAGATTTTTATCGAAATGAACTAGTTTTGAACTAGAATTATAATTCTATTTATTTTTAAATAAATAAATTGAATTTGAAAAGGGTTTTGAAAATAACCAAAATTTCCAATGATTGCATTGGAGTGGATTTGAATCGAAATTGTCTTCGGAATATTTCGATGTTGGAATTTGTGATTATACGGATGTTGTTACGGAAATTTGAAAGATATATATTTATATCGTTATTTCCAATACGACATTTGTTAATCGTAGAATTTGATATTGAATATAAGCCGATATATTTTCTATTCAGAGCCTTATATTGAATATCAAATGTGATTTGGGTTTGTCGTGAATGGTGTCTTCACTAACACTGTTCTTGAACCCAGTTGAGAAAAGATTAAATCTTTTTATTTAGATTTAATGAAGTGTACCAATTAAATAATATTTAATTGGAATTGAATTGATATTGATTTTTGGGTTTATCGTGAACAGTGTTTTAAATAACACTTGTTCTTTAACCCGATAATTAATGAATGTGATTTGGGTTTGTCGTGAATGGTGTCTTCACTAACACTGTTCTTGAACCCAGTTGAGAAAAGATTAAATCTTTTTATTTAGATTTAATGAAGTGTACCAATTAAATAACATTTAATTGGAATTGAATCGATATTGATTTTTGGGTTTATCGTGAACAGTGTTTTAAATAACACTCGTTCTTTAACCCGATAATTAATGGAATGAGATTTTGGGTTTATCGTGAACTGTGTTTTAAATGACACTGATTCTTTAACCCAGTCAAAGATTAAAACTAAGTGGAGTTTTAATGAATCTTTAATTAGATTGAAATAATCGAAATGGAGTATCACCAGTTTTGCTCCAGGCGATAGTTAAATCTTTAATTAGATTTGAACGTGAAATGGTAATTGAATTTACCGATAACACTGTGGTGTTAGAAATGAAGTATTACCAGTTTTACTTCATGGGATGAATAGGTTGGGATTGGGAAATTAAAACAAATGATTACTTCGGTAAGGGTCGCTAATCCCGACTAGTTTGAACTGAGATTCAAAAATAGAATAAAGAATAAATTCAAGGAATTTATCTTGGATAAAATTAATGGGAACCTTTCCCTATGAATGTGAAATTTAGAAACTAACTGTCGGTTGGCCAAGCAAAATGGTTTTCTAGATATTGATCTGATGTTGGTTTCGGCCTTCGGGGTTAATATTTGGGGAATTATTCTCTTGATTAATTTACGGTTAGTGACTAATGCATTGGAATGAGGCGTATGTTGTGTTTGTGTAACACTTTTATAATATATACGCGAGTTATTCGGAAAGACCGGGTTTATCCCATTCTGAATAACTGATACGACGATAAGTCGAAGATGAAGACGATGGTCGAAGACCGGAGGTCTTCACGTCGTTTGGGTGATAACTGATGATCTTGATTGGGCTGTACACCCAAGAAGATGGAAACAGTTGGTGATCGTCCAGACGTACTTGGAGATCGATGGATATGCGAGGTACTAGGTGCCTCCGGTTTCGTTCAGACCCAGAACGGACTTGTAAATGGACTGTGTGTCTGACATTGGATTTTAGTCTGTGTGATTGATTTCTATTAAATATATTGATGGATATCAAACGCATGGAGTGAATTGCCTGTGTGGCATGCCTAAGTGGCAATTGATCGAGGCTTCTGTTGAAAAGCAAAGTCTTGTGGTGATGATCAAAGCACGGCCTTTGTGGCGTAGCTTTGTGTAACGTTTACCTCGCGTGTTTCACACCCGGTATGAACCAAAAACGGGAGACGGACCTCAGGGAGGACTTGCGTTTCTTTCTAGCTAAAAGTGGCGTCAGTGGTTTTACACGCCCTGACGAGTTTGACTTATGTGGTTGTTGCTGTTGCGAGGCGCCTCGGATTGATCGGTCGTTCTCGAACCGATGGAGTCATTCGTTGGCTCGTTTGCGCCCCAAAGGGCGGGGAGACGTATTGTTCAGGCATAATAATCCACATCGGTGGACCGGCCCTGACGATCCAGGGGGCAGTTGCGGCTGTTCCTGAGACATGGTAGGCTAGATTGTCTCGAATCGGTTGAGGACTATCTTTTGCCTCGGTTCATAGATGGAAATCCAATTTCCCAATACGTGACATTTGCGGTTTTATTTGTAAACCTATATATGGCGACATGATATATGGTACCCATGCCGCCTATGATTGATACTTATGATTTGAAGTTGTTTTATACACTACGCACTTATAATAGTATCAAATGATTTGTTTTAAGACGTATCAAGCATTCTTTGGCTGTTATAAGGGAAAACCCTATCCCCCGGCTTGCGTTGCATTGTGTGATAGGACCTGGGTCTTATAACAGCTTCATTTTTCTTTATTTAGCATTGCGCTGTTTGTTTTATGCACTGGTATTCTTGGGAGGAAACCCGTTCCGTGTTATACGGCGTGGTCCCTTGATTTACCTAACTTTCAAAATAAAGAATATTAACTGTTTTAGTTCTCACACCAGTCCCATGACTGACCTGGAATTTATTGTTTTAACCTAAACTCTGGGTGCCCTTATTTTGACACGGGCAGCTAGTAGTTTTGGTTTTGCAGATTTATATTCACAGGATCCTGGTTTACAGCTGGAATGATATCCGGAAAGCTTTGTATCCGTATATCTCTTCTAGTTGTGTATTGTATTATTTTCCGCTGCTATGTATTTAAATGTAATTTAAATCTCTGATATTTCTGTGTAATATTTATTCGTACTCTGTATATTCTTGTAATCTGATGCATTGTTGTAATATACAGTGAAATGTTCTTCTGTATGCGTTCTGTTGTGGTTTGTTCTCGAACTATCCGACACTTTCCTTTACGGGGAAGTTACGGGTTTTTACAAATTCCGACTTCGTATGCTCACACAGCGTATTTTTAACCATCGAAATACTGACCGTTTTTCACTCTAAAAATCCGTACGGCCACACAGTGACTCTAAAAATCACGAAACTGGAAATCTAGCAATAATTTGATGTTGCGAATCCAACAAAATTGGTTTCGTCGAATTCCGATTTCGTTTGCAAAACCGGCTATTTTTAAAGCTCTGAATGACCCATTTAAATATATAAATATATTTAAATAAAATTAAATTAAATATTTAATTATAAATATTATCGTCTATGTTCACAGTGGAATACCATACAGCTTCACAATATTCCTATTTGATTTACTTTACTCGAATAACTAATCCGGGTCAACCCGATATTCGATTTATATTGAAATTCCTTTTTAAAATATAAATAATTCCTTTATAAATTATAAAGGAATTCCACAGCGACTTTTCTAAAATTTGATTTGGACATAAATCAAAATCTACACGATGAAATCCCCATTTTTCTCTTCCACTAGAAAGATATACTCCACCAGCTCCACATGTTTCTTGTTTCACAGAAATCTGATTTAAAATGGATCTTGTACATTCAGTTGAAGTTCAAATCGCCAAATAGCGAACTACAGCGCCATTTCAAGCTCGATTTTAATTATAATATAATTATACATTCAAACTGCCGTTTATTAAATATATTCGTTATTCTAATTCAATTCTAAACTGAATTAATTATCACAGATGATCCAGTTCACACCATATCGCCATTTCAGCCAATTCTGATTATTTCAAAATTAAATATATTATTTAATTTATTATTTTAATTAAATATTCACCACTATTTAATTCCACGACCATGAAATCCTTTTAATCACCTTTTAAATAATTAAATAAATTAATTATTATACCGCTGAAAATGCGGGTCATTACATGTGAATCCGCCCAAAGAAACTGATGAAGAAGGATTGGCAACACCTGATAGAGAAATTTGATACTAGACTGGCGAGATGGAAAGGAAATTCTTTATCAAGAGCTGGGAGACTTGTGTTGGTCAACTTAGTTCTATCTTCGATTCCCATTACTGATTGTCCTTTTATAAAGTGAAAATAAGCGTTAGGTCCCTAAACATTTCAAAATGTAAGCCACGTCCTTGTCATGTTTTCAATGCAAACCCTCCCCCTATTTTTGAAAGTTCTGCCTCTCTTTTTCCTACTTCTGTGGTTTACGTGTTTTGGCCAGAATTTTATGTGTTGACATATATAAAAAAAATCTAAATTATGGAAATATTATCAGAAGTCCACGAAAAAAAATTGCATACATGTATGCAACTTTTGCCAATAGATGCATACATGTATGCAACTATCTGAATACACATGCACTAAAATGTGCATGCCTACTGAATAGTTGCATACAAGTATGCAATTATTCAGACATAACTGCATACCTGTATGCAAGAATGTTTTGCAGAATTGAGGCAGAGCAGTATTTGCATATTTATATGAAGTTTTTTATGTATAACTGCATACTTGGATGCAGATATACGTTGGTGCATGTTTCCCATGCTGAAATTGAATTATTGCATTAAAACATGGACATATTTCATGAAATCTGCATACATGTATGCATGTATGCAGCTGTTTGAGGCAGCAAATGAAATAGATGCATGCACATATGCAACTATTTTGAAATATATGCATCTTTCGATGCATTTTACTGCATTTTCGCTGTTTTTCTATTTTTTTATTTTGATGCGTTTTTTGATATATATTTTCCCCTGATTTTTTTGATTAATTATTTTATTTAATTATGAATTTACATGATTTTTTATATTTTTTTATTTTATGAAATTTCGAAAAATAGGGACTAAATTTACAATAAGTTTATGACTGGATCTGAGCCTAATTTAAAACCTTAACAGGGACCTGTGCCAAATACACCCATTTATAAATGTCCTGCTTGGTGATAGACATAATTGATGCAATACGCAGAAATTTCTTCTGGACTGGTAAAAAGGAAACTAAGAAGTTGAGTTGCCTGATTTCTTGGGAACAGGTATGCATGTCTATTGATCAAGGGGGTCTTGGTGTTATTAACTTAACACATATGAATTCCTCCCTTCTTTGTAAGTGGCGGTGAGCGATGATCAGTGACAAGCAATTTTTTGGAAAGAATGGATTATAAATACATGTTAGAATGGTAGATTCGACTGGAACTCAGATTTTACCCATTGCTCAACCTTCTGGAAGGGTGTCATGTGCAACTTCCAATGGGTTAAGATCAGAACTAAGATTGTGGTGAAAAATCGTTGCAATATCTCTTTTTGGCTTGATTATTGGTTAACCCCCATCCCTCTTTGTGTGGAATTCGATGATCTGTTCACAATAGCTTGCAACAAACATTACACTATTCAATAGATGTACAACATGGATGCTGCTAATTTTATGTGGAATCTATCCTTCTGCAGAATCGTGACTGGCAATGCTTTACTTCAATTGTGTCGACTGTTTAGAATGCTAGACAATGTTAATCTAAATAATGAAAAAGACGAGTTTGTATGGATGTTAGGAGGGGAGAAGAAGTTGTTCGATGTCAAAAGTATATATAAGATGATGAATTTTGCTAGAAGATGGTGGCTGGGTTTTGAATATATGTGGCGTTTCAAGGTCAAGATTCATATGTGGATAGTTATGCATGACCGACTAAATACAATGAGTAGATTACGTCGTAAAGGAGTCAATGTGGAGGGTGGCTGCGTTTTTTGCGAAGAGGATGAAGAGGACTATTTGCATCTTTTCTAGCATGTGTGACTTCGCTTTTTATGTTTGGACTAAATGCCTAGTTTATCTTGATATTGATCTAATCTGGGGTGAATACGCTAGGGACCAATTTACCTTCTGGAATTACAATTTTCCTACTTTAGATGATTCACCTAAACGTCATATATTTGTTTTGTTAAACTTTGCTTATATGTGGACTCTTTGGCATGAAAGAAACTACAGAAAATTCAAACTCAAGATGAGAAAGCCTAACAAAGTAATGTACATCATTCTTAATGTTGTTTTCGAATGAGAAGGCACCAAAAGATGGAAATACGTGGACATAATTGCTGCAAGAGTTCGTGACGGAGCAAGGGCGAGGGATGATCCATCTGCTTGATTCGCTTATGCTCAGTTTGGACGTAGCTATGATATTATTTTGGGGTTTGTAATATGTGTAATGTAGTATTTATTATGTAATGCTTTCTTTTTGGCATGCCATGTTGTATGTGTTATGTTAAATGCCTGCGTTTTGTGGTTGTATATGTTATGTATATATACGAATGATGTATGGTTCTCACATATGTGTATATATTAAGGCGTGAATCAGACTGAATCACTATCCTTTTGCTTTAAAAAAAATCTTTAGAAATTTCTTCGGCTCATATAAAGTTTTAGGAAGTACATTATTTTTCGGTAATAACAATTGTTGCACATTTAAAAGCTTATAAAAATCACTATCAGATAACCTTGTTTCAAATTTAAGATTATACAAGGCAACATTAGCGGATAGCTTAGTTTGATTTGCACAATCGGGATATAAAGGGGCTTCCGCATCTTCTAAATTTTTCAATAAATTGTCTTCTCGTCTCTGCACATCATCCTCCTCATTATTGTTGGTTAAAAAAATGATTAATGAAGTATTCATCTTCATAATGAACCTCTTTAAATAAGAGATATGCACGATCCAACTTAATCTTTTTTCTAGTATCTGCTTGCTCGCCATGATTGTACCATCTACCGCTTTCATATTTAGGATCCATTTCCCTTATAATCAAACGCTCGACATTGGTGTTTCCAAATTGGTAGGTAAGGTTTCGACAATCAAAACAGGGACATAATTTTTTTTCCACGCTTCCCAAACTTCCATTTGCAAAATCCATAAACTTCCTAGCCCCTTGCTTGTACTCGTTGTTAGTTCTATAATTACAAAATAATCATAAAATAAATAAATATTGACATTCCAAATAAAATAAAATCTTCACATGCAAACACTAGCAATTACCTGTAGATGCACCCAATTTTAATCCATTTTGTGATGCAAATTACTTCAACAAAAAAAGTTTCTAAAATTTAAAGCAATAATTAGTAATTAAAGGAAAGTGGTACTTCTATATTGTGTGTGTGTGTGCGTACTTTTCAGCATAAATACAATTTTGTGTTACTTGTGTATTGTGTTGTTAAACATAAAAATATATGCACATATAAACCAAACTAATTTATCCCAATGTTGCCGAACTTTGTTTTAATCCCATTATGTTATGTTTAGGTCATTTGTAAGACATTTCCAAGCGAAAATCAAGTGTGTATCCTTGCAAGAGTACTAAATGTACTCATTATCATTGGCATTTCCTATTTGATCTTATGAGTCATTTTTCGACTCACCTACAAAATCATTTGTAGATTATAGCCAGATTTCTTTCAGAAAAGAAGGCTTCAAGATTTACAAGGTTCCACAAATGGGCTATGAGTATTTTCTTGTTCTAATATTTGTTGCAAACTTTCGGATGCACACAAGATTTCAAATAAGGTATTTTCAAAAAAAAAAAACTTTGTATACAACAAGTTCTGAATCTATGGAACTTCAAATATACTAGTGTCTAAAATATATATGTTTAGCTTTAAAGCTTTAAATATGCTTGGCTTTAAGCAAATGTAAAAATAATTATATGTATTTTTTATTTCTGAATATATATTACTAAATCTTGAGTTAATACGTAACACGCCCACATATGAACACACACACACATAGGCTCAGCTCTAAGCAAACACATACACACAAGGAGGTGCAAACATAGTCGCACACAGTATATTTATTGTATTTGATTTTTTAGCTAGAGATTTGACATACATTTACGGTTAAACTGCCTATTTGAGATTATTGTTCATTTTTTCTTCCTTTTTTCGTCTGTTTACACCTAAGTCCTGTCATTAAAAATTAAAAGCACTATTTTTGTAATTTAGGATGGTGTTAGATAAATTGTTCAAGTGAAACATAGAATATAATTTCTATCTTCATTCTTCTTTGCGTTTTGTCTTATTTAAAGAAATTTTGGCATTTACACAATTGTCCTCAGTAGAAGAGCTATACTGAGCATACATTTTTCACATTTGTACTCTGTTACTCTATTTTTTCCTTCTCCTTAACCATAAGTCATGTTTTTTTTCTTCAATTTGTTGCTACAATGTAGCACCTTTGAATTTTTTTCCCTCCCTCCTTACAAAAGAAAACATAGATCATTAGTCACACTTAAAACATTGATGTGAGGTGAGGCATAAAAAATCAAAGTTCGAGGCTCAATCTCATAATTCAAAACAACCATTAAATAAAAAAATCAACTAGACAGTGCGAAGATGCACATTTGACAATTAAACATTAATAAAACGAACACATAGGATTAAGGCTTCTTTCTGTCATTTGTATTGCTGTTGTGGGTTAATTGACGTGAACGCTTGTAATTGAACATACAGTGTCGTGGTATAATATACCTATCTTAAGAGGCTTTTTCACATTTCATTTATCTCCTTGTATGATCTGTTGCAATAGAAGTAAAAAAGATGGAGTTAGATTTTGAAGAAAATAGAAATGATTTTGTTATTGCAGCAGTAAAACATGTAATTATTTTCAATACAATGAATTATGTGATAAACTGTACATAATGAGGCTTTATATAATAGCCGATACAAAAGATAAATGGGCTAAGCCCAATTGTAACGGGGAAGTAAAGTAACCGACCCAATAGCCTATTACTTTTACTCCCCCCTGAAACCCTAATCGGGTTTAATACCAATTAGGTTTCCAAAATAGAAAAATGGCGGCGGCTCAAAGAAAACAAATTGCGATGGCTCCAAAACTGATCGAGGAAGAAGGCTACCAGACAAATTTCTTCATCATCTCTCTTTAAACAGCAGGTATGACTTAAAACTTCAGTGGATTAATCACTCAAGTATTGATAAGAGAAATTGGTGATTTTGAACAGATTTTATCTTCAATACCGTCAAAACCCTAGCTGTATCAACATCAATCTGGAATATAAATCATCCTTGTCGATCTCTTGCTCAAATCTGCTGCATCCACACTCAGTTCTTCCTTCAGTCCGGTAAAATTGGGTCTGGAAAGTGGTTTAGTAAGTACATCAGCTTTTTGATGCTGCGATGGCATATATCCAACCCTCAATTTTCCTTGTAATACTTGCTCTCTGATAAAATATAAATCAATCTCTATATGCTTTGTCTTTGAATGAAGAACTGGATTAGAAGTTAATGAAATAGCGCTCACATTATCGCACCATATTACAGCCTTTTTTTTATTTAACTTTAAGCTCACTTAATAAGGATTCGATCCATAACACTTCTGCTGATGCACTAGCAACACATCTGAACTCAGCTTCAGTACTAGATCTAGAAACTGTACTCTGTTTTCTAGCACTCCATGAGACTGAATTTTTGCCTAAAAAGATACAATAACCAGAAGTTGATTTTCTGTCATCAATGTCTGCTCCCCAGTTTGCATCTGCATATGCATTTATATTTAGAGTATTGCTAGCTTTAAAAATTAGTCCATGATCCAGTGTTCCTTTTGGATATTTAAGAATTCTCTTAACTGTAACCCAATGAGTATCTAAAGGATTTTGCATAAATTGACTTGCTCTATTTACACAATAAGCAATATCTGGCCTTGTAATAGTAGCATATTGTAATGCACCAATTATACTCCTATAGAACCTTGCATCTGGAAATGCTTCTCCTTTGTTTTTAGAAAGTTGAGTGTTAGTAATCATAGGACTTGGTAGAGGGTTTGCATTGTCTGTAACAACCCGTATTTTCAATAACCTGTTATAACGTAAATCGAGGCAGAATTTAATTTATAAATCTGAATCAAGGGAAAGGGGCTATGCCATTGCATTTTTCTCGGAAAAATACGTGAAATAGAGTCCAAGTTTTCGAAAATCGGAGTCCGTATGACCCGATTAAGGCCCAACGAAGTTCTCAGAAAATTTCAAAGTAAAAACAGATTTCAAATTCAGGTTTGAATTTGAAAAATTAGGTCAGATTGGGCTAGGCGGGAAAATTCCCGCCAGAGCACCCAAGTCGACAGCCCTGTCGACTTGGGAGTCGACTTGGTTGGACCCAAGTCGACAGCCCTGTCGACTTGGCTGTCGACTTGGTCCAGCCGGGTTGTTTAGCCTGGTGCACCATTTAGAGATTGTGTTGAGCTTGGGGGCCAGATTCGGTTTTGAGGGCTGAGATTGGAACTAGGGTTTAATCCTAGGGTTGAAACTAGTCCTAATCTCTATAAATAAGGCCCTAACCTAACCCTAAATCATCATTATTCATTCATACAACTAAACTATGGCAAAATCAATCCTCTCATGGCCTCCACTCTCTTCATAAATTCCTAAATAATTTTTTATGAGATTTTCCATGCATACAAGTGTTTTCAAGCTTGTATGAGCATCATTAGCTTGCATTCAAGTCAAGTTTCTATATTTGCATCATAAAGCAAGGGTTTTGATCACTTTGGCTTAAGGGTTTTTCTATTAAAGCTTGCATTTTGGGGTTTAATTGATTGCATAAGGGCTTTCTTATATTTGATATACTCATTTGAGTCCTCATAAGCATTGTAAGCCCTATTCTACTTTCATACTTAAACTCTAAAGTTAAATGTATGAAATGCAAGTTTGCCATGATATGCAAGTTTACTATGATGTATTATGCAAGTCTATCATGTTATGTTATGCAAGTATGCCATGTTATGATATGCAAGTTTACCATGTTATGTTATGCAAGTTTGCCATGTTATGATATGCAAGTTTACCATGTTATGCTATGCAGGTTTGCCATGTTATGATATGCAAAGTTTATCATATGATATGCAAGTATGTTATGCAAGTTTGGGATGATCATCTTGTTCATGTTATCATGTTATGCAAGCTTATCTTGAGTATGTGAACATAAAGCTTCAAGCTTTATGCTAAAGGTTGCATTTTGGCAACATGTAAGTTATCATATCTCTTATGATAACTTGCATGTGAGGCTAAATGCGAACTTATGGCCATTTCTACATGTCAATTAGCACCATGTATCACCAATATGCCAAGTTTGGTTTTATGCATGCTTGTGAGGCCTAAAAATGTAATATGCAAGTATATGAACATATGTACATTTCATATGCCACCATGTTGAACTTGTGGCTTCAACACCTTTATGTCATGATTATGCCAAGTTCCCTCTTTCTATCCTTTATGCGCTATGGCGATATGTAAGCGATGGGATTGCGTTTGGGGTTGGGTAAACTTAAAAGACATAAAAACATAAGCTTGGGAATTTACCTATTAAGTTAGGTCTACCCATTAGGAATTTACCTATTAAGTTAGGTCTACCCAATTGCTTGAAAACTTGTAATGTTTTTTGGAAACACGATGGACATGACACATAGAAAATATAAGTGTGACCAACTCGAGGTTGGGTTGAGTTTGTAGCGTAAACCTACCCGGAACCGACCGACTTAACTAGTTGCTACAAACAATAGGACCCAATGTGAGAAGTTGGTCATGTGGTACCTTGGACCCGAGGTTAGACCAAGTTGTGGTGTAAAGCTACCCGGAACCGACCGGCTTAACTGGTAACCGCAACAAAGTCTAATGTGAGAGGTTAAGGCACATTAATTAATTAATGCCTCATGATTAGGGTTAAGTCATGGTCCACTTAATACTTAACCAATTTGGGCTTGGTAGATTAATCGGGGTTAAGTCATGAACTCATTGTTACACTTAACCAAGTTAATCCATGATTAGCGAGAGGGTTAAACCGTACTTAATCCACTAGAAAATCCTAGCAATGGGGGCCCACTCCAGCAGTAATCCCAAGTTTGTATCATTAAGACCCTAGGGACTAGGCTAGGGAGGGGGCACGATTACTGGGCTGGAGGTAAGCGACCAAAAACACGGCAGGGTGGTACGCCGGTGTAGTTCCGGGCGGACTCTGGTCGTGCACATAGTCCGTAGCCGGAGAAAACATGCACGGGTACCAGTAGATCGAGACTGTGCACTCATGTTTATGGTGTCCAGGGGTTGACACCCTAGGGCTTGATACACCCGAAGGGTGGACCCGGCACAGTTCGACTACAATTATGTTTGGGCCGTATTGACACCAACACGTGATGAGTTAGGCTTAGGGATTCGATCGATTAGACCGTTTGGTTGGACCTCGTGGTAGGGTCTCATCATGTTATTGGACCTCGTATTGGGGTCACTTCATGTTATTGGGCCAAAGCTTGGGCCAAGGGATCAATACTTGTTTATTCAAGTCATGTTAGTTTGCTAGTACGCCTGTGGTGCAAAACCTTAAATCTGATTATGCGATGACACCTTTATCTACCTTGTTGGTTAATCATCATGCTAGTATGTTGTTATCCTTATGATCATACATGCTTCTCGTGCTAGTTAACTTTATCAGTTTACATTGATTGTAGTAGGGCTTACTCAGTCTTTTTGACTGACCTGTTTTCTTTCGCCTCTTTTCTTCCGTTCCCCCCCCCAGGTTCTCAGGGAGGGAATAGTGGAGCTTAGCTTGGATTTCTGATCGCCTGCTTGAAGGATTTTAGCTCATGTACGGTCTTGACATGAAGCTAGCTATGGTTATCACTTATTTTGGGGATAGTACTTATGTATTCCAGTTTTTCAGTGATGTTGTTTTTATCTAGACTTGTTTATTTGGAAAGTTGACATTATGTTGTACCAGACTTGTTTTGAAATGGTTTAAAATCTTCCGCTGTTTTATCTATGTTATTTACTCTGTTTACGCATATACATATGTTCTTGTTCTGCCTTGATATATCATTATGCATGTTTACCTGATTCAAACGCCCCTCCAAAGTCAGAGTGCTTGCAAGAGCCACCCTGGCGGAGGTGGGGTGTTACATTTGGTATCAGAGCATATGGTTTATGGGAAGGAACAAAAAGGTTTTTAGAAAACTTTTGGAAAACTATTTTCAAAACCAAGTATAAAGTATTTTCCAAAGAAAAGTCTAGTTTATTTTAAAGGCTATTCCCCAAAAAGCCATTAGCAAAATTCCTTCGTTTTTCTCCATTCTGAATCTGTCTTTTTCTTCGTTTTCAGTATGGACGATAACTTTGCTATTCCGGAGGGAGTACACGTACCCGTTTGGTATAGGAGACTTTTGGAGGCTAGGGCGACCGAAGCCGGCCCCGCAGATGTTCCTCCTCCTCCTCCAGTAGTTAATGTTCCTCCTCCTCCTGTCGCTGAGGTTCCTCTTCCTCCTCCCCCTCAGCATCCTCAAGCTGACTTCGCAAAGACTTGCAAAGATTTCAAAGCAATGGGTGGCAAGAACTTTCAAGGCACTGAGACTTTTGTAGAGGCCAGAAATTGGTTGAAAGAGACCGAGGATTTATTTGCCATCTTCGGGTTAGACGATCAGAGGAAGATCTTGTTGGCGGTTTGGCTTATGAAGGATGAAGCCGCTTATTGGTGGGAAGTCACCAATGGTACTAGGCCTGTTGAGACTTGGGCCGATTTCAGGGCAAGGTTCATGCTTAAGTTTCTATCTTCTGCTGAGGAGAATCTGCAAATGGAGAGGTTCATAACTTTGAAACAAGGAGATATGTCTGTCAAAGAATATGTGAACAAGTTCAATCAGTTAGCTCGTTTTGGCTTGGATATGGTGAATACTCCTCAGAAGAAGGCTCTTCGTTTTGCTAGAGGATTGAATGAGCCGTTGCAGGGATTGGCTATGTCACATATTCCCCATGGGGCCACGTTTGAGAGTTTGGTTGATATGGCGTTACTTCAGGGAGATGTCAAGAAAGAGACCAAGATGAATGATACTCAAGCCAAGAAGACTGATTCCCAGGGAAAAGGAAATCAGGGTAATCCAAGTGGTCAAAGCAGTCAAGGCAATCAGAACAAGAACAAGAGTCAAGGCAACAAGGGGAACAACAACAAGGGCAAGAACAACAAGGAGAAGTGCCATTATTGCGGTTCAGTTGGGCATCTTATTAAGGACTGTAAGAAGAGGAAAAGGAAGAATGGTGAATGCTTTTTCTGCGGTAAGACTGGACATTTCAGTAAGGATTGCCCGAAGAAGCAAGGGCAAGGCCAGGGTCAGACTCAGCGTGCTGGACCTTCAGGAGGGCAAGTTCATGCTCTCAATACCGCTCCAGTTCCCGATCGAGGTAGTATTTCTGTTGAGAGCCTTGTATATATTTCTGATTTTCCAGTTCGTACCTTGTTTGATTCTGGTGCATCGCATAGCTTTATCTCATCTGATCTTGTTGATAGTTTGCACCTTAGTACTGGCTTGGTAGATGATCCCGTCTGTGTCTCAAATCCTATTGGGGGTTCCGCCCATTTGTCTATGATATGTGGGGATTTGAGGATCTCTATACTGAGTGTAGAGTTCTTGTGCAGTGCTTATGTTCTTGGTTTTAGGGGATACAGATTGATATTGGGCATGGATTGGCTGTCCAGATATGTAGCCATTCTTGATTGTGAGCATAGGGTTGTGAGGCTCCTGACTCGCCTCGGAAACACCCTAGAAATTTCTTGTAATCCGAGAGGTCCCGTCATGCTGTGCTATCTTGAATCACTCGACTCGTCAATGGAAACTCTTTAGTCTGTGAGAGTGGTTCGAGAGTATCCGGATGTTTTCGATGAAGTTAGGGGGTTGCCCCCTAAGCGAGAGATTGATTTCCGCATTTATCTGGTGGATAATGCAAAGCCGGTTTCTTTGCCCGTTCGGCACATGGCTCCGCGTGAAAGGCGGGAGCTAAGTAAGCAAGTAAAGGAGTTGCTTGAGAAGAACTTCATTAGACGAAGTATATCTGAATGGGGAGCGCCTGTGGTATTTGCTACCAAGGCAGATGGTTCTCTCCGACTTTGTGTTGACTATCGAGAGTTGAATAAGCTGACTAAGAAGAACAGACACCCGTTACCGAGGATTGATGATCTCTTTGACCAGCTTGTCGGTGCTTCTGTTTTCTCTCAGCTTGATCTTGCTACTGGATTCCATCAGCTCAGGGTAGCTGAGGATAGTATAGACAAGACTGCGTTCAGAACTCCAGATGGATTCTTCGAATGGCTTGTCATGCCGTTCGGCTTGACGAATGCACCCGCATATTTCGTGGACTTGATGAGTAGGGTGTTCAGGGAGTTCTTGAACAAGTTTGTCGTGGTCTTCATAGATGATATTCTGATCTTCTCTAAGGATGAGGAAGAGCACGTAAGGCATCTCGTGGAGGTGATGGATACGCTTAGAGCGCATCAGTTGAAGGCCAAGTTCTCCAAGTGTCACTTTTGGAGAAGGGAAGTTAGATTCCTTGGGCATATAGTATCTAAGCAAGGCTTAGCGGTGGATCCCGCTAAGGTAGTTGCAGTTCAGGATTGGAAGACTCCAAGGAATGCAACCGAAGTGAGAAGTTTTCTAGGTCTTGCAGGATTTTACCTGAAGTTCATCAAGGACTTCGCGAAGATTTCCGCTTCTCTTACTAAATTAACGAAGAAGAATTTAGTTTTTGCTTGGAGCATAGAATGCGAGCTTACTTTTCAGAAGCTCAAGAGAGCTCTCACATCAGCACCTGTTCTAGCTTTGCCCGATGGAGGGAAGTTATTTACAGTATACACCGATGCATGTGGCACGGGGTTAGGAGCTGTTCTGATGCAAGAAGGAAGAGTGATATGCTTTGGCGGTAGACAACTCAAAGTGCATGAGAAGAATTATCCCACTGATGACTTAGAGTTGGCAGCAATAGTATATGCACTCAAGGCTCGGCACCATTATCTTCTGGGAGAAAGATTTGAGCTTTATACCGATCACAAGTCATTGAAGTATCTCTTTTCTCAGAAGGATCTGAATCTGATGCAACAAAGATGGATGGAATTCTTGGCGTCCTATGATTTTGAGATAGCCTATACCCCTGGCAAGGGGAATGTGGTAGCAGATGCGTTGAGTAGAAAAAGGTTGACTCTGAGTCCTCTATTCGTTGAGATGAAGAATTTAGAGTATGTGGCAACCTTTGATTTCTCTTTGGCGATTGAGTCGATGACCGGTTCTTTAGCATCTCTGGAACTCAGACTTACCCTTCTTGATCAAGTTGGGGCTTCGCAGAGAGAAGACCCTCAGATAGTTGAGATTATGGATAAGCTGGTTCGAGGAGAGGTGTCTAGTCATCTCGTTCGATATTATGTTGATGACAAGGGTTGGCTGAGGAGAGACGGAAGGTTATGTGTTCCAATGGTAGAAGATTTAGTAAGAAAAGTTCTTGAGGAAGCGCATCGCTCTAAGTTGACTATACACCCGGGCGGAGATAAGATGTATAAAGATATGAAGCGCATTTTCTTTTGGCCTGGGATGAAGAAGGATGTGGCAGAGTTTGTCTCTAGATGCATCATTTGCCAGCAAGTTAAGGCCGAGTCGAAGAAGCCCGGTGGGCTATTGCATCCTCTAGACGTTCCACTATGGAAGTGGGAGAGTATTTCCATGGATTTTATCGATGGGCTACCAAGGTCAAGGAAAGGGAATACGAGCATTTGGGTTATTGTGGATAGACTTACGAAGAGTGCTCATTTCATCCCGGTGAAGAGCAAGAGGACCGCATCTTGGCTAGCGTCTGTATATCTTCGTGAGATTGTGAGACTACATGGTGTCGCTTCTAGTATAGTCAGTGACCGTGACCCAATCTTTACAAGTCAGTTCTGGAATAGCTTGCAAGAAGCCATGGGCACGAGGTTGAATTTAAGTACTGCTTATCACCCACAGACGGACGGTCAAACCGAAAGGGTGAATAGGGTACTCGAGGATCTGTTGAGGCTGTGTATTCTGGATTTTGGTGGTACTTGGGAAGACCATCTTCCTCTTGTTGAGTTTGCATATAATAACAGTTACCAGGCAAGCATAGGGATGGCACCATTTGAAGCTTTATATGGGAGGCCGTGCAAGTCGCCTACATGTTGGTGGGAGACTACAGATGAGCTTATACTTGGGCTTGATATGATCAGAGATACATCCGAGAAGGTCGAGTTAATTAGGAGACGGATGAAAGCGGCCCAAGACCGACAGAAATCCTATGCTGATAAGCGAAGAACTGATTTGGAGTTTGATGTTGGGGATATGGTTTTCGTGAAGGTTTCTCCTTTGCGGAATGTGGTCCGATTTGGAGCCGTTGGGAAGTTAGCACCGAGGTTTGTGGGACCATTCCCTATTATAGAGAGGATCGGGCAGATGGCTTATAGAGTGAAGTTGCCCGAGAAGCTTGCCGGAGTACACGATGTCTTTCATGTCTCGCATCTCCGTAAGTGTTTACATGAATCAGCAGAGGTTGTTGAGCCAAGTGTTCTGAAAGATGTGGAAGTGGAGAAAGAGGCTACCTTGAGGAGAGCTCCGATTCGTATCTTGGGGACGGAGACCAAGAAGCTAAGGAATCGAGAGGTCAAGTTGGTAAAGGTTCAATGGGGTGAAGCCGAAGAAGACGCAACTTGGGAAACCGAGGAGAAGATGCGTGGGCTTTATCCATTCCTTTTTGAGGGTACACTCTCAATCTCTTTTCTTTGTTAGCATATCTTTCTCTTTGCTATCCATGTTTATCTAGTTTATCGTGTTAATCTTGTCATGAGAACCTTAGGTAGAAACCCTTTGGATGAAACATGTGTTTGAAACATGTTATGCTTGATGGTTGCAAGTGGTTGCAAGTGTTTGCAAGTGGTTACTCGTGGATGCATTATACACGTTAAGCACTAGATCGGCTCACACACTCCTCATATTGCATATGCATGAGTGTTTATGCTTATTCATGGATGAAAATTTTTGCGTTATCACATGGATGTTGCATATGGATGTATGTTATGTGCACACATATAGATGTTATACATTATGTTAGGAATTGCATACATATGGATTCATTTCACTAACATAATTTACATTGATGATATTTGCATTAGATAAGGACATATACACACACCTTTGCATATGTTCATACAATATTTAGAATCTTGTAAGGACAATGATTGCTCGTGGATGATGTTTTGAGTAGATGGATGATTGGATGGTAGGATACGTTCTTCCTAACTTGAAGATTTCGGGGACGAAATCCTTTAAGGAGGGGAGAATGTAACAACCCGTATTTTCAATAACCTGTTATAACGTAAATCGAGGCAGAATTTAATTTATAAATCTGAATCAAGGGAAACGGGCTATGCCATTGCGTTCGTCTCGGAAAAATACGCGAAATAGAGTCCGAGTTTTCGAAAATCGGAGTTCGTATGACCCGATTAAAGCCCAACGAAGTTTTTAGAAAATTTCAAAGTAAAAACAGATTTCAAATTCAGGTTTGAATTTGAAAAATTAGGTTAGATTGGGCTAGGCGGGAAAATTCCCGCCAGAGCACCCAAGTCGACAGCCCTGTCGACTTGGGAGTCGACTTGGTTGGACCCAAGTCGACAGCCCTGTCGACTTGGCTGTCGACTTGGTCCAGCCGGGCTGTTTAGCCTGGTGCACCATTTAGAGATTGTGTTGAGCTTGGGGGCCAGATTCGGTTTTGAGGGCTGAGATTGGAACTAGGGTTTAATCCTAGGGTTGAAACTAGTCCTAATCTCTATAAATAAGCCCTAACCTAACCCTAAATCATCATTATTCATTCATACAACTAAACTATGGCAAAATCAATCCTCTCATGGCCTCCACTCTCTTCATAAATTCCTAAATAAATTTTTATGAGATTTTCCATGCATACAAGTGTTTTCAAGCTTGTATGAGCATCATTAGCTTGCATTCAAGTCAAGTTTCTACATTTGCATCATAAAGCAAGGGTTTTGATCACTTTGGCTTAAGGGTTTTTCTATTAAAGCTTGCATTTTGGGGTTTAATTGATTGCATAAGGGCTTTCTTATATTTGCTATACTCATTTGAGTCCTCATAAGCATTGTAAGCCCTATTCTACTTTCATACTTAAACTCTAAAGTTAAATGTATGAAATGCAAGTTTGCCATGATATGCAAGTTTACTATGATGTATTATGCAAGACTATCATGTTATGTTATGCAAGTATGCCATGTTATGATATGCAAGTTTACCATGTTATGCTATGCAAGTTTGCCATGTTATGATATGCAAGTTTACCATGTTATGCTATGCAAGTTTGCCATGTTATGATATGCAAAGTTTATCATATGATATGCAAGTATGTTATGCAAGTTTGGGATGATCATCTTGTTCATGTTATCATGTTATGCAAGCTTATCTTGAGTATGTGAACATAAAGCTTCAAGCTTTATGCTAAAGGTTGCAATTTGGCAACATGTAAGTTATCATATCTCTTATGATAACTTGCATGTGAGGCTAAATGCGAACTTATGGCCATTTCTACATGTCATTTAGCACCATGTATCACCAATATGCCAAGTTTGGTTTTATGCATGCTTGTGAGGCCTAAATATGTAATATGCAAGTATATGAACATATGTACATTTCATATGCCACCATGTTGAACTTGTGGCTTCAACACCTTTATGTCATGATTATGCCAAGTTCCCTCTTTCTATCCTTTATGCGCTATGGCGATATGTAAGCGATGGGATTGCGTTTGGGGTTGGGTAAACTTAAAAGACATAAAAACATAAGCTTGGGAATTTACCTATTAAGTTAGGTCTACCCATTGGGAATTTATCTATTAAGTTAGGTTTACCCAAATGCTTGAAAACTTGTAATGTGTTTTGGAAACACGATGGACATGACACATAGAAAATATAAGTGTGGCCAATTCGAGGTTGGGTTGAGTTTGTAGCGTAAACCTACCTGGAACCGACCGGCTTAACTAGTTGCTACAAACAATAGGACCCAATGTGAGAAGTTGGTCATGTGGTACCTTGGACCCGAGGTTAGACCAAGTTGTGGTGTAAAGCTACCCGTAACCGACCGGCTTAACTAGTAACCGCAACAAAGTCTAATGTGAGAGGTTAAGGCACATTAATTAATTAATGCCTCATGATTAGGGTTAAGTCATGGTCCACTTAATACTTAACCAATTTGGGCTTGGTAGATTAATCAGGGTTAAGTCGTGAACTCATTGTTACACTTAACCAAGTTAATCCATGATTAGCGAGAGGGTTAAACCGTACTTAATCCACTAGAAAATCCTAGCAATGGGGGCCCACTCCAGCAGTAATCCCAAGTTTGTATCATTAAGACCCTAGGGACTAGGCTAGGGAGGGGGCACGATTACTGGGCTGGAGGTAAGCGACCAAAAACGACGGCAGGGTGGTACGCCGGTGTAGTTCCGGGCGGACTCTGGTCGTGCACATAGTCCGTAGCCGGAGAAAACATGCACGGGTACCAGTAGATCGAGACTGTGCACTCATGTTTATGGTGTCCAGGGGTTGACACCCTAGGGCTTGATACACCCGAAGGGTGGACCCGGCACAGTTCGACTACAATTATGTTTGGGCCGTATTGACACCAACACGTGATGAGTTAGGCTTAGGGAGCCGATCGATTAGACCGTTTGGTTGGACCTCGTGGTAGGGTCACATCATGTTATTGGACCTCGTATTTGGGTCACTTCATGTTATTGGGCCAAAGCTTGGGCCAAGGGATCAATACTTGTTTATTCAAGTCATGTTAGTTTGCTAGTACACCTGTGGTGCAAAACCTTAAACCTGATTATGCGATGACACCTTTATCTACCTTGTTGGTTAATCATCATGCTAGTATGTTGTTATCCTTATGATCATACCTGCTTCTCATGCCAGTTAACTTTATCAGTTTACATTGATTGTAGTAGGGCTTACTCAGTCTTTTTGACTGACCTGTTTTCTTTCGCCTCTTTTCTTCCGTTCCCCCCCTCCCCCCCAGGTTCTTAGGGAGGGAATAGTGGAGCTTAGCTTGGATTTCTGATCGCTTGCTTGAAGGATTTTAGCTCATGTATGGTCTTGACATGAAGCCAGCTATGGTTATCCCTTATTTTGGGGATAGTACTTATGTATTCCAGTTTTTCAGTGATGTTGTTTTTATCTAGACTTGTTTATTTGGAAAGTTGACATTATGTTGTACCAGACTTGTTTTGAAATGGTTTAAAATCTTCCGCTGTTTTATCTATGTTATTTACTCTGTTTACGCATATACATATGTTCTTGTTCTGCCTTGATATATCATTATGCATGTTTACCTGATTCAAACGCCCCTCCAAAGTCAGAGTGCTTGCAAGAGCCACCCTGGCGGAGGTGGGGTGTTACATTGTCCATCTTAGCTCTTTGAAGGATTTCTGAAATATATTTTCTTTGACTGAGATGGATTTCAGAATTAGATCTTTTGACTTCAACACCCAGGAAATAACTTAAGTCACCCAAGTCTTTAATTGAGAACTCTGCATTCAATCTTTTAGTGATATTGTCAATCTCGGATTTATTGCTTCCTGTAATAATGAAATCATCAACATAAATTAAAATATATGTTGTATCTATGCCAGAAAATTTTGTAAAAATAGAATTGTCAGATTTAGTTGAAGTATATCTATAGTTGACAAGTGTTGATTTCAGCTTGTCAAACCAAATTCTAGGAGCCTGCTTTAACCCATAAATTGCTTTGTTCAGTTTGCACACCAATCTTGTATTGTTGCCTTGACCGAATCCTTCTGGTTGTTGCATAAACACTTCTTCCTGTAAATCACCATTAAGAAAAGCATTATTGACATCAAGTTGTCTGATGTTCCAATTCCTAAACAAGGCTATTGACAATATTATTCTGATAGATGTGGGTTTCACAACAGGTGAAAAAGTTTCAGTAAAATCAAAACCACACTGTTGTGAATAACCTTTAGCAACTAACCTAGCCTTGTATTTAGAAATTGAACCATCAGAATGTTTCTTTAACTTGTATACCCATCTGCACCCAATTATATTTTTATTCTCTGGTTTTCAACCAGGGACCGGGTTCCTTTACTAATTAAGGCATTATATTCTTCTGCCATAGCTTGTTTCCAATTGTCATATTGGACAGCTTCATGAAAGGAGACTGGTTAATCTTGTAACACAACAGTATTAATATTTTTGGGTTTAAAAATACCACACTTTGCTCTAGTTAACATTGGATGCTGATTGAGATTACCTCTATTCTCCCTGTCATGACTGATCTTTTCAGATAGTCCTCTAGCAGATGATTGATTGCTGCTTTCAGTAGTTTCTTGAAATGATTGGTCTTGAATTTCAATATTGTCATCAGTGATGTAACAACCCATATTTTCAATAACCTGTTATAACATAAATTGAGGCAGAATTTAATTCAAAAATCTGAATCAAGGGAAATGGGCTATGCCATTGCGTTCGTCTCGGAAAAATACGCGAAATAGAGTCTGAGTTTTCGAAAATCGGAGTCCGTATGACCCGATTAAGGCCCAACGAAGTTTTCTGAAAATTTCAAAGTAAAAACAGATTTCAAATTCAAATCTGAATTTGGAAATTTGGGGTAATTGGGCCAGGCGGGAAAATTCCCGCCATAGTACCCAAGTCGACAGCCCTGTCGACTTGGGAGTCGACTTGGTTAGACCAAGTCGACAGCCCTGTCGACTGGGCTGTCGACTTGGCTCAGACGGGCTGTTTAGCCTGGTGCACCATTTTGGGTTTGTGTTGAGCTTGGGGGCCAGATTCGGTTTTGAGGGCTGAGATTGCAACTAGGGTTTAATCCTATGGCCTAAAACACTTGCCTAATCTATAAATAAGACCCTAACCTACCCTAAATCATCATTATTCATTCTAGCAACTAAACTATGGCAAAATCAATCCTCTCATGGCCTCCACTCTCTTCATACAATTCCTAAATAAATTTTTAAGAGATTTTCCATGCATACAAGTGTTTTTAGACTTGTATGATCATCATTGGCTTGCATTCAAGTCAAGTTCCTCTATTTGCACCACAAAGAAAGAGTTTTGATCAATTTTGCTTGCATTTTTGGGGTTTAATTGGTTGCATAAGGGTTTTCTTACATTTGCTATACTCATTTGAGTCCGCATAAGCATTGTAAGCCCTATTCCTTTCATACTTAAACTCTCAAGTTAAATGTATGATATGCAAGTTTACTATGATGTTATATGCAAGTTCATCAAGTTTTGTTATGCAAGTTTGATATGCAAGTTGTCATATGATATGCAAGTTTTGTTATGCAAGTTTGGTATGCAAGTTGTCATATGATATGCAAGTTATGTTATGCAAGTTTGATATGCAAGTTGTCATATGATATACAAGTTTTGTTATGCAAGTTTGGTATGCAAGTTGTCATATGATATGCAAGTTATGTTATGCAAGTTTGATATGCAAGTTGTCATATGATATGCAAGTATGTTATGCAAGTTTGGGATGATCATATGGTTCATGTTATCATGTTATGCAAGCTTATCTTGAGTATGTGAACATAAAGCTTCAAGCTTTATGCCAAAGGTTGCATTTTGGCAACATGTAAGTTATCATATCACTTATGATAACTTGCATGTGAGGCTAAATGCAAACTTATGGCCATTTCTACATGTCATTTAGCACCATGTATCATGAATATGCCAAGTTTGGTTTTATGAGGCCTAAGAATGTAATATGCAAGTGTATGAACACATGAACATCTCATATGCCACCATGTTGAACTTGTGGCTTCAACACTTTTATGTCATGATTATGCCAAGTTCCCTCTTTCTATCCTTTATGCGCTATTGCGATATGTAAGCGATGGTATTGCGTTTGGGGTTGGGTAAACTTAAAAGACATAAAAACATGAGCTTGGGAATTTACCTATTAAGTTAGGTCTACCCATTGGGAATTTACCTATTAAGTTAGGTCTACCCAATTGCTTGAAAACTTGTAATGTGTTTTGGAAACACGATGGACATGACACTTAGAAAATATAAGTGTGGCCAACTCGAGGTTGGGTTGAGTTTATAGCGTAAACCTACCCGGAACCGACCGGCTTAACTAGTTGCTACAAACAATAGGACCCAATGTGAGAAGTTGGTCATGTTGTACCTTGGACCCGAGGTTAGACCAAGTTGTGGTGTAAAGCTACCCGGACCCGCCCGGCTTAACTAGTAACCACAACAAAGTCTAATGTGAGAGGTTAAGGCGCATCAATTAATTAATGCCTCATGATTAGGGTTACGTCATGGACCATTTAATACTTAACCAATTTGGGCTTGGAAGATTAATCGGGGTTAAGTCGTGAACTCATCGTTACACTTAACCAAGTTAATCCATGATTAGCAAGGGGTTAAACCGTACTTAACCCACTAGAAAACCCTAGCAATGGGGGGCCCACTCCGCAGTAAATCCCCAAAAATTGGTATCATTAAGGCCCTAGGGACTAGGCTAGGGAGGGGGCACGATTACTGGGCTGGAGGTAAGCGACCCAATAAACGACGGCCGGGTGGTACGCCGATGTAGTTCCGGACGGACTATGGTCGTGCACGTAGTCCGTATTTGGAGAAGTCACCCATGGGTACCAGTAGATCGAGACTGTGCACTCATGTTTATGGTGTCCAGGGGTTGGCACCCTAGGGCTTGATACACCCGAAGGGTGGACCCGTCACAGTTCGACTACAATCATGTTTGGGCCGTATTGACACCAACACGTGACGAGTTAGGCTTAGGGAGCCGATCGACTAGACCGTTTGGTTGGACCTCATGGTAGGGTCACTTCATGTTATTGGACCTCGTATGAGGGTCACTTCATGTTATTGGGCCAAAGCTTGGGCCAAGGGATCAATACTTGCTTATCCAAGTCATGTTAGTTTGCTAGTACACCTGTGGTGCAAAACCTTAATCCGGATTATGCGATGACACCTTTATCTACTTTGTTAGTTAATCATCATGCTAGTATGTTGTTATCCTTATGTTCATCCCTGCTGCTCATGCCAGTTAACTTTACCAGTTTACATTGATTGTAGTAGGGCTTACTCGGTCTTTTTGACTGACCTGTTTTCTTTCGCCTCTTTTCTTCCGTTTTCCCCCCCAGGTTCTCAGGGAGGGAATACTGGAGCTTAGCCTGGATCTTACCTGCTTTTCTTGGATAGCTCATGTATGCTTTGGACTTGAGCTTGATATGGTTTTCCACTTTGGGGATAGCTACTTATGTATTTTCAGTTTTCAGATGATGTTGTTTTATGTTTCTAGACTTGTTTATTTGGAAAATTGACATAATGTTGTACCAGACTTGTTTTGAAATGGTTTAAAATCTTCCGCTGTTTTATCTATGCATCTATGTTATTTACTCTGTTTACATATATACATATGTTCTTGTTCTGCCTTGATATATCATTATGCATGTTTACCTGATTCAAACGCCCCTCCAAAGTCAGAGTGCTTGCAAGAGCCACCCTGGCGGAGGCGGGGTGTTACAATTTGGTATCAGAGCATATGGTTTACGAGAAGGAACAAAAAGGTTTTTAGAAAACTTTTGGAAAACTATTTACAAAATCAAGTATAAAGTATTTTCCAAAGAAAAGTCTAGTTTATTTTAAAGGCTATTCCCCAAAATGTCATTAGCAAAATCCCTTCGTTTTTCTCCATTCTGAATCTGTCTTTTTCTTTTTCAGTATGGCCGATAACTTTGCTATTCCGGAGGGAGTACACGTACCTGTTTGGTATAGGAGACTTTTGGAGGCTAGGGCGACCGAAGCCGGCCCCGCAGATGTCCCTCCTCCTCCTCCAGTAGTTAATATTCCTCCTCCTCCTGTCGCTAATGTTCCTCCTCCACCTGTTGCTGAGGTTCCTCTTCCTCCTCCCCCTCAGCATCCTCAAGCTGACTTCGCAAAGACTTGCAAAGATTTCAAAGCAATGGGTGGCAAGAACTTTCAAGGCACTGAGACTTTTGTAGAGGTCAGAAATTGGTTGAAAGAGACCGAGGATTTGTTTGCTATCTTTGGGATAGACGATCAGAGGAAGATCTTGTTGGCGGTTTGGCTTATGAAGGATGAAGCCGCTTATTGGTGGGAAGTCACCAATGGTACTAGGCCTGTTGAGACTTGGGCCGATTTCAGGGCAAGGTTCATGCTTAAGTTTCTATCTTCTGCTGAGGAGAATATGCAAATGGAGAGGTTCATAACTTTGAAGCAAGGAGATATGTCTGTCAAAGAATATGTGAACAAGTTCAATCAGTTAGCTCGTTTTGGCTTGGATATGGTGAATACTCCTCAGAAGAAGGCCCTTCGTTTTGCTAGAGGATTGAATGAGCCGTTGCAGGGATTGGCCATGTCACATATTCCCCATGGGGCCACGTTTGAGAGCTTGGTTGATATGGCGTTACTTCAGGGAGATGTCAAGAAGAATGATACTCAAGCCAAGAAGACTGATTCCCAGGGAAAGGGAAATCAGGGTAATCCAAGTGGTCAAAGCAGTCAAGGCAATCCGAACAAGAACAAGGGTCAAGGCAACAAGGGGAACAACAACAAGGGCAAGAACAACAAGGAGAAGTGCCATTATTGCGGTTCAGTTGGGCATCTTATTAAGGATTGTAGGAAGAGGAAAAGGAAGAATGGTGAATGCTTTTTCTGCGGTAAGTCTGGACATTTCAGCAAGGATTGCCCGAAGAAACAGAGGCAAGGCCAGGGTCAGACTCAGCGTGCTGGACCTTCAGGAGGGCAAGTTCATGCTCTCACTACCGCTCCAGTTCCCGATCGAGGTAGTATTTCTGTTGAGAGCCTTGTATATATTTCTGATTTTCCAGTTCGTACTTTGTTTGATTCTGGTGCATCGCATAGCTTTATCTCATCTGATCTTGTTGATAGTTTGCACCTTAGTACTAGCTTGGTAGATGATCCCGTCTGTGTCTCAAATCCTATTGGGGGTTCCGCCCATTTGTCTATGATATGTGGGGATTTGAGGATCTCTATACTGAGTGTAGAGTTCTTGTGCAGTGCTTACGTTCTTGGTTTCAGGGGATACGGATTGATATTGGGCATGGATTGGTTGTCCAGATATGGAGCCATCCTTGATTGTGAGCATAGGGTTGTGAGGCTCGTGACTCACCTCGGGAACACCCTAGAAATTTCTTGTGATCCGAGAGGTCCCATCATGTTGTGCTATCTTGAATCACTCGACTCGTCAGTGGAAACTCTTTAGTCTGTGAGAGTGGTTCGAGAGTATCCGGATGTTTTCGATGAAGTTAGGGGGTTGCCCCCTAAGCGAGAGATTGATTTCCGCATTTATCTGGTGGATAATGCAAAGCCGGTTTCTTTGCCCGTTCGGCACATGGCTCCGCGTGAAAGGCGGGAGCTAAGCAAGCAAGTGAAAGAGTTACTTGAGAAGAACTTCATTAGACGAAGTATATCTGAGTGGGGAGCGCCTGTGGTATTTGCTACCAAGGCAGATGGTTCTCTCCGACTTTGTGTGGATTATCGAGAGTTGAATAAGCTGACTAAGAAGAACAGACACCGGTTACCGAGAATTGATGATCTCTTTGACCAGCTTGTCGGTGCTTCTGTTTTCTCTCAGCTTGATCTTGCTACTGGATTCCATCTGCTCAGGGTAGCTGAAGATAGTATAGACAAGACTGCGTTCAGAACTCCAGATGGATTCTTCGAATGGCTTGTCATGCCGTTCGGCTTGACTAATGCACCTGCATATTTCGTGGACTTGACGAGTAGGGTGTTCAGGGAGTTCTTGAACAAGTTTGTCGTGGTCTTCGTAGATGATATTCTGATCTTCTCTAAGTATGAGGAAGAGCACGCAAGGCATCTCGTGGAGGTGATGGATACGCTTAGAGCGCATCAGTTGAAGGCCAAGTTCTCCAAGTGTCATTTTTGGAGAAGGGAAGTTAGATTCCTTGGGCACATAGTGTCTAAGCAAGGCTTAGCGGTGGATCCCGCTAAGGTAGTTGCAGTTCAGGATTGGAAGACTCCAAGGAATGCAACCGAAGTGAGAAGTTTTCTAGGTCTTGCGGGTTTTTACCGGAAGTTCATCAAGGACTTCGCAAAGGTTTCCGCTCCTCTCACTAAATTGACGAAGAAGAATTTAGTTTTTGCTTGGATCATAGAGTGCGAGCTTGCTTTTCAGAAGCTCAAGAGAGCTCTCACATCAGCACCTGTTCTAGCTTTGCCCGATGGGGGGAAGTTATTTACAGTATACACCGATGCATGTGGCACGGGGTTAGGAGCTGTTCTGATGCAAGAAGGAAGGGTGATATGCTTTGGCGGTAGACAACTCAAAGTGCATGAGAAGATTTATCCCACTCATGACTTAGAGTTGGCAGCAATAGTATATGCACTCAAGGCTTGGCGCCATTATCTTCTGGGAGAAAGATTTGAGCTTTATACCGATCACAAGTCATTGAAGTATCTCTTTTCTCAGAAGGATCTGAATCTGAGGCAACAAAGATGGATGGAATTCTTGGCGTCCTATGATTTTGAGATAGCTTATACCCCTGGCAAGGGGAATGTGGTAGCAGATGCATTGAGTAGAAAAAGGTTGACTCTGAGTCCTCTATTCGTTGAGATGAAGAATCTAGAGTATGTGGCAACCTTTGATTTCTCTTTGGCGATTGAGTCGATGACCGGTTCTTTAGCATCTCTGGAACTCAGACCTACCCTTCTTGATCAAGTTGGGGCTTCGCAGAGAGAAGACCCTCAGATAGTTGAGATTATGGATAAGCTGGCTCGAGGAGAGGCGTCTAGTCATCTCGCTCGATATTCTATTGATGACAAGGGTTGGCTGAGGAGAGACGGAAGGTTATGTGTTCCAATGGTAGACAATTTAGTAAGAAAAGTTCTTGAGGAAGCGCATCGCTCTAAGTTGACAATACACCCGGGCGGAGATAAGATGTATAAAGATATGAAGCGCATTTTCTTTTGGCCTGGGATGAAGAAGGATGTGGCAGAGTTTGTCTCTAGATGCATCATTTGCCAGCAAGTTAAGGCCGAGTCGAAGAAGCCCGGTGGGCTATTGCATCCTCTAGACATTCCGCTATGGAAGTGGGAGAGTATCTCCATGGATTTTATCGATGGGCTACCAAGGTCAAGGAAAGGGAATACGAGCATTTGGGTTATTGTGGATAGACTTACGAAGAGTGCTCATTTCATCCCGGTGAAGAGCAAGAGGACCGCATCTTGGCTAGCGTCTGTATATCTTCGTGAGATTGTGAGACTACATGGAGTCCCTTCTAGTATAATCAGTGACCGTGACCCAATCTTTACAAGTCAGTTCTGGAATAGCTTGCAAGAAGCCATGGGCACGAGGTTGAATTTAAGTACTGCTTATCACCCACAGACGGATGGTCAAACCGAAAGGGTGAATAGGGTACTCGAGGATCTGTTGAGGCTTTGTATTCTGGACTTTGGTGGTACTTGGGAAGACCATCTTCCTCTTGTTGAGTTTGCATATAATAACAGTTATCAGGCAAGCATAGGGATGGCACCATTTGAAGCTTTATATGGGAGGCCGTGTAGGTCCCCTACATGTTGGTGGGAGACTACAGATTAGCTTATACTTGGGCCTGATATGATCAGAGATACATCCGAGAAGATCGAGTTGATTTGGAGACGGATGAAGGCGGCCCAAGACCGACAGAAATCCTATGCTGATAAGCGAAGATCTGATTTGGAGTTTGATGTTGGGGATATGGTTTTCGTGAAGGTTTCTCCTTTGCGGAATGTGGTCCGATTTGGAGCCGTTGGGAAGTTAGCACCAAGGTTTGTTGGACCATTCCCTATTATAGAGAGGATCGGGCAGATGGCTTATAGAGTGAAGTTGCCCGAGAAGCTTGCCGGAGTACACGATGTTTTTCATGTCTCGCATCTCCGGAAGTGTTTACATGAATCAGCAGAGGTTGTTGAGCCAAGTGTTCTGAAAGATGTGGAAGTAGAGAAAGAGGCTACCTTGAGGAGAGCTCCGATTCGTATCTTGGGGACGGAGACCAAGAAGCTAAGGAAACGAGAGGTCAAGTTGGTGAAGGTTCAATGGGGTGAAGCCGAAGAAGACGCAACTTGGGAAACCGAGGAGAAGATGCGTGGGCTTTATCCATTCCTTTTTGAGGGTACACTCTCAATCTCTTTTCCTTGTTAGCATATCTTTCTCTTTGCTATCCATGTTTATCTAGTTTATCGTGTTAATCTTGTCATGAGAACCTTAGGTAGAAACCCTTTGGATGAAACATGTGTTTGAAACACGTTATGCTTGATGGTTGCAAGTGGTTGCAAGTGTTTGCAAGTGGTTACTCGTGGATGCATTATACACGTTAGGCACTAGATCGGCTCACACACTCCTCATATTGCATATGCATGAGTGTTTATGCTTATTCATGGATGAAAATTTTTGTGTTATCACATGGATGTTGCAAATGGATGTATGTTATGTGCACACATATAGATGTTATACATTATGTTAGGAATTGCATACATATGGATTCATTTCACTAACATAATTTGCATTGATGATATTTGCAATAGATAAGTACATATACACACACTTTTGCATATGTTCATACAACATTTAGAATCTTGTAAGGACAATGATTGCTCGTGGATGATGTTTTGAGTAGACGGATGATGGATGGTAGGATGCGTTCTTCCTAACTTGAAGATTTCGGGGACGAAATCCTTTAAGGAGGGGAGAATGTAACAACCCGTATTTTCAATAACCTGTTATAACCTAAATTGAGGCAGAATTTAATTCAAAAATCTGAATCAAGGGAAACGGGCTATGCCATTGCGTTCGTCTCGAAAAAATACGCGAAATAGAGTCCGAGTTTTCGAAAATCGGAGTCCGTATGACCCGATTAAGGCCCAACGAAGTTTTCTAAAAATTTCAAAGTAAAAACAGATTTCAAATTCAAATCTGAATTTGAAAATTTTGGGTAATTGGGCCAGGCGGGAAAATTCCCGCCATAGTACCCAAGTCGACAGCCCTGTCGACTTGGGAGTCGACTTGGTTAGACCAAGTCGACAGCCCTGTCGACTGGGCTGTCGACTTGGCTCAGACGGGCTGTTTAGCCTGGTGCACCATTTTGGGTTTGTGTTGAGCTTGGGGGCCAGATTCGGTTTTGAGGGCTGAGATTGCAACTAGGGTTTAATCCTATGGCCTAAAACACTTGCCTAATCTATAAATAAGACCCTAACCTACCCTAAATCATCATTATTCATTCTAGCAACTAAACTATGGAAAAATCAATCCTCTCATGGCCTCCACTCTCTTCATACAATTCCTAAATAAATTTTTAAGAGATTTTCCATGCATACAAGTGTTTTTAGACTTGTATGATCATCATTGGCTTGCATTCAAGTCAAGTTCCTCTATTTGCACCACAAAGAAAGAGTTTTGATCAATTTTGCTTGCATTTTTGGGGTTTAATTGGTTGCATAAGGGTTTTCTTACATTTGCTATACTCATTTGAGTCCGCATAAGCATTGTAAGCCCTATTCCTTTCATACTTAAACTCTCAAGTTAAATGTATGATATGCAAGTTTACTATGATGTTATATGCAAGTTCATCAAGTTTTGTTATGCAAGTTTGATATGCAAGTTGTCATATGATATGCAAGTTTTGTTATGCAAGTTTGGTATGCAAGTTGTAATATGATATGCAAGTTATGTTATGCAAGTTTGATATGCAAGTTGTCATATGATATGCAAGTTTTGTTATGCAAGTTTGGTATGCAAGTTGTCATATGATATGCAAGTTATGTTATGCAAGTTTGATATGCAAGTTGTCATATGATATGCAAGTATGTTATGCAAGTTTGGGATGATCATATGGTTCATGTTATCATGTTATGCAAGCTTATCTTGAGTATGTGAACATAAAGCTTCAAGCTTTATGCCAAAGGTTGCATTTTGGCAACATGTAAGTTATCATATCACTTATGATAACTTGCATGTGAGGCTAAATGCGAACTTATGGCCATTTCTACATGTCACATTTCTACATGTCATTTAGCACCATGTATCATGAATATGCCAAGTTCGGTTTTATGAGGCCTAAGAATGTAATATGCAAGTGTATGAACACATGAACATCTCATATGCCACCATGTTGAACTTGTGGCTTCAACACTTTTATGTCATGATTATGCCAAGTTCCCTCTTTCTATCCTTTATGCGCTATTGCGATATGTAAGCGATGGTATTGCGTTTGGGGTTGGGTAAACTTAAAAGACATAAAAACATGAGCTTGGGAATTTACCTATTAAGTTAGGTCTACCCATTGGGAATTTACCTATTAAGTTAGGTCTACCCAATTGCTTGAAAACTTGTAATGTGTTTTGGAAACACGATGGACATGACACTTAGAAAATATAAGTGTGGCCAACTCGAGGTTGGGTTGAGTTTGTAGCGTAAACCTACCCGGAACCAACCGGCTTAACTAGTTGCTACAAACAATAGGACCCAATGTGAGAAGTTGGTCATGTTGTACCTTGGACCCGAGGTTAGACCAAGTTGTGGTGTAAAGCTACCCGGACCCGCCCGGCTTAACTAGTAACCACAACAAAGTCTAATGTGAGAGGTTAAGGCGCATCAATTAATTAATGCCTCATGATTAGGGTTAAGTCATGGACCATTTAATACTTAACCAATTTGGGCTTGGAAGATTAATCGGGGTTAAGTCGTGAACTCATCGTTACACTTAACCAAGTTAATCCATGATTAGCAAGGGGTTAAACCGTACTTAATCCACTAGAAAACCCTAGCAATGGGAAGCCCACTCCACAGTAAATCCCCAAAAATTGGTATCATTAATGCCCTAGGGACTAGGCTAGGGAGGGGGCACGATTACTGGGCTGGAGGTAAGCGACCCAATAAACGACGGCCGGGTGGTACGCCGATGTAGTTCCGGACGGACTATGGTCGTGCACGTAGTCCGTATTTGGAGAAGTCACCCATGGGTACCAGTAGATCGAGACTGTGCACTCATGTTTATGGTGTCCAGGGGTTGGCACCCTAGGGCTTGATACACCCGAAGGGTGGACCCGTCACAGTTCGACTACAATCATGTTTGGGCCGTATTGACACCAACACGTGACGAGTTAGGCTTAGGGAGCCGATCGACTAGACCGTTTGGTTGGACCTCATGGTAGGGTCACTTCATGTTATTGGACCTCGTATGAGGGTCACTTCATGTTATTGGGCCAAAGCTTGGGCCAAGGGATCAATACTTGCTTATCCAAGTCATGTTAGTTTGCTAGTACACCTGTGGTGCAAAACCTTAATCCGGATTATGCGATGACACCTTTATCTACTTTGTTAGTTAATCATCATGCTAGTATGTTGTTATCCTTATGTTCATCCCTGCTGCTCATGCCAGTTAACTTTACCAGTTTACATTGATTGTAGTAGGGCTTACTCGGTCTTTTTGACTGACCTGTTTTCTTTCGCCTCTTTTCTTCCGTTTTCCCCCCCAGGTTCTCAGGGAGGGAATACTGGAGCTTAGCCTGGATCTTACCTGCTTTTCTTGGATAGCTCATGTATGCTTTGGACTTGAGCTTGATATGGTTTTCCACTTTGGGGATAGCTACTTATGTATTTTCAGTTTTCAGATGATGTTGTTTTATGTTTCTAGACTTGTTTATTTGGAAAATTGACATGATGTTGTACCAGACTTGTTTTGAAATGTTTTAAAATCTTCCGCTGTTTTATCTATGCATCTATGTTATTTACTCTGTTTACATATATACATATGTTCTTGTTCTGCCTTGATATATCATTATGCATGTTTACCTGATTCAAACGCCCCTCCAAGGTCAGAGTGCTTTCAAGAGCCACCCTGGCGGAGGCGGGGTGTTACAAGTGACATGCTCTTCACCTGGCCCCTCTAAAGGCACTGTGAGTTGAGAGCTGGTGGTGGTGTCTTTAGTAGCTAAAGATGATGGCTACATCACTTGAACATCCTCAGGTAAATCAGGTACAACCATTCTTGGCTCAACAACTTTTTCAATTGTCTTACAATTAATATTATTGAATGGAAATTTCGGCTCATTAAATTTTACATGTATGGAAATGTATATTCTACCAGCATTATCTAGGCATTTATACCCCTTCTGTCTATTGCAATACCCTAGAAAAGTACAAGATTTAGATCTAAAATCTAATTTATGAGCATTATATGGTCTTAAACAAGGGAAACATTGACATCCAAATACTTTTAAGTGCTGATAATCTGGTTTAACTTTAAATAAAATCTCCTGAGGACAATTAAAATTTAGTACTTTTGTAGGTAATAAATTTATTAAATGCACACCAGTTTCAAAGGCTTCAGGCCAATATTTTAAGGGCATTGAAGCTTGAGCAAGTAGAGTCAAACCTATTTCAACAATATGCTTGTGTTTCCTCTCAATTAATCCATTTTGTTCTGAAGTATATGGGCAAGTAACCCTGTGATTAATACCTTTCTTTTCAAAAAATAATTTTAATGGTAAGAATTCTCTTCCACCATCAGTTTGAAAGGTTTTAACATGATGACCAGTCATATTTTCAACCTTATTAATATACTGCATCACAACATTACTCACTTCAGTTTTAGATTTCAACATGTATATCCAAGTAAATCTGGAATAAGCATCAATAAAAGAAATATAGTATTTGTAGCCATATACTGAACTAGTGGATGCTGGTCCCCATAAATCAGTTGCCACTAACTCAAGTGGATTAGTATAAATTGTGTGTGAATTTGGAAATGAAAGTTTATGAGACTTTCCTAATTGACAAGAAGAACAAATATATGAGTCAGAAATGTTGCTGACATTCAAGTTATTGTATTTCATAATTTGCTTGACAATTTTAACACTTGGATGTCCTAACTTGCAATGCCACAAATCAAATTTCTTACTACACTCAGAATCATTTACACAAGTAGATAAGCACACTTTATTTAAGCAACTAGGGTTTCTAGAATTAGCGACATCAAATCTGTACAATCCTTTAATCTCATTACCCTGCAAAATAATTTCTTGTGTCAGAATGTCTTTGACAATGCAAGAATTAGGATAAAATTCAAAATATACATTGTTGTCCTTAGCAAATTGGGAAACACTCGATAGATTCTTTTTAATAGAAGGGACCCTTAGCAAATTTTTTAGAATAAGTTCTTTAGGTCCTTTTAAACTTGCATTTCCAGTATGTGTGATATGTGCAATCTTGCCATTACCAACTAAAAGATTTTTGCGTACCTTTGTATTCTTTGTTTCCCAAATTGAGATTGTTTAAATTGTTGGTAACATAATTAGTAGCACCTGAATCTAGATACCAGCAATCATCAGTAGCATCATCAGTTGAAATTGAATCTGCATTAGAATTTTCTGATTGATTTTTGTTGTTGTCTTTCTGCACATTCACCAAGTTGACACTAGAATTATTGCTTGACTGCCCTGGATTCACACTAGAATTGTATTTAAAATAGCATTTATTGGCAGTGTGAAAAAATGTTTCACAAATTTGGCATCTAGGTTTATTGTTGTTATTTCTTCCTCTGCCTCTGCCACGATTTGACTGACCACCTCTCTGAAAATTAGGCTGATTCTGATTTCTTGAAACATTGCCTTGATTTTTACCCCTTCCATATGTAGTGAAATTAATTGACATGTCTGAAATCATATTTCTTTTATGATCAATTCTGCCTTCATGGGCTAATAGGGTTGAACACACATATTGTAGACTTGGTGTAGGATCCATAGACAAGATAATTGCAGAAACTGCCTCATAGTCATCATCCAACCCACTCACAATTGACAACACATGTTCAGACTCAGGAATTTTTTGCCCTGCTGAACTCAATTGATCACAAATGTTTTTTACTTTTAGCAAATATTCATTCATTGTTGAATCGCCTTTTCTAATATTGAGGAGAAGTCTTCAGTGATGCATGATTCTTGCAGAGGACTGTGCAGAAAAAATTTTCTCAATCGTTGACCATACTTCATTAGCAGTTCTAACCTCAATTAACTGAGATAATATGCTTGCTCCAATGGATGACATCATCCATGCACAAATGAGACTATCTTGTCTCTGGTATGACTGAAATTCTGGATTTTGTACAAGTATATCCTCATTATCTCTAACAAATTTTGGAGGGATAATTTTTGTTCCATAAATGTAATCATCAAGACCATATCCTCCAATTGTTGTTTCTACTTGCAATTTCCATAACAGATAATTTGATTCATCAAGTTGGATTGAAATAAGCTGGTTTTGGGGTTTGATGCTTGCTTTCATCAAGTCTTGAATGGGATCAAGAGGCTGTGGAGGTTGATTCTGTGCAGTTGAGCCTCTTGCACCGGATACATTGACACTGGCTTCATCACCAGGTCCAGCCATGATGGAAGAATTGCCACAGATCAATCAAGAAAGGTAAAAATTATTTTGAATCCAGAGACTTTGAATTGAGAATTTAAGGAAATTCTCTGTTTGATTACTGAATGATACCTTTACGACTTGAATGATGAATATTCTTGATTGTAAATAAGCCTGACAAGTCTTACTGGATGTCTCTTTAATCAACTAGATCAATTTCTTTACTTTCTTGATCAGTTTCTTGAAGAAATCAGATGATTTTTACCACAAAAGCACCAATTGAAGAACTGTTGCAGTCAGAGAAATCTCTAGGCGAGGCACAGTTCTTTGTTGATGCCAACAACTCTCAAATGACAAGGTTAACACCTTTGATGGGAGGGTTCAAATGATGATAATAAGCTGATGGACAAAAATCTCTTAGAATCAGAGATTATCTTGGTCAGGATTAAGCAGTTGATGCTGTTAAGCACAATAAATCTGCTCTGATGCCAAGTTAGATTTTGGAGAAAATAGAAATGCTTTTGTTATTGCAGGGGTAAAACTTGTAATAGTTTTCAATACAATGAATTATGTGATAAACTGTACATAATGAGGCTTTATATAATAGACGATACAAAAGATAAATGGGCTAAGCCCAATTGTAACGGGGAAGTAAAGTAACCGACCCAATAGCCTATTACTTTTACTCCCCCCTGAAACCCTAATCGGGTTTAATACCAATTAGGTTTCCAAAATAGAAAAATGGCGGCGGCTCAAAGAAAACACATTGCGATGGCTCCAAAACTGATCGAGGAAGAAGGCTACCAGACAAATTTCTTCATCATCTCTCTTTAAACAGCAGGTATGACTTAAAACTTCAGCGGATTAATCACTCAAGTATTGATAAGACAAATTGGTGATTTTGAACAGATTTTATCTTCAATACCGTCAAAACCCTAGCTGTATCAACATCAATCTGGAATATAAATCATCCTTGTCGATCTCTTGCTCAAATCTGCTGCATCCACACTCAGTTCTTCCTTCAATCCGGTAAATTTGGGTCTGGAAAGTGGTTTAGTAAGTACATCAGCTTTTTGATGCTGCGATGGCATATATCCAACCCTCAATTTTCCTTGTAATACTTGCTCTCTGATAAAATATAAATCAATCTCTATATGCTTTGTCTTTGAATGAAGAACTGGATTAGAAGTTAATGAAATAGCGCTCACATTATCGCACCATATTACAGCCTTTTTTTTATTTAACTTTAAGCTCACTTAATAAGGATTCGAACCATAACACTTCTGCTGATGCACTAGCAACACATCTGAACTCAGCTTCAGTACTAGATCTAGAAACTGTACTCTGTTTTCTAGCACTCCATGAGACTGAATTTTTTCCTAAAAAGATACAATAACCAGAAGTTGATTTTCTGTCATCAATGTCTGCTCCCCAGTCTGCATCTGCATATGCATTTATATTTGGAGTATTGCTAGCTTTAAAAATTAGTCCATGATCCAGTGTTCCTTTTGGATATTTAAGAATTCTCTTAACTGTAACCCAATGAGTATCTAAAGGATTTTGCATAAATTGACTTGTCTTATTTACACAATAAGCAATATCTGGCCTTGTAATGGTAGCATATTGTAATGCACCAATTATACTCCTATAGAACCTTGCATCTGGAAATGCTTCTCCTTTGTTTTTAGAAAGTTGAGTGTTAGTAATCATAGGAGTTGGTAGAGGGTTTTCATTGTCCATCTTAGCTCTTTGAAGGATTTCTGAAATATATTTTCTTTGACTGAGATGGATTTCAGAATTAGATCTTTTGACTTCAACACCCAGGAAAGAACTTAAGTCACCCAAGTCTTTAATTGAGAACTCTGCATTCAATCTTTTAGTGATATTGTCAATCTCAGATTTATTGCTTCCTGTAATAATGAAATCATCAACATAAATTAAAATATATGTTGTATCTGTGCCAGAAAATTTTGTAAAAATAGAATTGTCAGATTTAGTTGAAGTATATCCATAGTTGACAAGTGTTGATTTCAGCTTTTCAAACCAAACTCTAGGAGCCTGCTTTAACCCATAAATTGCTTTGTTCAGTTTGCACACCAATCTTGTATTGTTGCCTTAACTGAATCCTTCTGGTCGTTGCATAAACACTTCTTCCGGTAAATCACCATTAAGAAAAGCATTATTGACATCAAGTTGTCTGATGTTCCAATTCCTAAACAAGGCTATTGACAATATTATTCTGATAGATGTGGGTTTCACAACAGGTGAAAAAGTTTCAGTAAAATCAAAACCACACTGTTGTGAATAACCTTTAGCAACTAACCTAGCCTTGTATTTAGAAATTGAACCATCAGAATGTTTCTTTAACTTGTATACCCATCTGCACCTAATTATATTTTTATTCTCTGGTTTTCAACCAGGGACCGGGTTCCTTTACTAATTAAGGCATTATATTCTTCTGCCATAGCTTGTTTCCAATTGTCATATTGGACAGTTTCATGAAAGGAGACTGGTTCATCTTGAAACACAACAGTATTAATATTTTTGGGTTTAAAAATACCACACTTTGCTCTAGTTAACATTGGAAGCTGATTGAGATTACCTCTATTCTCCCTGTCATGACTGATCTTTTCAGATAGTCCTCTAGCAGATGATTGATTGCTGCTTTCAGTAGTTTCTTGAAATGATTGGTCTTGAATTTCAATATTGTCATCAGTGACATGCTCTTCACCTGGCCCCTCTAAAGGCACTGTGAGTTGAGAGCTGGTGGTGGTGTCTTTAGTAGCTAAAGATGATGGCAACATCACTTGAACATCCTCAGGTAAATCAGGTACAACCATTCTTGGCTCAACAACTTTTTCAGTTGTCTTACAATTAATATTATTGAATGGAAATTTCTGCTCATTAAATTTTACATGTCTGGAAATGTATATTCTACCAGCATTATCTATGCATTTATACCCCTTCTGTCTATTGCAATACCCTAGAAAAGTACAAGATTTAGATCTGAAATCTAATTTATGAGCATTATATGATCTTAAACAAGGGAAACATTGACATCCAAATACTTTTAAGTGCTGATAATCTGGTTTAACTTTAAATAAAATCTCCTGAGGACAATTAAAATTTAGTACTTTTGTAGGTAATAAATTTATTAAATGCACACCAGTTTCAAAGGCTTCAGGCCAATATTTTAAGGGCATTGAATCTTGAGCAAGTAGAGTCAAACCTATTTCAACAATATGCTTGTGTTTCCTCTCAATTAATCCATTTTGTTCTGAAGTATATGGGCAAGTAACCCTGTGATTAATACCTTTCTTTTCAAAAAATAATTTTAATGGTAAGAATTCTCTTCCACCATCAGTTTGAAAGGTTTTAACATGATGACCAATCATATTTTCAACCTTATTAATATACTGCATCACCACATTACTCACTTCAGATTTAGATTTCAACATGTATATCCAAGTAAATCTGGAATAAGCATCAATAAAAGAAATATAGTATTTGTAGCCATATATTGAACTAGTGGATGCTGGTCCCCATAAATCAGTTGCCACTAACTCAAGTGGATTAGTATAAATTGTGTGTGAATTTGGAAATGCAAGTTTATGAGACTTTCCCAATTGACAAGAAGAACAAACATATGAGTCAGAAATGTTGCTGACATTCAAGTTATTGTATTTCATAATTTGCTTGACAATTTTAATACTAGGATGTCCTAACTTGCAATGCCACAAATCAAATTTCTTACTACACTCAGAATCATTTACACAAGTAGATAAGCACACTTTATTTAAGCAACTAGCGTTTCTAGAATTAGCGACATCGAATCTGTACAATCCTTTAATCTCATTACCCTGCAAAATAATTTCTTGTGTCAGAATGTCTTTGACAATGCAAGAATTAGGATAAAATTCAAAATATACATTGTTGTCCTTAGCAAATTGGGAAACACTCAATAGATTCTTTTTAATAGAAGGGACCCTTAGCAATTTTTTTAGAATAAGTTCTTTAGGTCCTTTTAAACTTGCATTTCCAGTATGTGTGATATGTGCAATCTTGCCATTACCTACTAAAAGATTTTTGCGTACCTTTGTATTCTTTGTTTCCCAAATTGAGATTGTTTAAATTGTTGGTAACATGATTAGTAGCACCAGAATCTGGATACCAGCAATCATCAGTAGCATCATCAGTTGAAATTGAATCTGCATTAGAATTTTCTGATTGATTTTTGTTGTTGTCTTTCTGCACATTCACCAAGTTGACACTAGAATTATTGCATGACTGCCCTGGATTCACACTAGAATCGTATTTAAAATAGCATTTATTGGCAGTGTGACAAAATGTTTCACAAATTTGGCATCTAGGTTTAGTGTTGTTATTTCTTCCTCTGCCTCTGCCACGATTTGACTGACCACCTCTCTGAAAATTAGGCCGATTCTGATTTCTTGAAACATTGCCTTGATTTTTACCCCTTCCATATGTAGTGAAATTAATTGACATGTCTGAAATCATATTTCTTTTATGATCAATTCTGCCTTCATGGGCTAATAGGGTTGAACACACATATTGTAGACTTGGTGTAGGATCCATAGACAAGATAATTGCAGAAACTGCCTCATAGTCATCATCCAACCCACTCACAATTGACAACACATGTTCAGACTCAGGAATTTTTTGCCCTGCTGAACTCAATTGATCACAAATGTTTTTTACTTTTAGCAAATATTCATTCATTGTTGAATCACCTTTTCTAATATTGAGGAGAAGTCTTCAGTGATGCATGATTCTTGCAGAGGACTGTGCAGAAAAAATTTTCTCAATCGTTGACCATACTTCATTAGCAGTTCTAACCTCAATTAACTGAGATAATATGCTTGCTCCAATGGATGACATCATCCATGCACAAATGAGACTATCTTGTCTCTGGTATGACTGAAATTCTGGATTTTGTACAAGTATATCCTCATTATCTCTAACAAATTTTGGAGGGATAATTTTTGTTCCATAAATGTAATCATCAAGACCATATCCTCCAATTGTTGTTTCTACTTGCAATTTCCATAACAGATAATTTGATTCATCAAGTTGGATTGAAATAAGCTGGTTTTGGGGTTTGATGCTTGCTTTCATCAAGTCTTGAATGGGATCAGGAGGCTGTGGAGGTTGATTCTGTGCAGTTGAGCCTCTTGCACCGGATACATTGACACTGGCTTCATCACCAGGTCCAGCCATGATGGAAGAATTGCCACAGATCAATCAAGAAAGGTAAAAATTATTTTGAATCCAGAGACTTTGAATTGAGAATTTAAGGAAATTCTCTGTTTGATTACTGAATGATACCTTTACGACTTGAATGATGAATATTCTTGATTGTAAATAAGCCTGACAAGTCTTACTGGATGTCTCTTTAATCAACTAGATCAATTTCTTTACTTTCTTGATCAGTTTCTTGAAGAAATCAGATGATTTTTACCACAAAAGCACCAATTGAAGAACTGTTGCAGTCAGAGAAATCTCTAGGCGAGGCACAGTTCTTTGTTGATGCCAACAACTCTCAAATGACAAGGTTAACACCTTTGATGGGAGGGTTCAAATGATGATAATAAGCTGATGGACAAAAATCTCTTAGAATCAGAGATTATCTTGGTCAGGATTAAGCAGTTGATGCTGTTAAGCACAATAAATCTGCTCTGATGCCAAGTTAGATTTTGAAGAAAATAGAAATGCTTTTGTTATTGCAGGGGTAAAACTTGTAATAGTTTTCAATACAATGAATTATGTGATAAACTGTACATAATGAGGCTTTATATAATAGACGATACAAAAGATAAATGGGCTAAGCCCAATTGTAACGAGGAAGTAAAGTAACTGATCCAATAGCCTATTACTTTTACTGATGGGACAGGTAAAAAGGTTAAACATGTTTCCCTTCTATTATTTTTATTAAGCAGCTTATGGTTACGAGCGAAAAAAGGTAGGCAGCTCGCTCCCTAATATTATGAAATATAAATTTAATAAACGCAGTTGACATTCTAAGTTTAGAAAAAAGCTGTAGGCAGGCATATATAGTTGCATTTAGTGTGATCTCATCGCGTTATGTTCACAGGCCACAATGTGGAATGCAACAATCCATACACTTATTCCTTGTGCGTCAGCAACTCTTTATATTTATGTAGCCTTCCATTCTTTAATCTACAATTATGGGATTTGAATGTACGGGGTCTCCTGGCTTATTTTCTTGATGGTGACATTCTAAAATACACACTCAAAAAAGTGCTTCCTAATTAATAACATAAACAAATTTAATAACTCTTAATTTAATTGCAAGAAATGCCTCAAGTTTTATAACAGAAACAACAGCAAAACGGAGGCTAAATACATTGCAAGTGCACAGGAGAAATTCCTGTGTAAATTAAATCCATGTAAGGGTATAATATGAATCGCATGACACAACACTGTGAAAATAGCATTAAAGCGGTGTGCAAATGTAAGTGACACAATGCACCATGGCAGATAAAGCAGGCGCAAATTATACTGACATTTGCACTAAAATCATGTGCATAAGCAACAAGTTCAAGTGATGCAGCAAAATGGCAGTCAAGTCAAATGGCACATGTACAAACTGAGTCAATAACTAGAAAAGCCGAGATAAGGTGGATTACTCAATCCTCAAGTATGATACATGCAAAGGAACAGGGTGATAGTAACCAAACCAAGGTACAAACTTTACAAATAATTTAATTTACATAATATGTTTGTTGTTTTCTTTATGTATATTTGGGTATTTCAATAGAACTTTACAAAGAATTCGTGGAACAAAATAAAGAGTTCGCTTAAGTTTCTATTACAAAAAAAGAATACATTAATCGCTATTCTTATTTGCATCATAAAATTGTACAATGACAGCATACTGTGACTTGTTTAATCATTAGTGTAGTTGTGTAAACTACTAGATTATTAGTGCAGTTTTATTAGTTATTCTAAAATTACAGGAATTTCCACTTCAGTTGCAGATGACACGACCAGTGTATTATACAATATAAATACATATAACAGATGAAACAAAACTATGCTACTTTCTTTGTTAATCTATGTGCACTTTATGCTGCTACTACCTCTAGCTGATTTTTTTTTAAAGCCTCTTTCTTCTGAATTACTGAAGTTTAATCACATGATGCCTGTAACTACTTATTATAATACAACGAAATCCATTTGTATCATGTTTCGCCAAATAAGTACACCTGTGTCTTTCGTTGATAATGGGTTAACTCTCAAATAGTGTTCCCGTAGTGCTACGCCTACCCGTACAATTCATGTCCGAGCTTGCATGAAGTTAATTACCCTATTACAAGACTGTATATGCAAAATACATCGTCCATGCGAAAATAAACCATTATAGACTGAAATCTGCTCTAACCCAACTCTTATAAGGAACCAATTTCCTATCCTATAAGTCATATGCTCTTTTCAAATTAATCTGACCAAACAGTTCATTCATAAGTTATATTAATTTTATTATTAAATTTTGGCCTTAGACCAACGTTCAACATACATAATTTCAGATTCAATTGGTCAACCATTGTTACCCTAAGGCCAACCGCTACTAGCCGACCACTGGATGCCCCAGGTCAATCGTTCACGGGTATTCAAACTTGGATTTCTTTTCAACGTTGACTATTGTACATATCTGAATTAAGGTCTAAAGAATGCCAAAGACTAGAAACTAACACCGTCGTATTACAAATCATGGGAGATTAAGTTAGGGATTCAGTTGAATAAAAAAAGATAAATAGCGAGTGAATCCAATTTATAAAAGGAAGAAAGTAATAAAAGTATTACCGATTTCAAAAATATTCCACTATTGATTTGGATGAATCGGAGTGAATCAATGAGATACTCTAGATTTACCATTGATGGAGTCAGAGATGGATGACTTGGACGTTGGATTGAATCAGAGATGGTCGACTTTCAGCGAATCGAAAATTTCAGGATTTTAGGGATAAGTTTGAATGTGATGGAGGGATTTTTTTTTTACCACTTCCGTGGCCTTACGTTTTATTTTGTCCCGCGTTTGTTTTCGCTTCCGCTTTTTCTATCAACAATGTTAATGTAGCGGAATATACCTGTGTATAGCATAATTTATTTGTTATTTTCTTTGTTTTCTTTATATAGCACAATTTATGCATTATTTTCTTTTCTTTAATTATTTTATTATAACACTTTAACGTAAAGCTGTGATACAATGTTATGTATACCATATTTTCTGTAATAATCCGGAAATCTGAGCCAATTTAAATTTTTTTATTTTGGCAATTTTATTGAATTTTGAACATTTAAAATGAATTATTTTAAATAATAATGACGAGAAATTTATTTTGAATAGAATTAGAATGAATATATTTATTTGAATCGATGTTAGAATATAAAAAATTTATTTTAATTATAAAAGGAATTGAAAATGGCGCGGTAGTTCGAAAATTCGATTTCAAATTTCAAATGAATGTACATGATTCAAAATAAACCGGATTTTGGCGAAACCAAAAATATTAGAATCTATTTGAAAAGATCTTTCCAAAGAATCCGAAAAATTGAAATTTCATAGCGGGAATAAAAAGTTATGTCCAATTGAAAATTCAGAATAGTCGCTATGGAATTCTGGCCCTTAAAAATGGAAATTTTGCAAACGAACTCTGTTTTCGATGAAACCACTTTTGTTCGATCCAGGATGTCGAATTATTGCTAGATTCAAAAATTCATAATTTTTCGAATCAATATGTGAGCGCGACGAAGTAAAACATGTTTTAACAGTTTCGGTCAAGTGAAAATTAGGCTCACATCCCTATTTTCAAACTTAATTAAAGCCACGTCCCCCCTAACTTTACATGCATTTTCGGTCCCTAAAATGAAGGTGCCGCCCAAAAATTTTGGTCCCCTCCGCCTCCTGCTGCTCCCCCTTCGCCTTTTCTCATTTCTGACCCAAAAAAAATGCGCCAGCCACTTAAAAAAAAAAATTCCTAAAATCTGGAAATAATCCCAGGAGTCCACGCAAATTGAAAAAAAAAAGTTGCATACTTCTGCGCAACTATTGCCTAAAGTAGCATACATATATGCATATATTCATATAGTGTATTTATGTTGAAAATCTGGACCAATATATGCATATATGTATGCATGCAACTATTAGCAAATAACTGCATACATTTATGCATACAAAGTTGAACTGAGATTCACGTGTAACGAAAGTTGCATACATGAATGCAACTATTCTGTATATATGCATGCATGTGCGCAACATTTTTAAAAGGGACAAAGGCTTGCGAATATACGCATGAATGCATGCATTTATTCTGTACAAGAGCGTAAATGTGTGCAACAATGTCTGAAAATGGTGAATGATTGAAAAAACGTGTCAAATTTGTATATATGCATAAAAGGATGCATGTAATGCAGTTTAGCTGCATACATGTATGCATTTATACTGCAATTTGGGCGCAACACTGAAATATTAGCATGAATGTGTGCAACTATTTACGAATAGGTGCATCTTTTGATGCAAAAACCTGTGTTTCGCTGTTTTTGTGTTTTTTTGGATTTTGAGGTGGTTTTTGATAGTTTTTCCACCTGATTTTTTTGGCATGAACGTGTTATATTTAATAATGAATTTACGTGATTTTTTTATAATTTTTTTATATTTTTTTATATGTTTTTGAAAATTAGGGACCTAATTTATAATAAGTTTAGGACCGGATGTGAGCCTAATTTTGAAACTTAATAGGGACCTGTGACAAACGGACCATTCGGTCAACCCCGATCGACCAGAAATAGGTCATTTTTCAAACGGTCTCAGAATTTGACGAAGTTAGTTTTGTTAGGACTGTATCATCAATACAGAACCAGAAATAATTTTTATGTAATTTTCTGAGTCCGTATGTGACCCGAGTAAATTGAAATGTACGTTTAAAATTCAATATAATGATTTATATTTAATTTTGATGAAAACTGATCGAAACAGCCAAACTGGCTTATGAAACATATCCCATTATGTTCGGAATGGAGGTAACTAGCTATGGACGATAGTCGTTGGGCTCGATTCAGGGTTCGAATTTAAAAATAACTTTTGGGAATTAAAAATAGAAAATAAAATTATATATAAAGGTCAAACTAACCCTAACTACCTTCATTTTCAGCCAAACATAATATCGCGCCACTCTCTTCTGCAAATTTTCGTCGCTCCCCTTGAAAAACAACGTCGCCGCCCGGCCTGCTGTCGCTGCCACTCCTCAAGCGCCACCCCCCTTTCGGTCGTCGAACCCTCTCCTTTCCCTCCCCCTCTCTCCATCGCAAGAAACACGCCCAATCCCCAATCTAAAGCCGCCGCTCGACCTCCCCCTCGTAAGCCTCGCCCTCCTCTGGTGCGCCACCTCCCTGACGTGCCTTCCTCACCACCCAAACCCGATGGTGAACCCCCTCCCCCCCCCCATTCCTTAAAACGGTGTGAGTTTTCATACTTATTATTTAATATTCTTTTCAGTTTTTTTTATAGGTTAAAAGCATATAATTTTAAAATCAGTTTTATTTATTTAAATATTATATTTTTTTATAATGAAAAGATTATATTTTGCTAAACAAAAAGATTTGATTTTTATCACATGAAAACGAAGTAAACATATGATTTTTATCATATAAGTAGCAAGCTAAAAATATGATTTTTATATATGCAGTGAATTAAAAATATGATTTTTTATATAGTAGCGGTATAAAAATAGAATTTTATCTATATAGTAGTGGTATAAAAATAGAATTTTTATCTATATAGTAACAGTATAAAAATGTGATTGTTATCCATATAGCGTAGTTAAAAAAATGTGATTTTTATATACATAGCGACAATATAAAGATGCGTTTTTTATATATGTAGTGGATACGGACAACGAAAGGGACAAAAGACGAGCACAGCGAAGATTTTAAACATATGAAGAGTCGCGGTGTTTGGTTTAGCTAATCGATGAGAACTCCTCCCTTTTATTTTAATTTCTAGTTTGAAATATATACTAGGATGCAGACGGTGCTTAGCAGCACCCGACACCCGTTGTCCATAGACCATGGATGACTTGTTTGTTTAATTGATGTGTTGTGAAAATTGATTGTGTGATGTGGAATGGAATAAAATATTTTATAGTTGAAAATATTTTATAGTTAAAAATATAATTTTTAACATGTAAATAAAATAAATATTTATAAACAAATCGGACGATTTGTTTATATACACAAATTTGACTGATATTGATTGGGGCGATAAATTTTACACATCGTCCAACTGCACAAATAAAACATGTGTTTGATTGTTTGAAACTCCATACGGGTATTGGGATGATATAGGGCATACACTAATCCCAATAATTAGTTGTATGTCGATCGATTGGTTGACAGACTGTGTAAGCATTAATTATTTATATTTAATGCTTATGCAGTTGTGTGGTGCACTCTGGATGATGGTTGATTATTTACCGTTGCAATTGTATACGTGTGTTGTATGGAATCCATATAATTAACATTATATGGTAATTGATTGGGCCTCATTCCAATTTGGAAAATAAAGGATATTACAGAATATATATTTATTTGTTGAATAAAAGAAAATTCATGTGTTGAATTAAATATATATTCATGTGTTGAATAAAAGAAAATTCATGTGTTGAATAAAATGTATATTCATGTGTTGAATAAAAGAAAATTCATGTGTTGAAGAAAATATTCATTTGTTGAATAGAATAACGAAGTTATTGAAATATATAAAGCCGTGTTGATTAGATATGAACCATTTTGACATGAACGATGTTTATATCGATTTTATTCGTTTTTATAATGAATATCGAAAAGGAATTGATTTCAAAATATAATATTTTGAAAATACTATCATTTAGATATCGATGATATGGAATATTCAATTTTAATTTGAAATTGAATATGAAGTTGAAATCGTTTTGAAAATGAATTTAAAACGATTTATAAAATAGGTTTTAAAAGGAAATCGACGAAATATATATATTATATATATAATGGCCTAAATAGAACGCGCCGCGCTGCATCAGTTCGCGAATTTCGACCATTGACTTCGAATGGACATCACGGGAGATCCGACCGTCGGATTCTCCTAAAATTGGAACCTTTGGGTTCGCATCGATAAGAGCTTTCTAACGAATATTAGAGATTTGAAATCTAACGGCTGGATTTGGAATTATGTCCAAATCAAAGTTGGAAAAGGTCGTTGTAAGTGCAGTTCGATGGCCGTTGATGGAAATCGACTGTACAGGCCTTGATAAAATTATTAGCAATAATTTGTGTAAAATCATAAGAAATGATTTGGAAAGAATTGGGATGAAAAATTCCATATTTGAAAAGATAAAAATAGATTTTTATCGAAATGAACTAGTTTTAAACTAGAATTATAATCCATTTATTTTCGAAATAAATAAATTGGATTTAAAAGGGTTTTAAAAATAACCAGAATTTCCAATAGTTGAATTGGAATGGATTTGAATTGAAATTGTCTCTGGAATATTTTGATGTTGGATTTCGTGATTATACAGATATTGTTATGGAAATTTGAAAGATATATTTATATCATTATTTCCACGATATTTGTTGGTCGTAGAATTTGATATTGAATATAAGCCGATATATTTTCTGTTCAGAGCCTTGTATTTAATATCAAATGGGGTTTGGGTTTGTCATGAATGGTGTCTTCATTAACACTGTTCTTAAACCCAGTTGAGAAAAATATTAAATCTTTTTATTTAGATTTAATGAAGTATTCCAATTAAATGGTATTTAATTGGAATTGAAATTTGATTTGATTTTTGGGTTTATCGTAAACGGTGTTTTAAATAACACTTGTTCTTTAACCCGATAATTAATGGAACGTGATTTCGGGTTTATAGTGAACCGTGTTTTAAATGACATTGGTTCTTTAACCCAGTTAAAGACATGATATGATTTCCCAAGTTAAACAATCATTGATATTGATTTTTGGGAAGATTAAAACCAAGTGGAGTTTTAATGAATCTTTTATTAGATTGAAATGATCGAGAATGGAGTATCAGCAATTTTTCCCCAGGCGATAGTTAAATCTTTAATTAGATTTGAACGTGAAATGGTAACTGAATATCATTCAAGTGAAAATTAGCTAATCGATGGATATGCGAGGTACATGATGCCTACGGTTTCGTTCAGACCCAGAATGGACTTGTAAATGGACTGTGTGTTTGACATTGGATATCATTCTGTGTGACTGATGGATATCGGTTGCATGGAGTGGTTTGCCTGTGTGGCATGCTAAGATGCAAATGATCAAGGCTTTTGTTGAAAAGCAGATTCTTGTGGTTGATGATCAAAGCACCGCCTGTGTGGCATAGCTTTGCGTAGCATTAATTCGCAAGCCTCACACCCCGGTTGTGAACCAGAAACGGGAGAGGACATCAGGGGGGCATGCGTTTCTTTCTAGCTAGGGTGGTGTCAGTGACCAACCAGCCCAGACATTTAAATTATTTTCACCTGTGTGGTTATTGGATTGCGAGGCGCCTCGGATATATCGGTGACTATGTGGAGCCAATGGAGTCATTTGGCTCATTTACGCCCCAAAGGGAGGGAAAACGTAGTGTTCAGGCATTATAATCCACATTGGTGGACCGACCCTGGTGATCCATGGGGCAGTTGCGGTTGTTCCTGAGGCTCGGGCTAGAGAGTCTCGAAGCGGTAATGACGATCCCTTGCCTTGGTTCACAGATGGAAATCCAACTTCCAGTACGTGACTTTGCGGTTTTAATTGGAGAACTAGTATGGCAACATGATATATGGTACCCATGCTTCTATGATTGATATTTATGATTGAAATTGTTTTGACACTATGCACTTATAGTAATAATAAAAGATGAAATTCAGCGTATCAAGCATTCTTTGGCTATTATAAGGTAAAACCCTATCCTCCGGCTTGTGTTGCATTGTGTGATGGGACCTGGGTCTTATAATAGCTTCATTGTTCTTTATTTAGCATTGCGTTGTTGTTTTATGCACTGGTATTCTTGCGAGTAAACCCGTTCCGTGTTATACGGCGTGGTCCCTTGATTTACCTAACTTTAAAATAAAGATTAATAACTGTTTTAGTTCTCACACCAGTCACATGACTGACCTGGAGTTTATTATTTTAACTTAAACTCTGGGTGCCCCTATTTTCCACACGGGCAGCTAGTAATTTTGGTTTTGCTGATTTATATTCACAGGAACCTGGTTTACAGCTGGAATGATATCCGGAAAGCTCTGTATCCATATATCTCTTTCAGTTGTGTATTGTATTATTTTTCCGCTGCAGTAATGTATTTAAATCTCTAATATTTCTCTGATGTATTATATTTGTTTATACTCTGTATATTCTTGTATTCTGATGAAATTGTTGTAATAAGCAATGAAACGTTCTTTTGTTTGTGTTCCGATGTGGCTTGTCCTCAAAGCAATCTGGGCTTTCCTTCACGGGGAAGGTCCAGGTTCTTAAATTTGGTATCAGAGCTTTGGTTTACAGAGCTATGAGAACAAGACACGTTAGAACCAAACGAAAGGATTCATCAGAAATTGGATTAGTAATATCCAATGAGAATGACTCGTTAGAGATAGGATCAGTAGTATCCTAGAATGAGTGTAAAGAGTGTTGTTTTGAAAAATAAAATTGAAAACAAATTTTGTTTTGAAAATTTAAACTTTATTATTCGTATTTGAATATTTATTGTGTTGAATTTGGACAATCCAATATATAAAGATTTTGCATATACGTCTGATCCACGGGTATTCGAAGTTTTAATATACTGGATAGACATAGAATCACGCTCCAGTCGCTCGGGGATAATTCTGGTGATATCGCGACATCATCGGTATTTGTGTTCGAGTTTCGAAGGTGCGATATTTATATATGTCCAATTGACTGGTGTGAGAACCAAAACTAGATAGGGTCTATTGTTGTGATTTGGCACCAAAAATGTGAATTTTTTTGACTATGTATCCAGGTTATGAATTTGAAAAGATAATCAACTAATTGATTGCTGATTGTGTTGTTTGATGAATTAAAATTTGAACGATTTAGTCAAATTGTACCAAATGTTGAGTTGTATTGAAAATTAGTCACATTTGCATGCATATACATGTACTTACATTGAACAGGTCATAGCAAGGAGGCTAGAGCATAGGAATAAATTTGTTTTCTCGACAAATAGGTACATGTTTATTGTATTTCTTGGGGTTTTTGATGATTTTATGAGTCGATTGGCTAGCCGCTTGGCTAGCCGCTTGGCTGTTTCCTTTTCTTTTTGGATTGGAGAGGCCTGTATGGCAATTTCAGGATTTTCCCGGTGCTCCCATGTAGGGGAGGTTATGGCGAAATTTTTCGAAAATTTTGGATATTGGCCAAATTTTTGAAAAATTTGAAAAGTTCTTAGAAACTGAAAAGTTGAAGAAATTAAGCCATAATGTAAATAATGAAAGTTGAGTTGCTTTGTAAAACAACTTTCAGCTTCATTCCTTTCCGGAGACGAAAAGTTTTAAGTGGGGGAGATTGTAATAACCTGGAAATCTGAGCCAATTTAAAATTTTTATTTTGGCAATTTTATTAAATTTCGAATATTTAAAATGAATTATTTTAAATAATAACGATGAGAAATTTATTTTGAATAGAATTAGAATGAATATATTTATTTGAATCGACGTTAGAATATAAATATTTTATTTTAATTATAAAAGGAACTGAAAAAGGCGCGGTAGTTCGAAAATTTGATTTCAAATTTCAAATGAATGTACAGGATTCAAAATAAATCGGATTTTGGCGAAACCAAAAATATTAGAATCTATTTGAAAATATCTTTCCAAAGAATCCGAAAATTTGAAATTTCATAGCGGGAATAAAAAGTTATGTCCAATTGAAAATTCAGAATAGTCGCTATGGAATTCTAGCCCTTAAAAATGGAAATTTGGCAAACGACCTCTGTTTTCGATGAAACCACTTTTGTTGGATCTAGGATGTCGAATTATTTCTAGATTCCAAAATTCATAATTTTTCGAATCAATATGTGAGCGTGGCGAAGTGAAACGTGTTTTAACAGTTTCGGTCAATCCCGATCGACCAAAAATTGGCTATTTTTCAAACGGTCTCAGAATTTGAGGAAATTAGTTTTGTTAGGACCGTATAGTCAATATAGAGCTAGAAATAATTTTTCTGCAATTTTCTGAGTCCGTATGTGACCCCAGTAAATTGAAATGTACGTTTAAAATTCAATATAATGATTTATATTTAATTTTGATGAAAACTGATCGAAACAGCCAAATTGGCTTACGAAACATATCCCATTGTGTTCGGAATGGGGGTAATTAGCTATGGACGACAGTCATTGAGCTCGATTCAGAGTTCGAATTTAAAACTAACTTATGGGAATCAAAAATAGAAAATAAAATTATATATAAAGGTCAAACTAACCCTAACTACCTTCATTCTCGGTCAAACACAATATCGTGCAGCTCTCTTCTGCAAATTTTCGTCGCTCACCTTGAAGTCCAACGCCGCCGCCTGGCCTGCTGTCGCTGCCACTCCTCAGGTGCCACCCCCCTTTCGGCCGTCGAACCCTCTCCTTTCCCTCCCCCTCTCTCCATCGCAAGAACCACACCCAATCCCTAGGAAACCAGGCCCAATCCCTAATCTGAAGTCGTCGCTCGACCTCCCCCTCGTCAGCCTCGCCCTCCTCTGGTGCGCCACCTCCCTGACGTGCCTTCCTCACCCCCAAACCCGATGGTGAACGCCCCCTCCCTCCCCCCATTCCTTAAAACGATGTGAGTTTTCATATTTATTGTTTAATATTCTTTTCAGTTTTTTTATAGGAAAAAACATATATTTTTAAAATCAATTTTATTTATTTAAAGATTATATTTTTTATAATGAAAAGATTATATTTTTCTAAACAAAAAGATTTGATTTTTATCACATGAAAACGAAGTAAACATATGATTTTTATCATATAAGTAGCAAGCTAAAAATATGATTTTTATATATTTAGTGAATTAAAAATATGATTTTTTTTATATAGTAGCGGTATAAAAATAGAATTTTTATCTATATAGTAGCGGTATAAAAATAGAATTTTTATCTATATAGTAACAATATAAACATGTGATTGTTATCCATATAGCATAGTTATAAAAATGTGATTTTTATATACATATCAACAATATAAAGATACGATTTTTATATATAGTGGATACGGACAACGAAATTTATAAAAGGCGAGCACGACGAAGATTTTCTATATATGAAGAGTCGGGGTGTTTGGTTTAGCTAATTGGTGAGAACTCCTCACTTTTATTTTAATTTCTAGTTTGAAATATAAACTAGGATGCAGACGTTGCTTAGCAGCACCCGATGCAGGTTGTCCACAGACCATGGATGACTTGTTTGTTTAAATTACGTGTTGTGAAAGTTGATTGTGTGATGTGGAATGGAATAAATTATTTTATAGTTGAAAATATTTTATAGCTAAAAATATAATTTTTAACGTGTAAATAAAATAAATATTTGTAAACAATTCGGACGATTTGTTTATACACACATTTGACTGATATTGATTGGGACGATAAATTTTACACATCGCCCAACTGCACAAATAAAACCTGTGTTTGATTGTTTGAAACCCCACACAGGTATTGGGATGATATTGGACATACACTAATCCCAATAAATAGTTGTATGTCGATCGATTGGTTGACAGACTGTGTAAGCTTTAATTATTTATGTTTAATACATATGCAGTTGTGTGGCGCACTCTGGATGATGGTTGATTATTTATCGTTGCTATTATATATATATATATATGTTGTATGGAATCCATATAATTAACTTTATATGATAATTGATTGGGCCTCATTCCAATTTGGAAAATAAAGAATATTATAGAATATATATTCATGTGTTGAAAAAAGAAAATTCATGTGTTGAATAAAATATATATTCATGTGTTGAATAAAAGAAAATTCATGTGTTGAATAAAATATATATTCAAGTGTTGAATAAAAGAAAATTCATGTGTTGAAGAAAATATTCATTTGTTGAATAGAATAACGAAGTTATTGAAATATATAAAGCCGTGTTGATTAGATATGCGCCATTTTGACGTGAACGATATTTGTATCGGTTTTATTCATTTTTATAATGAATATCGAAAAGGAATTGATTTCAAAATATAATATTTTGAAAATACTATCATTTAGATATCGATGATATGGAATATTCAATTTTGATTTGAAATTGAATATGAAGTTGAAATCGTTTTGAAAACGATTTTAAAACGGTTTATAAAATACGTTTTAAAAGGAAATCGACGAAATATATATAATATATATATTATATATATAATGGCCTGAATAGAATGTGTCGCGCTGCATCAGTTCGCGAATTTCGACCATTGACTTCGATTGGACATCACGGGAGATCCGACCCTCGGATTCTCCTAAAACCGGAACCTTTGGGTTCGTATCGTAAAGGGCTTTCTAATGAATATTAGAGATTTGAAATCTAACGGTTGGATTTGGAATTATGTCCAAATCAAAGTTGGAAAAGGTCATTGTAAGTGCAGTTCGATGGCCGTTGATGGAAATCGACTGTACGGGCCTTGATAGAATTATTAAAAATAGCAATAATTTGTGTAAAATCATAAGAAATGATTTGGAAAGAATCGGGATGAAAAATTCCATATTTGAAAAGATAAAAATAGATTTTTATCGAAATGAACTTGTTTTGAACTAGAATTATAATCCATTTATTTTTGAAATAAATAAATTGGATTTGAAAGGATTTTAAAAATAACCAGAATTTCCAATAGTTTAATTGGAATGGATTTGAATCGAAATTGTCTCTGGAATATTTCGATGTTGGATTTCGTGATTATACAGATATTGTTATGGAAGTTTGAAAGATATATATATATATCATTATTTTCAATACGATATTTGTTGGTCGTAGAATTTGATATTGAATATAAGCCGATATATTTTCTATTCAGAGCCTTGTATTTAATATCAAGTGGGATTTGGGTTTGTCGTGAATGGTGTCTTCATTAACACTGTTCTTAAACCCAGTTGATAAAAAGATTAAATCTTTTTATTTAGATTTAATGAAGTATACCAATTAAATGGTATTTAATTGGAATTGAATTTTAATTGATTTTTGGGTTTATCGTGAACGGTGTTTTAAATAACACTTGTTCTTTAACCCGATAATTAATGGAATGTGATTTCGGGTTTATAGTGAACCGTGTTTTAAATGACATTGGTTCTTTAACCCAGTTAAAGACAGGATATGATTTCCCAAGTTAAACAATCATTGATATTTATTTTTGGGAAGATTAAAACTAAGTGGAGTTTCAATGAATCTTTAATTAGATTGAAATGATCAAGAATGGAGTATCACCAGTTTTTCTCTAGGCAATAGTTAAATCTTTAATTAGATTTGAATGTGAAATGGTAATTGAATTTACAGATAACACCGTGGTGTTAGATATGAAGTATTACCAATTTTAATTCATGGGATTAATAGGTTGGGGTTGGGAAATTTAACAAGTGATTACTTCGGTAAGGTTCGCTAATCCCGACTAGTTTGGATAAACCATAATTTGGTTTGAATTGATATTCAAAAGAAGGTTAAAGAATAAATTTAAAGAATTTATCTTTGATAAAATTAATGGGAACCTTTCCCAAAGTATAAGAGTACTTGAATAAAAGAATGTTCTGAATTGGAATGAGGCGTATGTTGTGTCTGTGTAACACTTGTTTATTGTATACGCGAGTTACTCAGAAAGACCGGGTTTATCTCATTTTGAACAACTGATTCGACGATGTGTCGAGGATGAAGACGGTGGTCGAAGACCGGAGGTCTTCACATCGTTTGGATAATTACTAATGATCTTGATTGGGCTGTACACCCAAGAGGAGGGAATCAGTTGGTGATTGTCCAGACGTACTTGGAGATCGATGGATATGCGAGGTACAAGGTGCCTCCAGTTTCGTTCAGACCCAGAACGGACTTGTAAATGGACTGTGTGTCTGACATTGGATGTCATGCTGTGTGATTGATGGATATCGGTTGCGTGGAGTGGTTTGCCTGTGTGGAATGCTAAGATGCAAATGATCAAGGCTTTTGTTGAAAAGCAGAGTCTTGTGGTTGATGATCAAAGCACCGCCTGTATGGCATAGCTTTGTGTATCATTAATTCGCGAGCCTCACACCCCGGTTGTGAATCAGAAACGGGAGAGGACATCAGGGAGGGCATGCGTTTCTTTCAAGCTAGGGTGGTGTCAGTGACCTACTAGCCCTGACATTTATATTATTTTCACCTGTGTGGTTGTTGGATTGCGAGGCGCCTCGGATATATCGGTGATTATGTGGAGCCGATGGAGTTATTTGGCTCATTTATGCCCCCAAAGGGCGGGGAAACGCAGTGTTTAGGCATTATAATCCACATCGGTGGACTGGCCCTGACGATCCATGGGGCAGTTGCGGTTGTTCCTAAGGCTCGGGCTAGAGAGGCTCGAAGCGGTAAGGACGATCCCTTGCCTTGGTTCACAAATGGAAATCCAACTTCCAATTCGTGAATTTGCTGTTTTCATTGCAGAACTAGTATGGTGACATGATATATGGTACTCATGCTTCTATGATTGATATTTATGATTGAAATTGTTTTGACACTATGCACTTATAGTAATAATAAAAGATGAAATTTAGCGTATCAAGCATTCTTTGGCTATTATAAGGTAAAACCCTATCCTCCCGCTTGTGTTGCATTTTGTGATGGGACCTGGGTCTTATAATAGCTTCACTATTCTTTATTTAGCTTTGCGCTGTTGTTTTATGCACTGGTATTCTTGGGAGGAAACCCGTTCCATGTTATACGGCGTGGTCCCTTAATTTGCCTAACTTTAAAATAAAGATTAATAACTGTTTTAGTTCTCACACCAGTCACATGACTGACCTGGAGTTTATTGTTTTAACCTAAACTCTAGGTGCCCCTATTTTCCCCACGGACAGCTAGTAGTTTTGGTTTTGCAGATTTATATTCACAGGGTCCTAGTTTACAGTTGGAATGATATCTGGAAAGCTATGTATCCGTGTATCTCTTTCAGTTGTGTATTGTATTATTTTTCCGCTGCAGTAATGTATTCAAATCTCTGATATTTCTCTGATGTATTATATTTGTTTATACTCTGTATATTCTTGTATTTTGTTGAAATTGTTGTAATAAGCAATGAAATGTTCTTCTGTTTGCGTTCCGATGTGGCTTGTCCTCAAAGAAATCCGGGCTTTCCTTCACGGGGAAGGTCCGGGTTCTTATATTTTCTGGTAGTGAGGTATGGCCATTGATTTTTTTCTGAAAGAGACAATGAAGGATTGAACAAGTAATAGGAAACGAGATTAGTGTTAGGTTACAATTAAAGATGTATTTATAGGAAAAGAGTTTTAGGTACTCTATTATTATGTTCAATTATATTCTCATATAACATTTCACATTCGTAGAACCACATAACGATTTTAATGGAAACGAAATTTGAAATCATACAATAATTTAATATTCTAGACTAGATGAAACTGATTTCGTCGAAATCCGAGATTGTTTGAAAATTTTCTATTTTAAATATCAAATCATTAGTCGATACGCATATATATCGTGTAGGACCATATAACAACTTCGATTGATACAAAATTTGAAATCTTACAATAATTTATAATTTTAGATCTGATGAAACTAATTTCATCGAATTCTGAGATTGTTTGCAAAATGACTATTTTAACAGGTTTCGTTAATATATATTATATTCAATTTTCATTGGTTACAGGAGAGGATTTGAGAAGTTAGGTTTTAGAAAATGAGTATTTACAGGAAACAAAATCTAAACATGGTATTCACCTTTAATTCAATTCCAAAGGTTACTAACTTAAATCCCAATCTAAAATAGGACTTATATTAGTTATAAGAATCAATTACATATGTTATGAATCCCAGATTCAATTATTCAACAATTTCAATTGAACATTGCATTGCCAAAAATAAATAAACATTAAATTTTAGGATTAATTGTCAAGAATAATCCGAAACTTAACGCGTCTTCTCATAATAATCCCAAGTTTGGATTATTTCTGAATAATCCGAAGTTTGGGGGTGTCTTCCCATATTGATCCCGATGACCCCCTAACGTGTTATTTTGGGATCAATATGGGAAGACACCCCCAAACTTCGGAATAATATGGGAAGAACTAAGTAAATGAGAATAATATGGGAAGATACCCCCCAAACTTCGGATTATTCAGAAATAATCCAAACTTGAGATTATTATGGGAAGACACATTAAACTTCGGATTATTCTTGAAAATTAATCCTAAATATTAAAATAAACAATTCAGTTTAAGTATTAATAATTCACTATATATTTCTAGTTACATTACGTAATATTCTAAACTACTTTTCTTTCAATCAAATATTTATTTTTAATTCAATTCAAAAACAAGTTAATTTTATTCAAATCAAAATAAAAGTCTAATTAATTTTATAAATCAATTCCATTTATATTGAATTCCAATTTTGATTATCAACCAAATTCAATTTGGATTTCAATTATAAATTAATTTAATCCATTTCATTTAAATATTTTAATATTAAATTTCAACTTTCAATGTTTATCAATATAACTAAATCATAATCTTATTTGCAATCAATACAAGTTACTATTGTCATAATAAGTTGGATTTCATTATTTAAACAATTATACGAAGTTCACACCCTAAATTTTCAAACGAAATCATAAGATTTTAATTATAAGTTTATTAACTCAATTTAATTCAAATATTATAATTATTAAATTTCAATATTTAATAGTATAAACCAAATCATAGTTTCATTTACAATCAATGCAAGTTATTATTGTTATAACAAGTTTATTTTCATTACTTAATCAATTTATTTTAGTTTACATCATAAAATTTCATAATTAAATCATTAAATTTTATTTTTAGGCATAAAATATTTATAAGTCATATTAAATTAATAATTTAAATATTCAAAAAATATGAGTTGTTACATCATATGATAAAGAATCTTTTCATTGGTAAGTTTTTTTCAATTTTCTTGTTAAAGTTCCAATTATTCTTCTAAAATGGCTTTTTCATCTTTTATTAATCCTACTTCAAGTTCAAATCGGTTTATATTACTAATATATTATTTATTTAACTTTTTTGTTTGTTTAAATTTATCATCAAGTCCCGTACTAAGTTCTAAAATTTCATCATAAGTAAGATCAGGACATATCTCATCCGTATTTTCCATGAACCATACGTTTTCTTGTTCACCATCACTATCGATTTCTGATGAAGCAGAAGAGTCCGAATCACCCCATGTCACTTGAAAAAATAATTCTTCGTTGTAAACTTTTCATATTTAATTTTCTTCGTCTCATTGTTTACTTTCGAGCAGTTCTTCTTCATTTGATCAAATTGATCACGTTCAAAACATTTGATCGAGGTTGGATCTGCTTTGTTGGATTTTCTACGTTTTTGAAACTTTGTTACTTTCTTGAATTTGTTGTAGATTTGGGCAATAAATGCAATCACTTCTCCATCAAAACTCGAATCCTCATTGCTTGCTTGGAATGCTATATTTTTCTTTTCATGATTTCGTCCATTTCTGGCTTGCAAATTAGGTTCATGCGACATTAAATTTCCAATCAACTCTTCAACTTTGAGTTTAGAAAGATCATTAGCTTTTCTGATAGCTAATACTTTTCTTTCTCATTCAACTGTTGAAGAGTTGAGAATTCAAGATACTAAATCAAAATCTAAAAGTTTTTCTTCTAAAGCCATTAGATTTGTTGAATAGTTTGAAATTTAGGTAACATACACGTTTTCCATCAACGCTTGGATATTCATAAGGATAATTACACTACTTTTGGACTTCATGGACATTGGAGATAAAATTGGACATAGTTGACCAAGTCAACTCATCTAAAGGAGCAAGAGTAGGGCATTGTAGTCAAAGTTTAGAATTAACAACGACATTATTATTCTACTGTAATACTATGTACTCGGATATCTTCTAAACTTATACAACATTGTAATCAGATATCATATGATAATGATCATTATAAAGTGGACGTAGGTGTAAGTGCTAAACCACTATAAAAAGCTATGTCTCCTCACATTTACTTTACATTATTATATCACTGGATTACTGTGTTGCAAACGCAATTGCGTACACGTTGGGTGTTGGCATGCGACAATTTTCCGCGTTAACATTGTGGCGCGCCAAGAAGGGGCGCACAGCTTTTGACCTCTGCTTTGGATAAGTTTCTCGGATCCATCTTCGGATTTCATCTTCAGTTCTCGGCTTCGAGTTAATTACTCGCTTCTCATCATGGTGGTTAAGCGTAAGAAGCTAAACGCTATAACTGAAACTCAAGGTGCAGAAGGGGGAGGAAGTCAAGGACTCTCCTCGACTAGACCTCCATCGAACTACGTCACTCGGGAAGTTGTCGATGAAATGATTATGAATCTTGCTTTAGATTTGAACGCTTAACTTGAGCGACATGAAGAAGCTTTCAATACCTTCCTTGACCGAATTGAAGATGGGATAAGAAGTAATTCAATTTCGACTGACCAGGCATACAATATTGGAACTAGTACCAATGTTCCTCCACCTACGATGCGGGACTTTGAGGCAACCCTGCAAACTAATTAACAGGTCGACGCTGCTCTACGCAACGGTGTTGGTCCCGCTACGCTCATAGGCACCCCTAATCCCGATGTCGCTCCATCTCGTGACACTTTGGTCGGACAAGTCGCGGGCTCCGTTGTTGGTAACATTGCTCAAGAACAAGTGTGCACAACTTTGGATGGTAGTGCTCCCATAGTGCTGGGAGTCAGGATAGTGCGCGATGTGCCCCCTCAGGTAGGAATTTAACCGGACATTCTTCTCAATCAACCGATTCCTAACTTGGACTTAAACATTTGGGGAAACAATGTTGCTTTGGATAAGTTAAATCAGCAGCTTGCTTTCGGAAATGGGCCAGAAATCATGGATGTCATCCATCGATTTACTCGAGGCGGTGCCTCTTCTTCGAACTTGGATTGTGTGACTCCTAGTCCGCTTTCTTTGGATATCAGAAACTCTCGTAACCCACCGGATTTCAAGCTATGAGTGTTGGATCCCTATGATGGTCGCAAGGACCCAACCGCTCACCTCATGAGATACATTTGACATATGGAAGATCTCTCAGCTTCGGAGAATGTCACTACATATGCTTTTCGCTCTTCTTAACAGACATAGCTGCAATATGGTATAGGCAGCTAGAGCTCGACTCCATCAATTCTTGGAATGCTTCGATTAGGTGATTTGTGGAACAGTTTAGAGTCAACATAGCTCATCTGAAAAGCGTGATGACTCTCAATGGTATCAGGAAGAAATCCGGCGAGACTCTACGTAAATTCTTGAAATAGTTCAATGTTGCGGTCGCTTCAGTCGACAAACCTAACCCTTCCATGGTTCTAATGGCCACAGTATCTGGTGTTTTAGATAAATCTGAATTCAATACTTCACTGCATTGGGACCTGCCAAGGGACCTTGGCGAGTTCTATTTTTGAGCTGAAAGATTCGTTTGGGAAGAGGATGCAAAGGATGACAACAGAAAATTCCTCGATGTTAATAATGCTACGGACGGAAAACCTCCGACTCTGAGAAGGCTAAATTTCCTGTTGCTGGTAAGCAACCCTCCTCGGGGAACGATTACAAGCAGGATTGAAGGCGACTTAAGTTCCTGTATTACTCTAAACTCACTCATACCCTCGAGGATATTTTTCGAGAAGTTCATCCCACTAATCCTTTCAGAAAGCCTCCCGCAAGGTTGTCAACTCAAAGAGAAAGGGATTCTGGAAGGCATTGCATGCTTCAAGATGTTGATGGTCATGATACAAATGATTTTCAACTTCTCTGAAATTTGATAGAAGAACATATTAGACGCGGAGATCTACCACGGTTTTTTCGAACTCGAGCTGTGGTGCCAGGACAGGCACAACCCCCTCAAAGGAATCAGAATAGGCCTGGGACTAGCAATCGTCCTAGTGGCATTGTTATCAGTTAAAACCTCTTAATGGCTCTGATGTCTTGGATGCAAGTCTCCTTGGCATCAGTATCTTGTGGCTTGCGGCTAGTGGTTCTGATCTTTCGGCTTCGTGGATACTCTGGTTATTTGATCTTGGATTTGCTTGGTCCCTTGGATCTTGGATTTATTTCTTTCGGGTTTTTGGTTATGGTCTTCTTCGACTTCTTGGATTTTGGCTAATCGACCTTCGGTGCTTAGGCTTAGGTTTTGGTTTTGTTTGGTTCCTTTTCTTCTATGTTTTGCGGCTCTCAAATAATGAGTTCCTCAATTATGACTTCCTCATTCCGGTTCTCAGGATTTGGTTATTCGGGCTTCGGTCCATGGCTTTGGCTTTAAGGACTTCAGTCCTTTGATATATCCTTCCTTTTGGTTATTTTGGTTATCGCAGTTGTAAGATGGCTGAGTTGGCAAACCCATGTACGTAAAATGTTATAATCCATAAGCATGCTCTTTGCTCAAGAACACACTTCACTCCCTCTGATTATTAATGAAATTTTACTTTTCTGGGCTTTAAATTATGAATGGTTATGTAAACACCCATGTACCAGGAACTGGAAAGATCATAGGCATCCTCTCCATGAACGATAAAACATTCGCTTTCCATTATGAATAAATTTGGAATCAGAAAATGGTCAAGTCTGCCTACCCATGCATGGGGGAAAACCTGTTCCCTAGGCATGCTTTTTACAGATAACGAACCGTTGAGTTTTCTTTAGGCTTTACTAAAAAATCCCTAACTTTTATGACTTTAATAAAGTTACTTCGCAAAGTAGTGACGCTTACTTGTGAAGTATGAAATCGACAACGTGAATGTGAACCTTAATAATCGTCTTGCTATCTTGGCCTCTTGTCCCTCTGTGTAACGGCCCAACAGATTTTCGACCTCTGTAATCGACATACAACACCATGTCGACTATTCAAAAATCAAAAATACCAGAACGTCAATAGAAAGAAGTTAGAGGGTGAGAAATAGAAAGAAAGAAATTCAGAATAGATGAAGAAGAAGAAGATCACCATAAATACAATATCAGAGTAAACACGAATCTCACAGCAGAACGAATAAATATATTATATAACATAACTTTGAAATAACCAGTATATGTATACAAAACCATTATCGGAGTACAACACTTACAACACAACGAAAATAAACAATAGCTATGTAATGTTGAAGCCTCCTGCTCCAAGCCCTTGTAGGTATATCTGAAAAATCCCGGCTACTTGACTATCCGTACAAATCTGGACACCCAAGAGTTTAGGGTAAAACAAAATAAACTCTGGGTCAGTCATGGGACTGGTGTGAGTAAATAATTTAAAATAGTTGAGAAAATAAACGATATCTCATAAGACCACGCCGTATAACACGGAATGAGTTTTTCGCTTATGAGAATCCAAAACACTTGATTTAACATTCAAGATCCTTTTGCAAGAAAAGATAATCTTTATATCAAAACTCTTTTGATATTATAATAGTGTCTATCAACCACAACCAAATAATAATCTAGCAGAACGCTTTCATATCACGTTCCACATACATAATATATAATTAAAATCCACGGGCACTTATTGGGTAATGAATTCCAACTAGCAAGGTAAGGGACCACCTTCTGACAGTGTATCTCTAGAGAGGAATACACCGGGTTCAATAAGAACATCTTGTAACCCAGGCTAAACATGACCGGTCACTCATTTCGCTTGAGTGTAACGAATGTATTATCACCAACGTTTGGGATCAGCAATCGTTTCCCGAAAGGGACAGCATCGAAATAGGTTAAAGAAGTAAATAAAATTTCTCTAGATCAGGTGACATTTCACCCCAATTGGGAGCTACCCACTTAGCCATGCGACCTACCCGATTTTATACCATTTCTCGATTGTGAGGCTAGAGGCTATAATGTACATATCACACTTTTATTTTCTTCGAAAGTCACATCGTCATACCCACCAAATCACAAATTGGTTTCCCCAAATATACCACGGGTATACAACTAAGTGAAACGAATTCCTCTGCCACCAAACGTAAATACGTTTTAAGAGATCAAATTACGCGATCTATTAAATATACTATGTCAGACATTCTCCCATACAAGTTGTCCTGGGACTGGACAAACCGAAGGCACTATTCTGTATACCTATTTTAGGCAATTTCTACCTAGGATTTTCCAGAATAGCCCTTGCATAAACTCCTTCTTCAATTATCTTCATCATTTGATTCGCAACGTTAATGCCCATACGGAGTGGGTTTCAGATAATAAATCTGATCCCGGTCTCTCCGTATTAACGACGGAAAAATGGTCAAAAGTTTGGTAGTTGGTTATTAACTATCAAAGGAAAACATCCATACACACAATGGTCTTATTTCCAAATGGAAATTTTATTGATCAATCATAAATCAACATTTTTCCCTTTAAATTAATTTATCATTAATTTATTCATTTTCCCATTTTCCTTTTCCATATATGTGACACCCTATGTCCGTTAATGTCACTCATTAAGAGAATGCATTAAGTTTAGTGAAGCGTTATAGGTAAACAAAAACAGAAATATTACAAGACGGATATAAAATAGCAGCGGACTATAAAACTTTATTTAAAACAGAAACATAGTGGTTCAAAACATGGTTACATCATAAGTCTGAAATACATAAAACTCAGTACATCAAATTAAAGAAATTATGTCTTGTACTAAAATCATCAGAGTGCAATAATAGAAGCACCAAAAAAACTTAGCCATAGTAGAGAAGGTACGAAATCGAGCAGTACATCTAAGCAGCTCCAAGAAAAATTAAGCAGAATCCCGATCAAGCTTGAGTATTCCCACCCTGAGAACCAGGGGTGACGAAAGAGAAACAAGAGGAAAAAAATAGGTCAGACATAAGTCTAGCGAGTCCGGTTACTTTTAGCATATAAATAAGTAAAAGCATCATGATAGGCATATAAACTGGATAAGAGAGATAACAACATAGAAGGCAAGTATGACAAGGTAAATAGGATAAACAGGATAGAATAGATAGCGCTTCTCTAACACTTTCTTTTTCTCTCTCTGCACCAATACTAGTATAACCAGAATGAAATGATCCCAACAACTATAAGATGGTAGGCTTAGACATACATCTAGCGAGAGGTCTAACCCCATACAATCAACAGGTTGCCCAACATACCGGAGTTACCCCTAAGGATAATAATGGGCTCCTAAACATACCAGAGTCTAGATGTACCCTAATTACTACCCCGATCAATCGGCTCCCTACTCCGTAGATACCCTGTGTTGGCCCCACAGTAGGATATATCACTTCCTAAAGTGGCAACCCTTCATTTTCAAAATGTGCACAACAATAACTACTGATGTCACAACGTCTTATTTTTTTGAGCAGGTGGAGTCATGCATGCACATGACCCCGATGGAACGCATCGTCAAACATCGTCCCTACTTTTGGATCTCTTGCAATCAGCCCAGTAAGCGTGCCTCGACTCCGACCTAGTTCGGAGTACTCGTTTGATTCCTATGCTTGCATCCTTACTAGGTTTTCCACAGGTTATGCCATATTAGAGTAAAAGATTGCATAACCCCACATGTTAAGTTTGTGGGCCTTTCCCAAGTCATGCTCATAATGAACCATATGCCCCAACTAAGGTGTTTTAATCACAATTTGATTTATGCCCCCAAAATCCATATTCACATGTTTAATTCAAGTTATGCCCAAATTCCCAAATTCAAGTTATGCCCCAATTCTAACGTTTTACCCTCATTCCCAATTTAACGCATTCACATATTTTAGCGGTATGACTAGGCTCGAAGGCGGCCTGACTATAAAAATAAAAAGGAAAAGAAGGAGGGAAGATGACAGAAATGAACATAATACAAAATTGACATACGACAGCTGAAATAGGTATAGCAACATATAGTGACAACATTGGGCATAATGACAAGATAGGCATATAAGATCAGATCTACGAACATGTGATAATAAAACTGATTAGTCATAGGGTCATGGTCATAAACAGGGATGATATGATCTAATCAGTGAATTAGACATAAAAACAATGGCAGATCTGACATGATAAATAGGAAAAGGTTTATATCTGATTCATAGTCATGTCAAATTAACTTAGATACACAGGTTATAGTTGATCTGATATGATTCAAATAGTAACATACATAGATCCAAGTTATAGTCATGTCAAGATTAACTTTTAATCATTTCTATCTGAAAATAACATAGACTCATAGTGAATGGATCTAAGAAATGGGAGAAGAATTGCAGATGTTGAATCACATATCTCTAAAATTGAATAACGCTAATTGATTGTTGAAGAAGAAAAGACTTGATTTAATCTGGGAAGAGGCAGCATCTAGCTCTCCATTGTTTTAGGTGTGGAGAAACAAGAGAAATGGGGGCTTATTTATAGTCTATGACCAACGAACCACATCAAGAAAGGAGTCCACATTCAGCCAGAAGAATCTGCCCAAATCTGCCGTAGGGGGGTCGCCCCCCGCCCCCCTTATGGGGACGACCCATGGGTCGACACCCCCCTTAGGGGGTCAACCCAAGGGTCGGCACCCCCATGATAGGGCGACACCCCTATGCGGGAATTTTCCTGCTTCCCCTTATTCTGTGATTTTGAATGGATTTTTGATTTTTTGGACTTATTTTATTTATATATATATTCTTCTTCTGCGTATACAAACTTCAAACCTTAATAACTTCTTCATACATTGTCCATTTTACGCAAAATCGGAGTCTATCTTAAGCAGAATTCCGAGGCGAACACAATGGCGCAGTCCGTTTTACTTAATTCTAAACATTTAATTAAGTATTCTTTAGTTTATTATTTTAATGTGTTATAAAATACTTGGCGTTACATTCTTCCTTACTTAAAGGATTTCGTCCCCGAAATCTCTAAGTCAAGAAAATACATATCCTGACATCCACATCCGTCTACTCATCCACCAATCATAGGCATCCCATGTCCTTAAAGAATTTCTAATGCTTATATGAACATATGCAAAGGTGTGTGTATATGTCCTTACACTAATGTGAAATATTTGGCGGTCTACTGATTCAGTCGACCTCCTTAATGCAAGATATGGTAGTGCCATGAATCCAACATGTATGCAAATAATCCTATTATAATATGTAAGTTCTATATGTGTTTGCAATCATTCATCCAAATGCAACATCCATATGATGATACGCCTATTTTCATCCGTTAAAAAGAAGAAAAATGCACACACATCCATATGTAGTATGAGAGTGATTGAGCAGATCTAGTGCCTAATGTGTTTGTATACGCATCCACAAGCAACCACTTGCATCCATCAAACATAACATGTCTCAAATAGATGTTTACATCCATGGGTTTCCTACCTAAAGGTCAAATATTCGATCGATAGGATATACTTAAATGGTAGAAACAAGAATGAATAAAAACTTTGGAAAGGAAGTTAAGAACATACCCTCGAAGAGAAAAGGGTACGAAGCGCGAATCTTGTCTTCGGTCTCCCAAGTTGCATCATCTTGGTTATCTCCCCATTGGACTTTAATCAACTTGACCTCTCGATTGTGTATCTTCTTAACTTATGATCCAAGAATACGGGTAGGGACTCGTCTGACTGTTGCCTCTCATTCTACCTCTACTTCCTCAAGCATACTCGGCTCAACAACTTCTGCGGTATCATGCACACACTTCCTTAAATTAGAAATGTGGAAAACATCATTAATACCGGATAGTCCCTCTGGTAGCTTTACTTTATAGGCCATTTGACCAATCCTTTTTGTTATAGGAAATAGCCCTACAAATCTTGGTGCCAATTTCCCTATAGAACCAAAGTGAACCACATTCCACAATGGTGATACCTTAATAAAAACCATGTCTCCTACCTCAAACTCAAGGTCAGTCCTTCTCTTATATGTGTAGGACTTCTGTCTATCCTGAGCTGTCTTCATCTGCCGTCTAATAAGATCAATCTTTTTGGATGTTTCTCTAACTATATCTAGTCTAAGTAAAAGCCTTTATGTAGACTCCCACCAACAAGTTGGTGATCTACGGGGTCGTCCGTATAAAGCTTTAAAGGGTGCCATGCCAATAATAGCTTGGTAACTGTTGTTGTAAGAGAACTCTACTAAAGGAAGATGCTCTTCCCAAGCCCCTCCGAAGCAAGGATACACGGTCTCAAAAGATCAACTAGAACTCTATTCGCTCTCTCCGTCTGTCCATCGGTCTAAGGATGATAAGCGTTGCTCAAACATAACTGTGTACCTAATGCTTCTTGCAAGCTCCTCCAAAATTCATTGGTAAAAATGGGGTCACGATCACTTATGATACTGGAAGGTACCCCATGAAGGTGGACTATCTCATGAACGTAAATAGCTGCCAACCATGTTGTCGTCCTCTTACTGTTAACTGGAATGAAATGAGCGCTCTTAGTAAGTCTGTCTACTATAACCCAAATACTGGTGTTTCCTTTCCTAGATCTAGGAAAACCATCAATGAAATCCATAGAAACGCTCTCCAATTTCCATTGTGGGACCTCCAAAGGATGAAGTATGCCACCAGGCTTCTTTTGCTCAACTTTGACTTGCTGGAAAATTAACCATTGAGAAACAAACTCCACCACATCTTTCTTTATCCCAACCCAAAAGAAAACCCTCTGCATATCTCTATACATCTTATCACCGGTAGATGAATAGTCATCTTAGAATGATGAACTTCCTCTAGGACTGTCTTCAACAAACTCCCAAACTCGGGGAATACAAAGCCTTCCATCTCGTCGTAACCACCCTCTATCATCTATGGAATATCTGCTGAGGTGACTAGAAGTATCCTCCTACTGAGTCTATCCAAGATATCTGAAATCTGTGGATCCACTCGCTGTGAAGTCCCTATCTTATCTAAAAGAGTAGGTCTCACCTCCAGTGATGCTAATAAACCAGGTATAAACTCGATGGAGGGTCTGAAATCAAAAGTCGATATAAACTCCAAGCTTTTCCTCTCCACAAATAGAGGACTAAGCGTCACCCTCTTCCTACTCAATGCGTCTGCCACCACATTACCCTTGCCAGGGGTATAAACAATCTCAAAGTCATAGGACGCTAGGAACTCCATCCATCTTTGTTGCCTCAAATTGAAGTCGTTCTGGGAGAATAAGTACTCGAGAGATTTATGATCAGTGTACAACTCAAACTTCTCTCCAAGTAGATAATAGCGCCACGTCTTAAGCGCAAATATTATTGTAGCTAGCTCTAAGTCATGGGTAGGGTAGTTTTTCTCATGAACTCTAAGTTGTCTACCTCCATAACATACTGCCCTTTCCTCTTGCATCAGAACTGCACCAAGCCCTGTACCACATGCATCAGTGTATACTGTGAACATCTTGTTCCCTTCATGCAATGCCAATATTGGGGCTCTTGTCGGAGCTCTCTTCAGTCGTTGGAAAGCAATATCACAATCTATATCCCACGAAAACGTTAGATTCTTCTTCATCAGTCTGGTGAGTGGGGCTAATAACTTTGCGAAGTCCTTAATGAACTTCCTATAATAGCCTGCCAATCCAAGAAAACTTCTCACCTCCGTTGCATTCTTTGGAATTTGCTAATCTTGAACTACAGCTACTTGTGCGGGATCTACTGCTATCCGATCTTTAGAGACCACATGCCCTAAAGATCATACTTCTTTTCTCCCAAAACGACATTTGGAGAACTTCGCCTTAAGTTGGTGCGCATGGAGAGTCTTTAAAACTTCGCTTAAATGTAAGGCAAGCACTTCCTCGCTTTTCGAGAAAATTAAGATGTCATCAACAAAGACCACGATGAATTTATTTAGAAACTCCCGAAACACCCTAGTCATCAGATCAACAAAATAGGCGAGTGCATTTGTAAACCCAAAAGGCATAACAAGCCACTCGAAGAAACCATCCGAAGTTCTAAAAGCGGTCTTATCTATACTGTCTTGTCCCACCTTCAACTGATGAAATCCCGTGGCTAAGTCCAATTGAGAGAACACTGATGCACCAACAAGCTGGTTAAACAGATCATCTGTCCTCGGAAGTGGGTGCCTATTTTTCTTAATGAGTTTATTCAACTCCCTATAGTCCACACAGAAGCGAAGCGAACCATCCGCCTTAGTGGCGAATACTACTGGAGCACCCCATTCAGATATGCTTCTCCTAACGAACCCTTTCTCATGTAGCTCCCCTACTTGCTTGCGGAGCTCCCTTCTTTCTGTTGGAGCCATATGGCGTACGGGCAATGCAAATGGATTTGCTTTATCCACCAAATATATATATATGAAAATCAATCTCGCGCCTCGGAGGTAAGCCCCGAACCTCATCAAAAACATCATGATATTCACATACTACTAGTATCGATCGCAGATCATCGATAGATGCATCAAGTGACTCTAGGAAACTAAGCATGACAGACCCCTTAGGGTCACAAGAAATCTCGAGGGTCCTCCCATGGAAAGTCAAAAGTCTAACGACCCTCCTCTCAAAATCCAGAATGGAACCATACATGGCTAGCCAATCTATCCCTAGGATCAAACCATAGCCCATAAAACCGAGCACATATGCATCGCACTCAAACTCGATACCCAATACAGTTATCCTCAAACCCCGACAAATCATAGATAAATGAGCCGCACCACCAATGGTGTATGAGACAACAATGGGATCCACTACCATATTAGTACTGAGGTGCATAGACTCAACCACAGAATCAGATATAAACGAATGCGAAGCGCCAGAATCAAAAAGAGTCCTAGTAGGATAATTAGAAAGAGAAATCAAACCTTCTATGGAAATTTCCTACCTCGATCCGAAGCACTGGTCACAAGAGCATGCACCTTTCCTTCAGAAGATCCGGCCCTTTAACCTTGTCCTTGCTTCTTCCGGCACTCCTTAGAAAAGTGTCCGACCTTTCCACAACTGAAGCAAGCATTCTTCCTTCTTTTGCAATCCTTGATCATATGACCCTCTCGTCTGCAATTATGGCACTTCCTCTTATCCTTTGGCTTTTCATTCTTTCTGCCTTTTATGTCGTTTCTGTTGGCCTTTCTTTGGCCATACTTTCTTATTTTGTGTTTCCACAACCTTAGCTTCTTTCTTGTTGCCTTTATCTTCCTCATGCATCAATGCCAAATCAATGAGCCTTTCAAAAGTTGCTCGGAATATGGGACAAAGCCATCACATGAAGGGGTTCATTCAATCCTCTAAAAAACCGCAAAGCTTTCTTATGTGGGTTATCTACTAGCTCTAACCCAAATCTTTCCCGTTGATTGAACTTGTTAACATACTCCTTAACAGTCATGCCTCCTTGCTTGAGTGCCAAGAACCTTTCCATTTGCATACTTTTCTCAGCTTGAGAAAGAAACTTCATTTTAAACCTCTACCGAAAATCATCCGAAGTTTCCACCGGACGCCCTGCTTGTGTCACTTCCCACTAGAATGAAGCCTCATCATTCAGTAGCCAAGCGGCCAATTGAATCTTTCTACGATCATCAACTTCGAAAATTCCAAACAAGTCCTTTGTCTCTTTAAGCCAATTCCTTGCCTCTACAAAGGTCACATAGCACAGAAATCTTTGCATATCTTGGAGAAATTATCTGCTCGTGGAGGAGGAGGAACAGTGGGTGCAGCTGGAGGAAGAACGTCTTCTTGGCCTCCGGTAGGAGCCATGGCCTCAAAATACCTACGGAACTAGCCTAGTATTGTAACGCCCTCAGGAATATTAGGTTACCCAGATACGCTGAAAAGAAAAGAAAGAAGGAAATTCAAATAGATAATCGAAAGATATTTCCTATGGCTTTGGGAAATATCTTTTTCAAAACAGACTTTTTTTTTGAAAATGCTTCCTTTTTAAACCTTTTTGAAAACAGTTTTCAAAATCTTTTATCTGATCTAGTAACCTTTAGCTCTGATACCAAGTGTGACACCCCACGACCGTTAGTGTCACTTATTAAGAGAATGCATTAAGTTTCGTGAAGCGTTATAGGTAAACAAAAATAGAAATATTACAAGACATATATAAAATAGCAGCGAAATCTAAAACTTTATTTAAAATAGAAACATCGTGGTTCAAAACATGGTTACGTCATAAGTCTGAAATACATAAAACTCAGTACATCAACATAAAGAAATTATGTCTTGTACTAAAATCATTAGCGTATGATAATAAAAGAAGCATAATCCCCAAGAACTTAGCCATAGTAGAAAAGGAACGAAATCGAGCAGTACATCTAAGCAGCTCCAAGAAAAACTAAGCAGAATCTCGATCAAGCTTGAGTATTCCCACCCTGAGAACTTGGGGGAAATGGAAGAGAAAGAAGAGGAAACGAAATAGGTCAGATATAAGTCTAGCGAGTCCAATTACTTTTAGCATATAAATAAGTAAAAGCATCATGACATACATATAAACTGGATAAGAGAGATAACAACATATAAGGCAGGTATGATAAGGTAAACAGGATAAACAAGATAGAAAAAATAGTGTCTCTCTAACACTTTCTTTTTCTCTCTCTGTACCAATACTAGTATAACCAGAATGAGATGATCCCAACAACTATAAGATGGTACGCTTAGGTGTACTTCTAGCGAGAGGTCTAACCCCATACAATCAACAGGCAGCCCAACATACCAGATTTACCGCTAAGGATAATAATGGGCTCCTAAACATACCGGAGTCTAGATGTACCATAATTACTACCCCAATCGATCGACTCCTTACTCCGTAGATACCCTGTGCTGGTCCTACAGTAGAATGTATCACTTCCTAAAGTGGCAACCCTTCATTTTTAGGATGTGCACAACCATATCCACTGATGTCACAACGTCTTATTTTCCCAGGCAGACAGAGTCATGCACGCACATGACCCCAATGGAATGTGCCATTAGACACTGTCCCCACTTTTCGTTCTCTTACAATGAGCCCAGTAAGCATAACCCCGACTACAACCTAGTTCGGAGTACTCGTTTGATACTTATATAAGGGTTACAAACTGAAACGGGTCCCACGCACAAGACGATACAAGCTTCCCCCTATGCTTGCATCCCCACTAGGTTTTCCATAGGTTATGCCATACCAGAATAAAATATTGCATAACCCCATAGGCAAAGTTTGTGGGCCTATATATAAATATTACCCACCAGCCCAAGATATACTTAACCCACCCACTGTTTTCAAGCAAGTTTACTTAACCCCTACTCAAGTGAACATGTTCAAACAATCCCTATGGATTCAACTAGGTTAAGTATTCAAGTTCATTACCATATATTCATTTATGGTCATAATATTGTAGACCTCCCACATTAAGCCTACAGCTTGTGGATGTTGGATACGCCGGGCGGTTCCGGGCAGACTTCTTCCACAAGTCGGGCTTAACCTCGTGCCATAGCATGTCATGTGTTTATGCACTAAGACCCCTCACATTAGATTCACCACTTGTGGTTGCTGGATATGCCGGTCGGTTCCGGGCAGACTTCCACCACAAGTGTAATCTAACATCATGTCTAAGCGCAGTCACAATTTCAAATTAATGCATTTCTAGGCATTTCCATTTTTAACCAATTATCCCTATTTCATTATAGGTTTTCATGCCCTTTCCAAAGTCATGTCCATAATGAACCATATGCCCCAACTAAGTTCTTCAATCACAATTTGATTTATGCCCCTAAATCCATATTCACATATTTAATTCAAGTTATGCCCAAATTCCCAAATTCAATTTATGCCCAAATTCTATCATTTTCCCCTCGTTCCCAATTTAACGCATTCACATATTTTAGCGGTATGCCTAGGCTCGAAGGAAGTTTGGTTATAAAAATAAAAAGGGAAAAGAAGGAGGGAAGAGGACAAAAATGAAAATAATAGAAAAATTGGCATACGACGGTAGAAATTGGCATAGCAACATGTAGTGACAACATTAGGCATAATGACAAGATAGGCATATAAAAACAAATCTGATGAACATGTGATAATAAAACTGATTAGGCACAGTGTCATGGTCATAAACAGGCATGATAAGATCAATCAGTGAATTAGACTTATAAACAATGGCAGATCTGACATGATAAATAGGCATAGATCTTATTCTTAGTCATGTCAAATTAACTTAGATACACAGGTTATAGCAGATCTGTTATGATTCAAATATTCACAGGCAAAGATCCAAGTTATAGCCACGTCAAGATTAACTTTTAATTATTTCTATCTAAAATAACATAGACTCACAATGAATGGGTCTAAGAAATAGGAGAAGAATTGTAGACGTTGAATCACAGATCTCTAAACTTGAATAACTCTAATTGATTGTTGAAGAAGAAAAGACTTGATTTAATCTAGGCACAACAGCATCTAGCTATCCATTGTTTTAGGTGTGGAGAAACAAGCGAAATGGGATCTTATTTATAACCTAAAGCCAATGAACCAGGTCGAGAAAGGAATCCACATTCAGCCAGAAGAATCTGCTCAGATCTGCCGTAGGGGGGTCGACCCCCCTTATGGGGTCGACCCATGGGTCGACACCCCCCTTAGGGGATCGACCTAGGGGTCGACACTGCCTTGATGTGGTCGACACCCCTAGGCGGGAATTTTCCCGCTTCCCTTTACTCTGCGATTTTGAACGAATTTGAACTGATTTTTGATTTTCTAGACTTATTTTATTCGTATATATTCTTCTTATGCGTATACAAACTTCAAACCTTAATAACTTCTTCATATGGTGTCCGTTTTACGCAAATCGGAGTCTATCTTAAGCAGAATTCCGAGAAGAACACAACCACGCAGTCCATTTTACTTAATTCTGAATATTTAATTAAGCATTCTTTAATTTGTCATTTTAATGTGTTCTAAAATTACGCGGTGTTATAATTTATTCATAAATTCTTATTTTATAAATTTAGAAAATATGCGTTATCACATTGGAAAAACTTTTCCATTTCTTATTCATGCATCATTATCCCATCACATCCATCACTTTCTAACTGGAAACTAGTAAGAAAACAATTCCCTGATATCAACCTTGAAGGCCGAAACCAACATCAGACCGACGCCCAGAAAACCATTCAACATAACTAATCTCCAGTCAATTTCTAATTTCCTTAATTCTGTTTCTATCTTCTTATCAAATCATTGCTTACGTAACTCTTGGATTCAGTTTACGAATTCGATTCTTTTATGGAAAATAATGGTTATAACGATAACATTGTAATCCGTACTTTCAAAATATCTAACTTTAAAATATAACTTTTGTTTCTTAATTAGATAAATAAATAAACAACAAATTCATTAATAAATAAATAAATCTTGATTTAAAAATTGAAAAGTAAATAGTACTTTCCCGTGTTTGATATAATCGAATTTCAACGTATAACTCTCTTTCGCGTAATCTCTATTCGACTAACTCTCTTTTGAATAAACTATATTCGATTAACTCTCTTTCGAATAACTTATATTCGATTGACTCTCTTTCGAATAACTTATATTCGATTGACTCTCTTTCGAATAACTTATATTTGATTAATGTTCCGAACATCGGAATAAATTCACCATTTCAGGTCCACTCAATTTCTAAATTCGCTGTTGAATTTATCACCTCCAAACATTTACCAATCTCCTTTAATAACCATTTTAATCTGCAAAACATTTGCTGAAAAAACCATTATCCACTTTAAAACATGAATATTATCCCTTTTATAGAAATCGAGACAAGTCCTATCAAAAAAAACTTGATTTCATAATTTAAATACTAACACAGGTTCAAATTACAATTATCAAGTCATTTTATAACTTCTTATTCACATTCCATTTTATTTATCAAATCTCGTTTACATGTCAACTTCATAGTTGATTTTATTTCATAAGTATATAATTCTCTATTGCCTTTATATTCGATTATAAAATATTGGTTTCCAACCGAATATTAATTATCTTGCCAAATTCCAATTTATCCATTATATAATTTCTTAAATAAATTATTTTATAACATTTGGCCTAGTCGAATTCTAATTACAAATTTTTATGGATTTTATTTTAATCCTATTCACATTTTGAATCATAGAAATAAATTCCATCGTTTCCTTCTTAAAACAAACTCCTAATTTCCCGTTTTAAATTCACTGTTGAATTTACAATATAAATTATCCATTGATAATTATTTTTATTTCATTTATAAACATTGTTAATTAATAAATCACACTACTTGTTTTTATTATTAAACAAGTTATGTATTTCTAGCCCATTCGAAATTTCATTTCTGTATTTTTTTAAATAGATTCTCCCATTTCAAATTCATATTCCATCCTTTATAGTTCCCTTTATAATTGTTAAGTTTACATTCCATTTTCAAATATCGGTGTTAAAACCGATTTTCACTTCTCTATATAAATTAATAGTTATATTTTCATTTACCCAATGATACATATTTTTCTTAATTTATAAACATCATTTATAAATTATTATTCTCAACTTATTTGTAAAAAACAGATTTCTATTAAATATTTAATTTAAATCAATTTTCCATAATTCTTTTATAACTGGCAATTCCCTTTTTAAAATTCTATAAATTTCCCAAATATTATATTTACTCTATGTACTCATTTATTTACCTCTTATTACCTTCATTCGGTATTTATACCAAAACGGCCTTTAAAACTTCCATATAACTGTTAATAATTCTATACAGGAGTTCTTATTTAATTCCCCAAATAATTCCTTTTTATAAAATCCATTGATTTTACATAAATATTTTATTTTTAATATACACTTTGAAAATTCCCTTTTTTACATTCCAGTATTTTTTATGGTATTTAAAAATACCAAATAACAAGACCAGTGTCATCGTAATCAATCACAGATTATATGCCACATCATATATCACAATATAAAAAAACAGTTACTATAAATATTGAGGAATCTAGTTGGATCCCTCCAACTTGTTTCCTTACATCCACGGATGTTAAACAATATAAATAACATTAATTTCATTTCAATATGAAATATTTTGATAAACAAAATCAGTATTTGATTAACGACATATATATATATATCTAGATCTATAATTTCAACCAATTAATTTGCAGTTTAACCAAACAATCATCACACAACAATCAATCATCATTTATTAATACTAAATTACGTTTATAAAAATGTACACTGGGAAGAGTTAGTTAGTTTACTCACATTTGTCGTTAATTGTTAAATAACGAATAACGATCGATTTGCCCATTCAGGCGTTTTATTTCGCCATAAATTCAGATGAGTTCCAAATCATTCCAAACTAGTTCCATTGTGGAGCTCTCGTCCATACGATCCCAAAAGATCTTGTTTTGTAGAATTCAGTTAACATATGAACAAGTTACGAATTTTTCAACTTTGAATACATATTTACAACTCATTTACCATATTAAATAATAATTTACTAATTTAGTGACCATTTAATTAGCACAAACCCATGTTATACCTTAATGACCGTTCTGCTAATCATCTTCCTCCAGGATTTCTTTGAACCAACGCTCCTCTTCATGGACGATCTCAATCCTAAACATTCTCCTTCCATACTCCATTATTCTTCAAACTAAACACACCATCCTCTTCCCCTTCATTCTATCTTCAACCTCATCCCCTCAATATACAGCTCGAATCACTTTAACAGGTCGCGACTTCGGACCATTCTCACGTCACCAGTAAAACGCACGTCCCAAGACATCACCGAACCTCCCAAGAACATGCACGCTAGTGCTATTACTCACCAGGAATCCAAAAATGATATTAAAAACATGAATCGAAGCTTTTAAAAACGTGAATCCTGGAACCCTAATATCGCTGTTGGAAAACACCTAGTACACAAAACGTGAATCGCAACTCTTAATACATACACTGGAGTGAAGATCGACTCAACTAAGTACAATGCAATTGATTTCAGGCCTTTAGAGTTCTTCTACAAATTTTAATTGAATTTCCAAAGCCTCATATTGTTACGTTGTGAAGGAAATATACGACGCATTTTTCTGTTGACCAGAGGAAGAATTTTTTTAGTGTTAGAGTGGATATGTGTTGTATTTATAGGAGTACATAGCTTCTAGGAAAAACTTTCTATATTATTTTATTAATTTATATCATATTGTTATTTGTATTTATCATCAAAAAATCCATATAATAACATAAGATACCCAAATCTGATGAAAATAGACAGATAGCTATAGTTCGACATTATGGATCCAACGAAACTTGTCTCGTCAAATTCTGAGTCCGTTCGCTCACACAACGTACTTTTAAAGTCAAATTGTTAAATGTATTTCACATTAAAATCCCATACGGTCACATACTGACTCCAAAAATTATGAAATTTGAAATTTAGCAATAATTTAATATTCGAGATCCAACAAAATTAATTTCGTCGAAAACGGAGGTCGTTTGAACAAATGACTATTTTTAAGGCTCCGAATAAACCAATAAAAATATAAATATATTTAAAAACAATTTAATTTAATATTAATAAATTAATATTGTCATATATATTCACATAGAATATCATACAGCTATAAAATAAACACACTTGGATTTATAACTCGATATTCTCAAATCCAAGTTAAATCGATATTCCATTTATATTAAAAAACCATTTAAAATATAAATAAATCGTTATAAATTATAAACGAATTCCATAGCCACTATTTGAAAATTTGATTTGGACATAACTCACAATCTACACGATGAAATCTCGATTTTTCTCTTCCATTAGAAGAATATAGTTCACCAGATCCGAACTTTTCTTATTTCATAGAAATCCGACTTAAAACGAATTCTGTATATTCAATTGAAGTTCAAAACTCAATATTATGAACTACCACGGGCTCGTGTTTAATTATAATATAATTAATACGTTCAAGCTTGTTTATTAATTAGATTCGTTATTAAAATTCGAATCTAACTCAACCAAATCTCTTATACTATCCAATTCACACAATATTGCCAATTCTACTATTTTCAATTATTTCGAAATTAAATATATTGTTTAATTATTTATATTAATTAAATATTCCATATAATTTAATTCAAGTCATTTAAAATTACCAAACTATTATTTAAATAATTAAATTAATTAATAATTCGACCATTAAAAATACGGGACGTTACACTCCGCGACAAGACAGCCTTGATTCAGGGCGAGTACAGATCTTGCTCGTTTAGTCGGCAGATCCTGCTCGTTTCGCTATCTTGGCCTATTTTCCCTTTGCGACAAGACTGGCTTGATTCGAAGCGAGTATGGGTCTTGCTCGTTTAGTCGGCGGATCCTGCTCGTTTGGCTATCTTGGCCTGTTGTCCCTCTACGACAAGACTGCCTTGGTTTACGGAGACTACGGATCTTGCTCGTCTGCTGGCAGATCCTACTCGTTTGGCTATCTCGGCTCTTGTCCCTCCACAAAAAGACTGCCTTGATTCGGGGAGAGTACGGATTTTGCTCGTCTGGTCGACAGACCCTGCTCGTTCGGCTATTTGGCCTCTTGTCCATCCGCGACAAGACTGCCTTGATTTACAGGGAGTATGGATCTTGCTCGTCTGGCCGACGGATCCTACTCGTTTGGCTATCTTGACTCTTGTCCCTCCGCGACAAGACTGCCTTGATTTGTGGCAAGTATGGATCTTGCTCATCTAGTCAGCAAATCCTACCCATTTGGATATCTTGGCCTCTTGTCCTACTTCGATAAGACTTCTTCACTAGTGTCGAGTGCCCGGATCTTGTCCATTTGGCCGACAGATCCTGCTCGTTCGGTTATTGGGTCATTCCCATGCGACAATTCATCTTGTTACCTGGCTATATGGTTATCGGCTATTCTGGATTTATAGGTTTTGGGTTTGCCTTGACTTTCTAATTATGGATTTTCTTATTGTTCAGGTTATCAGACCCCTATAGTCCTCTGGTTATTCTGTTTATCTCTAAATGGTCTGGAGCGATCGTCAGCGTTTATCGGATTTCAGACTTTCCAGTTTTCTTGCTAATGGATAATATGATCTGGAACGATCGTGGATTTTTGGTTTATTGTCTTTGGGTTTTCTGGATTAATACGATCCGGTGTGATTGTGGCTCTTCGGTTTTCCAATTGTGAAAGTTCACTCCGAACTTCCCCTGGCTTTGGCTTCTAGGTTTCTCCTCTCCTCACAAAAGACACCTTCATTGGATCAAGCAATATATGTTTTGGGGGGCAAATGTTGTAATGCTTTTTGGTCAAAGCTGTCACACGTCAAGCTCCTAATTGGCAACGTGCTCAAGCATCAATAACATCGTCAAAAGACACAAAGCGATTCGGTCGAGTCGCATCGCACATAAAAAGGCCCAAACCTCAAATGACCAATTTTGGGCCCGAGAACGTCTGTCATGACACTTTTCACTATTCGAAGGCTAGCCGTCAGCCGAGCCGAAGGCGATCCATCAAGGTCAATCCCGTCGGGTACCGCCCGGTTCATCCGATTTCCTCCGAGCTGGAAGCTCGAATCCCTAAACCCATGGAAACTCGAATCCCCCCACTTCGTGTTCGGGAACCTCGCCTCAGTCAATAAGATTTTGGATCACCTAACACCAGAATCTCGACCCCCTTCATATGTATCATATCCCTCAGAGGATACAAAATTCGTATCCCTTGGAGGGTACAAAATTTTGTATCCCCTGAAGGGGTGTGAAATTCGTATCCCTCCAGGTGATACGAATTTCATATCCCATTAGGGGTACGAATTTCGTACCCCTCACCAGTAGATATGAATTTTTTGTGTTTTTTCTCCTTCAGGGGTCCGAAATTCTGGTTATGGTCCTCATTTCCTACCTACTCCCACCTAACCTCCATCCTTTAAATACCCCAAACCTTGGCCTTTATTAAGGGGCTTCTCCACTGGAATTGTTGGACTTCTTGTGCTCCAAAACACTCATTAATGGCTGCCAACTCTTTCTCCATGGCCATTAGACAAGGCATGGACAATTAAAACGTGGCATACACGTTTTCTATCAACACTTGGACATTCATAAGGATAACTACACTACTTTTGGACTTCTTGGACATTGAAGATAAAATTGGACATAGTTGACCAAGTCAACTCTTCTAAGAGAGGAAGAAGAAGGGCATTGTAGTCAAAGTTTAGAATTAATAAGGACATTGTTATTCTATTGTAAAACTACTTTGTACTTGAATATCGTCTAAACTTGTACAACATTGTAATCATATATCATATGATAAATGATCATTATAAAGTGGACGTAGGCGTTACTGCCGAACCACTATAAAAAGCTGTGTCTCCCCGCATTTACTTTACTTTGTTATATCTCTGGATTACTGTGTTGCTAACGCAATTGCATACATATTGGGTGTTGGCATGCGATAATTTTCCACATCAATACATATCAACGATGGAATCATTTCAATTCAATTTAAAAAATGAAATTTGGTTTTGCAAAATTGATATCTTAGTTTGTTTGACCATTGTTGTACCTTAATTTATGTGTTGCTTGTAAGGTACACCAAATGTCATTTGCAGTGGTACACAACATAACATGCGAAAACTCATTCTTATCAAGAGAACAAAACAAAACTGTCATGGCCTTCAATTTATTAGAAGCAACAGTTTTTTGTGCATTGGTGCAATTGTTGTTGTCAATATATAGTTCTACATACTAGAATTGTATTACTTTCCATATTTCTAAACCATTTTCTTCCATAAAAATACACATAGTGTAAACCAATATGCATAGTTTAAGCCTGTGAATAGTGGAAAACATGTTGTTGATTGACCTTTTGGAATGTACTTACCCTATTTACTATATTTCAACTAGGTGTTACTGTAAATTAAAAAGACCTCGCACTGATAGCAATTGAATGTCTTAGTAGATCGTGAGTTGTGCATATTGCAATTAAATATCTAATGATGTTAACAACTTAGTATAGTAAGGCAAATAATAAGAGTAACCACACCAGAGTTTTCAAACTAGTTCAAGCCCCTCGTCCTATGTCCAGTCCTAAAGCTCCCATTTGGTATTTCACTAATCAATTTGCCTCGCTTGGTCCGGAGTGATAGACTTTAATATAAAAGAGTTTCTTTGACAAGAGTGCGTTTTAGACAACAATGAGTTTGACAAATAGTAAAATAATCTTCCTATATCTCCTTATGTTTTGTATACTTGATAGTTATGACAGTATGGAAGTAGATATAATCATGATTACAAGACTTGAATGAAAGAAATGCTATGGAGATTGAACAGGTAGATAGATAGAGTAGAGAATAGGATTAATTGGCTATCTCGACCTTGAGTTAGTATATATATATATATATATATCGTTGTAGAGTTGCTTTGAGTAGTCGCTTTTATTTCTTTTCAATCTTAAAGATGCTTCCGTCATAGATGAAGAGTTCCGAAGAAGAGACAAAGGTGCGTTTTTCAAATTTGATTGTTGTATTTTCAAAAAAATAATCCAAATCCAGTTGCAGACGTTTATGGATGAAGGTCTCAGACGTCATGCCTGGGTTTTTAATAAATTCTAGTGCTAGAAATCAGTAGTCTGATGCTCTGTTGTCATACATCTGACTCTGGTATATTTGCATGACTGTAAAAATTCGCTTTATATTGGGTCTTTAATCAAGATCTTGTATATCCACATAATAATTATTGATATAGATGTATATAATCGTTATTGTATAGTTATTATCATTGAAACCATCTTATGGAGGTGCTAACATATAGGTCATTGTTTGAATCGTCACATGCTTGGATTTGGATGTGTTGTTCACAATATTTCAAGTAAATTTCAAACAATAAATCCGTATGATTATTGTAAATTTTGTCCATTTGCTCAACAAGTCCAAATTCATAATTATTTATTTAAGAATTTGAAATTGTTGGAAAAAAATTGTTAATCGCACCACAATTAAAGTAATTCCTTTTGCCAAAATCATTTGGAAAGCTATTTACATTTCAATTTTGAGTCTGAAATTCATTTTGGAGTTCGAAATTAAATTGGCATGGTTATAATCAAAATTATCTGAGTGAATTCAAATTTTGATTATTTTGAATACTTTGACCTGTGTTATTACATAAATATGAATCACACCATTCATTTATCCTTTGACTTAGTTGCATAGCGAGTTCAAGCAAAGATTTCATTCTCATTTCAAAAGTTGAGGGTTGATCGTTATTTTGAAAATTTTATGGTATAAAATTTGAATTGTTTGTATCATAATTGTTATTAAAATATCCATAAGAATTTGATGTGAAATTATATGGCTTATATACATTTTCATAGTTATTGTAAAATTTTGACGAGTAAGGAAATCCAAAATTTTTCAAGAAAATTGGGTAAATAAAGGAAAGAATAATGGACTAGGAACATATGGTCTAAGCCATTATAAAAGTCTCGGTGTTATCTACTTTTAGTGCTTTATCCTCTTGGTATTTACGATTATGTCTCACAATTCAACACATTTCGAATTAAGCTTGACTATACTATCCCTCAATCTCTACTTCATCGAGCTCCATTTTCAGCATACTTCAAGAATTTTACTAACCAACTGGGGGGCATCAGTATGGACAAAACTTTGCTCTAACACATTTTTATAATACAACAATCCTAGTTTTATGTAGCATTTTTCCACTACTAGAATTGTACAGTATAGCAATGGTTGGTTTCAACGGCCTCCAACGGTAGTTGACCAACAGCTTCCAACGGAAGCCAAATTTTGGTATTTTCTTCCGAAGTAAAAAAAAACCGTTGGAAGACGTTGGCGGCCGTTGGTTTTTAATCTGTTGGAAGCTGTTGATACCAGTTACACGGGTTGAGCAGAAATTTGTCGAGGCTTCTTCCTCTTTCCTCATTCCTCAAACCTACGAATTACTTTCCCAGTCCCCCAATTCTTTCCCCCAACGATTCTGAAATCAACCACCCTACGCCATCAACAGCCTAGGATCTCTCCAACTCATTCAACGCACTCTCTCCTCTTCTCTAATCTCTTATTCTCTCCAATTTCAAGATATGAATTAACCCTAATTTTGTTTAATACCCTAAGTTTAGTGATTCAAGCATAATTAGAGTGTAATTGTGTGTCTAGTGTTGTTAATTAGTTGCTAATGCAGACTTTAATCATTTAAGTTGCTAATCTTGGGTTTTATTTATAAAATAATTATTGTTAATCTGGGGTTTAATTAGTTTAATTAGTTGTTGTTAATGAGTTTGTATTTATAGACTTATTTGATTATGTTGCTAATCTAGGGTTTAATTAGTTCAAGTTGTATATGTATATATGCATATATATATATATAGTGTTTTATGTATATATAATTGGTAATCAATCTATGTATTTATTTATTTGGTTGAGCCCCAACTCATTGAAAACGATATTTAGTTTGTCGAAAACGTGTAGTGGTAATGGAAATATTTAAGTTTATGTTTTATAATAACTTAGCGAAAAAGACATTTAATTTTGTATATAACGTACGGTTATATAGTTCGAATTAATGTTGAAAATATACGTATATGTGATAAAATTCATATACGTACAATTTATAGTGGTTAAGGCGCTAATTCGCACGGCTTGAGCCTTGGGCTTTTTTGAGCCCGGGGATTATTTGTGCAACTTTAAAAAAAAAAATGCGCACCACATATATTTAAAAAAAAAAAAAACTAGAAATAGATCGTAAGCCTGCAACTTCGATTTCACGAATTTTTGAAGTTAAAATTTCGAAATCGAAGTCGAATTTTCGAAATCGAAGTTGGAAAAAACCCTAAAATCACGAAAAAAAACCTAATCATAATATGTTATATGCATAAAGCCTTAAAGAGTTTTTTTGGCCCCGTCTGATAAGTATTGTATATAATTGTTATATGAATGTTTGTTTTATTAACGAAACGGACATTTATATTCATCATATACAATATTTGCTGGATTTGTCCTTTGTATTGGACAAGTTAATAACACAATAATGAAATTAAATCTCGTAAATCATATCATTTTAAACGGTTATCAAAATTTCGAAAGCACTTCCTTTATGTTACCTGTGTACACGCAATTGTGTGCTGTTCAGGGAACTAAAGGGAAGTGCTTCCGTAATTTTGTTATCGTTTAAATTGAAAATATTTACACGATTTAATTATGTTATTGCATTTGTAATGGGAGGTGATTTAATTATGTTATTGCATTTGTAATGGGAGGTAGGATGACCCACCAGTAAATGATCAATTAACATAACATGCATTTAGCACTAAAATTGTTTTAACAAAATGTCAATGCAAATTATATCATCATAACTAATACGTAAAAGAAATTTTTTCATTAAAATACAATCTTAGCGTTTGAACTTTTCGAACGAAACTAGATATTAATATTTTATCATGAGTTGGATATGAATTTTTGACCGCGTATATAAATTATAAGAAAATTTTGAGAATTTAGCGATCGTACAAAAAAATTGTGAATCAATTTCAACTACTGATGTTATAAAAATAATAAAAATGGTTGTCTACTTAGAAAATGTATTTTCAACTACTATATGTCCTTTCTGGTTTTGCGTTATTTTATCATACTTTCTAATTTTATATGTACTTAGGAAAAATAGGTGATTATTTTAATGATCGAAGCTGGATGTACAAACGAAGAGAAACTGATGGCACAATAAACAAACAATTTATTAATGGTGTCAGCGTGTTTATTGATTTCTCTTTAAGTAACAATGGAAATGACATCGAAATCCGTTGTCCATGTAGTAGATGCAAGTTACTGAAGCATTTGATACCGCAAATGGCTGGAGTTCATTTGTGTCAGTACGGTTTTGTGCCAAACTATTTAGTTTGGGATCGTCATGGAGAACCATTAACATCTAATTCTATACAAATTGAGAAGGTAGTGAATAATGAAATTGCTACGACGAATCTCGTAGAACAAATGGTTGAAGATGATGCACGTTGTATGTACCCGGTTCAACAATTTAATGATAACGATGGTAATGATGAAGAATAACAAAATATTGAAGCCAAAAAAATATATGATTTATTAGATGCCGCGAAAAATCCTTTTTGGAAAGGTTGTCAAAGTAGAACTCAATTATCAGTAACTGCTTAATACATTGCGATGAAATCTAAATACAACCCCATAGAAGATGGATTTACAGCTGTCGTACAAGCTGCAAAGCGGCATATGCCTCCAAATAATTTAATGTGTGAAAATCATTATGAAGTAAAAAAAAATGGTGTCGGCCTTTGGTTTTCCATATCAAAAAATAGATACATGTCGAAAGGGTTACATGCTATTTTGGAAGGAATATATCAACCTTAAGAATTGTAGAATATGTAATCTGGAAAGATACAAACCAAGAAAGAAAAAGGGAAAGGAAGTGTCATATAAACGTTTGCATTATTTACCTATTATTCCTAGACTTCAAAGGTTATATGCATCTTCTGTAACCGCACAACATATGAGATGGCATAGTGTGAGAACATAGGAAGAAGGTGCGTTAACATACCCATCCGATGAAGAAGCACGGAAGCATTTTGATCAAAAGTATCCCATTTTTTCATTTAAGAGTTGTAATGTTAGACTTGGTTTATCTACAGATGGGTTTTCACCATCTTCTCAAATTTGTTCTAAATATTTATCCTAGCCAGTAATTGTAACACCTTATAATTTACTTCTGTGGATGTGTATGAGAACTCCTTATATCTTTCTCACAATTATCATCCCTTGTCCTGATGATTCGGCACAAGGAATCGATGTTTATTTACAACCGTTGGTTAAAGAATTAAAAAAAATTATGTTATGAAGGGGTTGAAACTTATGATATTTCGCAAAAAAAACTTTCATATGCATGCTTTTCTATTATGAACAATTAGCGATTTTCCTGCTTATGCAATGCTTTCAGGTTGGAGTACGGCTAGTCGTCTACCTTTTCTGTACTGTATGGAAGAAACAAGAGCATTTTCATTACCTATTGGAAAGAAAATTTCATGGTTTGACTGTCATTAATGTTTTCTTCATATTAATCATCCTTTTAAAAGAGATAAGGATTTTTTTACAGCTAGTAGGCATGAAACTTTGCGACCACCTAAAGTATGGTCAAGTGAAGAAATTTGTGAACTTGTACAAGATTCATGAAACCGGAGTACAGACAGAAATTCATGGTAAATCAACGATTCATAATTGGTGGAAAGAAAGCATTATTTTAGGAGTTGTCTTATTGGAAAGATCTTCTAATTCGTCATAATATTAACGTGTTGCATAATGAGAAGATGATTTGAAATCAAGACGTGATATCGAAGTAATATGTAATCGTTCGGAGCTTCATATAAGCCAAATGACACCAAAAAACTAAAAGCGTGCTATGAATTGGACAGTAATCAAGTTAAAATATTTTTAAAATGGATGGAGGAATTATAATTTTCCCAGATGGTATATCTTCCAATCTTCGTAGATGTGTCGGCTATAAAAATAGTAAACTTAGTGGGATGAAAAGCCACGACTGTCATGTTATGATGGAAAATTTTTTGTCCGTCGCTTCTAAAGAACTATTGCCCGTAAAAGTTTGGACTGTTGTAACATAGCTTAGTTTGTTCTATAAAGAGCTTTGTTCTACTACATTAAAAATTGATCGTCTACGTAAACTAGAGGAAGAAATCCTCATATTGCTTTGCAAATTGAAAAAAATATTTCTTTCAGGTTTTTTTTCCAATGTTATGGAGCATTTACCTATCCATCTTCCATCAGAAGCACGTCTTCGAGGGCCTGTGCAATACGGATGGATGTATCCATTTGAAAGGTATATTAATATTTAGTTAACTAAATTTTTGTTAATGAAATGTATTTAAAAAAATCACAATAATTCTAAATATGTATTTAACTCATCTAAAGAAAAAAGTGAGGCAGAAAGCTCCAGTTGAAGGTTCTATTTGCAAATTATACATCGAAGAAGAAGCTTCATTTTTTTCTCTCAAAATTTTAGTGATCATGTGAACATATCATTTGCAAGTATTGCATGTAATGATGAAGGAATTGGTCAAGTTGTATGCCCAGCAACTTTTTCTATTTTTAAAAAACATGGCCGGCCTTTTGGTAGATGTGTGGAAGAATGGCTGAATGATAAAGATTATAAGGCAGCACACACACATATATTCTTCTCAATTGCATTGAAAGTTGCAACGTTCGTTAGGTAATGAACTTATACATCTATGTATACATGTACTGTATCTTTAATCAAATATGTAACATTTGTCATACAATTGCAGCATTTACGAATCACAGTATCCAAACGGCGATATCAGCAAAGAATTTGCTAGTTGGTTTACTAATTATGTTTTTGATCCAACAAATAGCGTTGTGGATGAAGGATTGAAACATTTAGCAATGTGACCAAAAAGAAATGTCAAGACATATCCAATATTCTTTGTCAATGGATATAAATTTAGCACTAAAGAATATGGTGTTGAAAAATTAACTGACAATAGAGGTGCATTTGTTAAAAGTAGTGATGACCCAAACGACCATATACACGATTTTTATGGCGTGCTAAACTAGATTCTACAATTGATACATTTCACACGACCCACGGAAGAAGTATTTTTGTTTAAATGCAACTAATTCAGCAATGTTTTAGGTTCTGGAATCAACGTGCACCCAAAATATAATCTTATAGAAGTAAGACATACTCCCCGTTATTATAAGTACGATCCTTTTGTACTTGCCAAACAAGCTCTTCAAGTATATGATGCTCCTTGTCCATCTATGAGAAGAGACAAAATAGATTGGTGGGCTGTTTTCAAAACAAAGGCAAGGTTTACATTTGACGGACGTAATATTCCTGACGACCAAGCTTATCAAGAAGATGTCGAAGAAAATACAAAAATAGTAATAACCGATGATTAAACAGATTTTGGACCTCTAAACGATGAATCAAATGCATTAATTGATGTATTTGAGACTACTGATGAATCATATATGGAGGAGGAAATAGAGTTAGAATCTGAAAGTGAAGAGGACGACTAACCAATAATCCTCATTTTAAAAAGGTAATTTTATGTTTATTTTTACATAGCAAGAATCAAATTCAGATTTGATAGATATTTCTTATGTTAACACATTTTAATATATATATTTCTTATGTTATCTATTAACAAGTAACATATCATAAATAAAAAATATGTTCTCTATCAAACTTATATTTATTTTTATGACATTTCTTTGAATCAAACTCATTGTTAACTAGACATATCTATGAATCAAACTCATATTTAACACTTCTACGATTCAAACTTGTAATGTTAACCAGACATTTCTATTAACAAGAAACATATAGAATCATTGCCTTTTCTACTTTCTTTACTTGTCGACTAGTGTGGTATTTATGTTATCTCATACAGAGATTTTACATAGCTCTTTCATGTTATGTTATGTTGTTGTCTGTAACAGGTATGACGTCACAAGGTGGTGATGAGGGTGGTCTATCGGAGTTATCCCGTCCTGTGGTCTGGCTTAAGCCAAAAGCCAACAAAGGGTAAATACTAAGTTTTTAGTATAAATTTAATTTAAGTATATTATTTTATTGTTGTTCTAGTAGCCATATTTTTTTTCGTTTAACACAGGGGTTTTGAGTTGGAGTCATCCAACATAGTCTTGAAGATATCAAAACACGCTTATCAAGCTCGCATGACTGCATGTTGGCATACATGGACGTCGATACATGACATTGTTAGGGAGACCATATGGCAGGATTTTCTGGTACGTATGTATGATATAACATTTATTACGTTAAGTAATCATGTTCTCTTATTTGATAAATTCATATATACGCTATTTTAAAAAAAAAATGCAAGGTTCGATAGATCTCCAAGAGACGGATTTGGATCTAGTCAAGCGCCACTAGAACAGTAAAATGGCAAGAAATTACAGAGAGGCAATGAGCACTTTAAAATCAGGTGGGAAAAGACCGTCTTGGATGGGCGAAATGGTGTGGGATGAGCTATATACTTATTGGAATAATAATGAGGAGTTTTTGGTAAATTTACTGCATATTTAATTTAAATTATTCTATTCAATTAATATGTTGTTTAGAATAATACACTTTTTTTTCAATTTAAATGTATAGGCCCAGTCTGAGAGAAACTCCGCTAACAGGAGCAAGAATGCAGTTACGCATCAAGGTAGGTCCAAGTCATTTCAGCACCATCGCGAGGATCTGATATATTCAGTAATTGCACAATTTAAAATTTTAATTTAAACTTGTTAAAATTAATAGTTGATTTAAGTTTAAGCATGGATGCTTATTTCAGGAGAGAGCGTGTATGGCTCCTATATCATACTGGGATGTTTTCGAGCATACACATGCATTGAGTCAGACCGATGACACAGGCTCAGTTTCGTACAGTTGGGACCATGATGATAAGGCGTGTGAGAGATATGTAAGTATAAAATAGTTAAGTTAGACTTATAATTTAATTAAAATAGTGTTATCTAAATTCATTTGTTTTTTGTTTAACAAGAGAAATTTTAGGTACAAACGGCGTAGTTACTGGAATCTACCGGGAGGAGTGAGTTGACAAAGGACGATGAGGACAGGATATTTGATGTTGTCATGGATCCACCTACCCGGAACAGACGATATGGTTATGGAAATCCAGAGGTAATACTAAAATTTATAATAAAAACTCAAATGTATTCGGAATGCTATTATAAAATACCGAAAAACTGAAATTATATACAGACTATAACATCTCAACAGATGTATCAGAGGGCTCAAGATGAGGAAGAAATCGTACAGCTGAAAGCACGAATTGTAGAGCTTCATGAGAATGATCGTTTCCGTAAAGAGCAGATGGAGCTGTTTAACTAGCGGTTGGCGGAGTTCATTGCCCAGCACGGTATGCCACCTTCATCTTTTGGTGGAGAGAGTTGATCAGGTTAGCTTGTTTTGATGACAGCTATGTTTTGAGAGTTGGTGAGGCTTGCTACATGATGATGGTTGTACATATTGGTTTGGACATGATGTTATGATGGTTTGGTGATGGTATGGTTGTACATGGTGTTGGTTATGACTGGTTTGGACATGGTATGCAGAATCATGTTGTTTTGGCGATGTTTGGTTGTTGTATTATGTAAATATTAGTTAATGTTATGTGTTTTGTGTTTGATTTTCCTTTTTTCATGTGTTTGGTTGCATATGTGGTTGAGACTGAGTTATATACTCGAAATGTAGCAGTTTTGTTGATTATATATGTTGTTTGAAGCTGGAAGTGGCAATTCTGAAATCTAGAAAAAAAAACATCTAAATTTCCAACGTCGAGCAACGAAAATCAACGGATTACAGGTTCATCATATTCAACGGCATTCAACGTCTTCCAACGCCGTATTTCCAACAGATTTCAACCATTTCCATCGTCCCTTTGGCCAAAAAGAAAGGACACGTGGCCAAATATATCAGTTGGAAGTCGTTGAAAAAAGGTGTTGGTTGCATTGGAAGTCGTTAGAAACCGTTGATCCTTATATCAGCAGTCTCCAACGACCTTTCCAATGGCCTCCAATGGCCCTTGGCCGTTGGAAACAACTGTTTCTCTTGTAGTGTTCACAGTCGGTTCATCGAAGTTAAAACTCCACCATGTAATGTTGCAGTATCCACACCAATCGCCCTTATCATTTCTCCACATAAAATCAACATTTCTCATCACAAGTGAACTATAGCCATTGACTACCACCGTCGCATCATCCCAAGTTGTTATATCATCTCCCCATTTTCATCCTTAACCAAAACCTCATGTTCTTGAGGTTTTTTTTTTTAAAGTTCATCTTAAGCCTGTTTTCCAATATATGTATTTATTTGTGTGTGTGTGTGTGCATGCTCTATAAATGTTGCAATTTTTTTAATGTCATCATAACCTTCAAAACCTCCACTATATTACCGTTGCATAAGCTCCATCCAACTATCCAGTGCCGTCCTTGAGATAGCGCAGGCCCCGGGCGATTTTTTTTTTCTAGGCCCAAAGTTATAACGCAGCTGAAAGGAGTAGTAAAACTGCAAAACCAAGTAGAGGACCTACCCAGAATCGAGCCCAGGTTCCATGGTACCAAAGCCAGTGCTATTTCCACTCAACCAATAGAAGATTACATAAGAAACAATAACTGGACCTTTGTTATAACATAAAACTTGAAAGTTTGAGGCCCCCAACTTCCCTCCTCCTCCTGCCGGACCCGAGACCCTAGGCGACCGCCTACGTCGCCTATGCCCAGGGCCGGCCCTGCAACTATCCAAGAACCAAGTGAGGTTACCACTTTACATGAGCATTTTACAACTAAAAATAAAATGCTAACTTCTTAATTTAAAAATCAGTTTCAAATATTGCACGTGCATATTTTGTACGACAAGAAATATACTTTTCGTTAACTGTCCAAAATCATAATAAAATTGGCAAGTTTTCCGATAATGGTTAGATTTGACTAATATGTGATTAAACTCCCTTTTAGATTGTCAAGGACTACTAATTAAAAATGGTATATCACCGTTATTTTAATCATATATGTATATGTATATATGTATATATATATATATACACACACACACGCACATATACTTTTTTTTTAATGTCAACACGAGTAAGTGTAAAGTGTCAGAAATGCCCATGTACTATCGTTGGAAAACTGGGACTGACAAGTAATTTCTTTTACAAGTTTAAATCTTCTATCTACAAAAATTATCAAATCTTAATATTTTAATGCAATCCAACAAATAAATTATCTATACAAATTCAATTTTTATTAATTAATAATATAAATAAAAAATAAAACTAAAATTAAATAAAATATTGCAATTTAAAAATATGAATTCAATAACTATATATGATTTCAACACAAAAGTAAAACTATAATTTAACAAATAGTTTTCTCTTGAATGTGCTATCTAATATCAAGGAAAAACAGTTCACGTTGGAAGCTACTGCCATCATTACGGGCAATGCATGCCTCGTAGCACTTGTGTGTACAATTTTATTATCACCACAACTAACTATTGGAATACCAGTGGGTTGACAAATTCAACAATACAAGTGATTTAACAAATTCAACGTATCCTTATAACTAGTTTCATACAATACTCACATACGTACATACATATATGTATGTAAGTATATAAAACCAACAACCTATGCCTATCAACATATATATATATATATATATATATATATATATATATATATATATATGTTATTATTATTTTTGTTCCAGGATCTATTCCTCTAGGAAGCAAGCCTAAAACTTGGCGAGTCAAGGTGTTAACCTTTTTTTTATACTTTTTATTGTCTTATTCTGAATATTTTCTTCTTTCCATGCCAGAATTCACCTGTCACCAATTATAATTGCTTTTGCACATGTATAATTTCTGGTCTGCTATGTAGTTTAATTTGACCAAGTAGAATCATGTTTGTGAAGAAGAGTCTTGTTATTCCAATTATATTTGCTAAAAAATTGGCTCAGCCTTTTGTCTGTCAACATTAGCCAATTTGCATATGCTGAAAGCATAAATTGTATCATTCGCTGTCTTCGCCTAAGTCAAGTCAGTAAATGCCTATTTAGTGGTAAAGGATGTTAGGTAGGAATTGTTAATTAATTTTCTTGGGTGTTAATATTTTATGACATTTGACAAACGTTTCAAAATTCCCTTGACAAACTATAGCTAACATTTAGTGGTAAAATGGCATCATGTAACCTTTTTATATTGACAATGTGCTTGTCCATGCTAAAGCTTGTAGCGTAGATGCTTCAGTAGTTTTTTTCATTTCCCCGTCATATTTAAGCTTTGTCATACATGCATGTATGTTTCCATAGGTCGTTTTCAATGCCTATTTAATGGTAAAGGATGTTAGATAGGAATTGTTTAACTTTCTTAGGTATTAATATTTTATGACACTTGACAACCGTTTTAGAGTTCCTTTGGCAAACTATAGCTAACATTTAGTGGTAAAATGGCACCATGTAACCTTTTTATATTGATAACGTGCTTGTCCATGCTAAATAATTTAGTGCAGATGCTTCAGTAGTGGTGTTTTTCATTTCCCTTTTATTTTTAAGCTTGGTCATACATGCATGTATGTTTCCACAGGTCGTTTTCAATGTCAAAGTCAAAGAAATGACTCCTTTGTTTCATATGAATGGCTAGATGAGTATCATTTTAAAGTATAATTGTCATGGCACACAAGCTTAAATGAAGACCAGATGCCCAAGGACCTCGCAGAAGTAAGCAAGGAAGACAAAACACTAATAAAACTAGTCATTAAGGGCGCATGTGAAATTAAGTTCCGTTGAAACAAGGCGTAGTGTGGAAGGGAGATCAGCAGCAGACGTGGATTCAGAATTTGCTGTTTAAGCTAGAAGCATAATATGACAATAAGACCCTGAAAACTGAGTTAGAATGTGTTGCTGCGTGCGTCTCTTCAAATCAGCTGAGAAGCAAAGAATGTATCATTGAATCTTGTATATTTCAATATATCATCCCAAACATCAAAAGATTTAGTAGAGAAGACACAGGACATGTGATCTGTGGGTGCAAGTGAAAATTATTGCTAAATGGCATGCCCGTGCAAGTGAAAACAATTAGTACAAACGACATCCACAGAGCTAGACTTTTGAATATGAAATAACTGATAATATGAAGATTTATTCTACTTTTTCACAACTGTTATTCTTCTAATTTATACTAGTGTGTAACCCGCACGTTATTTTTTTAAATGTAACGTTTGCACTATTAATGACAAAAAATAATAGCTTATTATATATGTATCGTCCAATGATTTAAAGTAAAATAATTGATTTTTAGAATCAATTTTTTAAAATTATGATGTGTACTTTTATATTATATATCGTACACGTTGGGCTTGGAAAAGAAAATATCTCTATTATTTTTTACTTATTTAATCAAGAGTTTTTTTTTTCAAAATATGTTAAATTTTTAGTTGTTATTGATTTACGTAGTTGACTCAAATGCGGATATTAAGAAAAAACAAAGAAGAGATTAGCAGAAAATTGAATAATATGATATTATTGTTTACCTTAATAATTTTTGTTATGTATTTAATAAGTATTTATATTTGATTGAAAAATTAATTTTGTCTTCTTTGTTAATATGAAAGTGGCATGAAAATTGAAATTATTGTTTTTGAATAATTTATCAAATAAATTAATTTAGATAACTTAATTATTTTGAATTTGTAACATTTTATAATTTCTAGTTAAATAAAATATATTTACTTAAATGTCAAAATTCAAAAGTGAGTTGTGGAGAACATTTTTGATCTAGGTCGGAACGTGGGGTTTAAGAGGTAGTTATCCGTCAAAAGAATATTTGAATGACGTTGATCTTTTGTGTTTACAAAAGTGTACCACCATACATGTTTTGAATTTGTATTTGTTATAATTTTTTCACAATGATTTCCCACAATATTTTAGTTTATGAAATAATAATAATAATAATAATAATAATAATAATAACATAAGTTTTAGTTAATTTAATCGATACATCTTAATATTTCATCCATTTGGCGATGCTTTTTCAAGTGGGCTAAATCTGTACAATTATATACAGTTCATAAAATAAAATTGACTCTTCATGATCAATCTTACATTGCCTAACGAATTTTTAGGTACCCAAGTATTTAGAGTACATTTTAAAATCAAATTGGGCCTTTAATATGTCTTTTTTCACTCATAAATAAACCTGCTATACACTTCAAAATAATTGTTCAAAAAAGTAGCATCCACATGCTTGCGACTTCTTTATTTTGGTAGTTCACTTGCATTGTGCTGTAGAATGGTTATAGTAATTTGTTGGAGCCTAAAATCTGTACAGCAGACGCCATGCTTCTTGGACATTCTCATAAAGACAACTTTGTTATAATGTGACGTGAATTCTAAACTTGGTTGTAGTGTGGTAATTAAAATGTTGTAATATGACGTTTTTGCAGTGTTCCATAAAATCTTCGTATATGCATGTTTTTGAGTTAATATACATGCTTTTACTATACTGAATATGAATAAGTTTACTAATTAGCATCGCTATATGCTTATATTCCATTATATATTGATATATAAATTCTAAACTTGGTTGTAGTGCGGTAAAATGTTGTAAAAAATGGACAATTGTTTCAAATTCCATCTTAAATTCTACAATTTTACTAATTAGCATCGTGATATGCTTATGAAAATATCAACGGCATATGATATAGAAACTATAATGAATATGAATAATGTAACCAATACTAAAGTTAATAGTGACATAGTTTCCTGATAACTTGCATACTTTTACATCTATTTTTAATGATTATCCGCTTTATGTCATATCGCATTTAGTTTATAAAGCACTTTTCGAATTCGAAATATGTCCAAGTCCAAAAAATAGTAAAGCTCCTTCATTGATTAAAAACCTATGTCAAATTTCCTATAAAGCAAAGTTTGAGCTTGTTTTTATGATGACCACAAAACACCATAGCTATATTTTGGGTTACTTAGAATACATGTAATAAACCGGAAATCTGAGCCAATTTAAAAATTTAGGCAATTTCATTGAATTTTGAGTATTTAAAATGAATTATTTTAAATAATGGCGACGAGAAATTTATTTTAAATAGAAATAGAACGTATATATTTATCTAGATCGACGTTAGAATATAAATATTTTATTTTAATTATAAAAGGAATTGAAAATGACGCGGTAGTTCGAAAATTCGATTTCAAAGTTCAAATGAATGTACTGGATTCAAAATAAACCGGATTTTGGCGAAACCAAAAATATTTGAATCTAAATCAAAATATATTTCCAAAGAATCCGAAAAATTGAAATTTCATAGCGGGAAAAAAAAGTTATGTCCAATTGAAAATTCAGAATAGTCGCTATGGAATTTTGGCCCTTAAAAATGGAAATTTTGCAAACGACCTCTGTTTTTGACGAAACCACTTTTGTTGGATCCGAGATGTCAAGTTATTGCTAGATTCCAAAATTCATAATTTTTCGAATTAATATGTGAGCGTGGCGAAGTAAAACGTGTTTTAACAGTTTCAGTCAATTTCGATCGACCAGAAAATGACCATTTTTCAAACGGTATCGGAATTTGACGAAATTAGTTTTGTTAGAACCGTATCGTCAATATGAAGCTAGAAAATATTTTTAGGGAATTTTTAGAGGCCGTATGTGGCCCTGGTAAATTGAATTGTGTGTTCAAATTCAATATATAGATTTATATTTTGATTTTGATGGAAACCGATCGAAACTACCAAAATGGCTTACGATACATATCACATTGTGTCCGGAATGGGGGTAATAAGTTATGGACGACAGTCGGTGGGTCTCGTTTGGAGGTCGAAATAAAAAGTTGCTTTTTGGGGTAATTAAATATAAAATAAATAAATATACTATTATAAACCCCCTTCCCATTAAAATATCTCAGCCCCGTTCATTTTTCTAAACCTAAATTGAAGAAAAACCCGCGTTCCCAATTTCAGAGCCGCTGCTCCTCCCCGAGCCGCCACCTGCGCGTCCCTCCCCTCCGTACGGCGCCGCCTCGCTGGAGAACCCGCCATTCCCTCTCTCCTCCTCCCCCTCTCGCTCCATTCTCCCTCTCCTCTTCTGTACACCGTTAACCCCTTCCACCCCGAACACAGAACCAGCGTCTGAAGGACGCCGCCACCCCTTCGCCCACTCCGGCCTCCGACTACTCCCCCCTCCTCCCATAGCCGACGTGAACCCCACTCCCTTTCATACGCTGTAAAGTTTTTTTACTTTATTTGTTTTGTTTTAGTTTTAGTTTTTTGAGTAGACATCCTTCAGATAAAAAAAAATCGATTTTCCGTTTAAATAAAAATCCAATTTTTATATGTATGATTTGAAAATAAAAATACAATTTTTATATGTATGATTTGAAAATAAAAAGGCGATTTATATGTATGTAAAGGTAGTGTTTTTAGTGCAGAAAAATATGATTTTTATTTTATGAATAGCGATATAAAGATATGATATTTATTATATAGACAACATTATAAAAATGTGATTTTTATATAGAGAATGGCGAGAGAAAAATATGATTTTTATTATATGAACACCGTTATAAAAATAGAATTTTTATCTATATAGCAGCAGTATAAAAACGTGATTTTTATCCATATATCGTAGTTATAAAAATGTGATTTTTATATACATAGCAACAATATAAAGATGCGGTTTTTATATATGTAGTGGGTACGGACAACGAAAGTGACAAAGGGCAAACATGACGAAGATTTCTACATATGAAGAGTCGTGGTGTTTGGTTTAGCTTATGGGTGAGTACTCTTCACTTTTAATTTGTTTTCTAGTTGAAATATATACTAGGATGCAGACGGTGCTTAGTAGCACCCGACACCCGTTGTCCACAGACCATGGATGACTTGTTTGTTTGATTGATGTGTTGTGAAAGTTGGTTGTGTGAAGTGGAATGAATAAAATATTTTATAGTTAAAAATATAATTTTTAACGTGTATATAAAATAAATATTTATAAACAAATCGAACGGTTTGTTTATATACACCCATTTGAAGGATATTGATTGGGACGATAAATTTTACACATCGCCCAACTGCACAAATAAAAATCTGTGTTTGTTGACTGAAACCCCACACGGGTATTGGGATGATCTTTGACGTACACTAATCCCGATTGTTTAGTTGTATGTCAATCGATGGGTTGACAGACTGTGTAAGCGTTAATTATTTATATTTAATGCTTATGCAGTTGTGTAGTGCACTTTGGATGATGGTTGGTTATTTATCATTGCTATTATATACATGTGTTGTATAGAATCCATATAAATAACATTATATGGTAATTGATTGGGCCTCATTCCAATTGGGAAAATAAGGAATATTATAAAGAAAATTCATGTGTTGGATAGAAAGAAAATTCATGTGTTGGATAGAAAGAAAATTTATGTGTTGAATAGAATAAAAATTCATATGTTGAATAAAGTAAATATTCATGTGTTGAATAAAATAAAAATTCATGTGTTGAATAAAAAAATAAATTCATGTGTTGAATAAAAATATATATTCACGTGTTGAATAAAAATATATATTCATGTGTTGAAGAAAATATTCATCTGTTGAATAGAATAACGAAGTTATTGAAATATATAAAGCGTTGGTTAGATATGCGCCATTTTGACGCGAATGATATTTATATCGATTATATTCGTTTTTATGATGATTATAGAAAAGGAAGTGATTTCAAAATATAACGTTTTGAAAATATTATCATTTGTATATCGATGATGTGGAATATTCAATTTTGATTCGAAATTGAATATGAAGTTGAAATCGTTTCGAAAACGAATTTAAAACGATTTATAAAATACGTTTTAAAAGGAAATCGACAAAATATATATAATATATTATATATATAGAATGGCCTGAATAGAACGCGCCGCGGCCGTTCGCGAATTTCGACCATTGACTTCGAATGGACGTTACGGGAGATCCGACTGTCGGATTCTCCTAAAACGGAACCGTTGGGTTCGTATCGAGAAGAGCTTTCTAACGAATATTAGAGATTTGAAATCTAACGGTTGTATTTGGAATTATGTCCAAATCAAATTTGGAAAAGGTCGCTGTAAGTGCAGTTCGATGGCCGTTGATGGAATTCGACTGTACGGGCCTTGATAAAATTATTAAAAATAGTAATAATTTGTGTAAAATCATAAGAAATGATTTGTGAAGAATTAAGATGAAAAATTCCAAATTTGAAAAGATAAAAATAGATTTTTATCGAAATAAACTAGTTTTGAACTAGAATAATAATTTATTTATTTTTAAATAAATAAATTGGATTTGAAAGAGTTTTAAAAGTAACCAGAATTTCCAATAATTGAATTGGAATATATTTGAATCGAAATTGTCTTTGGAATATTTCGATGTTGGATTTCGTGATTATACAGATATTGTTATGGAAATTTGAAAGATATATTTATATCGTTATTTCCAATACGATATTTGTTGGTCGTAGAATTTGATATTGAATATAAGCCGATATATTTTCTATTTAGAGCCTTATACTTAGTATCAAATGGGAATTGGGTTTATCGTGAACTGTGTTTTAACGACATTTGTTCTTTAACCCGATTTACAGTGAAATGTGATTTGGAATTTATAAATCTTTTGTTAAGATTTAAAGGAGGTTTTCCAAAGTAAAGTTTTCCAATTTAATAAAATAAATTGGAATGGAATGGAATGTGATTTTGGGTTTATCGTGAACCGTGTTTTAAATGACATTGGTTCTTTAACCCAGTTAAAGACAGGATATTGATTTTTGGGAAGATTAAAACCAAGTGGAGTTTTAATGAATCTTTAATTAGATTGAGATGATCGAGAATGGAGTATCACCAGTTTTGCTCCAGGCGATAGTTAAATCTTTAATTAGATTTGAACGTGAAATGGTAATTGAATTTACCGATAACACCATGGTGTTAGATATGAAGTATGACCAGTTTTACTTCATGAGATGAATAGGTTGGGATTGGGAAATTTAAAACAAATGATTACTTCGGTGTGGTTCGCTAATCCCGACTAATTTGAATTGATATTCAAAGGAAGATTAAAGAATAAATTTAAAGAATTTATCTTTGATAAAATTAATGGGAACTTTTCCCAAAGTGTAAGAATATTTGAATAAAAGAATATTCTGAATTGGAATGAGGCGTATGTTCTGTTTGTGTAACACTTGTTTATTATATACGCGAGTTTTCCAGAAAGACCGGGTTTATCCCATTCTGAATAACTGATTCGACGATGTGTCGAGGATGAAGACGGTGGTCAAAGACCATAGGTCTTCACATCGGTTGGGTGATTACTGATGATCTTGATTGGACTGTACACCCAAGAGGAGGGAATCAGTTGGTGATCGTCCAGATGTACTTGGAGATCGATGGATATGCGAGGTACAAGGTGCCTCTGGTTTCGTTCAGACCCAGAACGAACTTGTAAATGGACTGCGTGTCTGACATTGGATTTTATTCTGTGTGATTGATTTCTATTAAATATATATCTGTTTGGCAGCGGAGAATTTATTCTCTTGCTTAACGCCCTTCTCTGAGACGTACGAGCTCAGGGGTTATATATTGATAGATATCAATCGCATGGAGTGAATTGCATGTGTGGCATGCCTAAGTGGCAAATGATCAAGGCTTTTGTTGAAAAGCAAATCTTGTGGTTGATGATCAAAGCACAGCCTGTGTGGCACAGCTTTGTGTAGCGTTGATTCGCGAGCCTCACACCCCGGTTGTGTACCAGAAACGGGAGAGGACATCAGGGAGGACATGCGTTTCCTTCTAGCTAGAAGTGGCGTCAGTGGTTTGACATGCCCTGACGAGTTTGACTTATGTGGTTGTTGGATTGCGAGGCGCCTCGGATATATCGGTGACTATATGGAGCCGATGGAGTCATTGGACTCATTGACGCCCCAAAGGGCGGGAAAACGCAGTGTTCAGGCATTTTAATCCACATCGGTGGACCAGCCCTGACGGTCCAAGGGCCCACCTGAGTCTTGGTCCTGAGGGGCGGACTAGAGCGTCTCGAATCGGTAGAGGACTATCTTTTGCCTCGGTTCACAGATGGAAATCCAGTTTCCAATACGTGCCTTTGCGGTTTTGATTGTTGAACCTATATACGGCGACATAGTGGTATGGGGCACTTATACCGTCTATGATTGATACTTATGATTGAAATTGTTTTGACACCATACACTTATAGTAATAAAAGATGAAATTTAGCGTATCAAGCATTCTTTGGCTATTATAAGGTAAAACCCTATCCTCCGGTTTGTGTTGCATTGTGTGATGGGACCTGGGTCTTATAATAGCTTCATTGTTCTTTATTTAGCATTGCGCTGTTGTTTTATGCACTGGTATTCTTGGGAGGAAACCCGATCCGTGTTATATGGCGTGGTCCCTTGATTTACCTAACTTTAAAATAAAGATTAATAACTGTTTTAGTTCGCACACCAATCACATGACTGACCTGGAGTTTATTGTTTTAACCTAAACTCTGGGTGCCCCTATTTTCCGTACGGGCAGCTAGTAGTTTTGGTTTTGCAGATTTATATTCACAGGATCCTGATTTACAGCTGAGGCGATATTCGGAAAGCTCTGTATCCGTGTATTACTTCCAGTTGTGTATTGTATTATTTTTCCGTTGCACTAATGTATTTAAATCTCTGATATTTATCGAATGTGTAATATTTATTCATACTCTGCATATTCTTGTAATCTGATGAAATTGTCGTAATATACAATGAAATGTTCTTCTGTTTGTGTTCCAATTTGTCGTGTTATCAAAACAATCAGGGGTTTCGAACAGTCTTGGTCGGTTTAGCGATTGACTCGGATCGAGCGAAATTCCTTATCGTTTCAACACATTTAAATATGAAATCACGTCACCATAATAGAAAGAAGAAATTTTTGTCACCGATTGCCGAGGTGTTTCATTGGTCTTTTATAATTAAGATACGAAACAATGAATATTCATAATATGTTTTTTTTTCCGTACTTAAATGAAAAATTGTTAAATGTTCACTAAAATAAATCTAGCTTAATGATTCATATCTTACGTTGTGAACCATAAATGTACATTACATAATGGTGTTTTTGCTATTTTTCATGAAATATTAACTGCATTATCAATCCTTGATTAAAACTTGAATATATGCAAATATACATACATACATACATACATACATACATACATACATACATACATACATATATATATATATATATATATATATTAGAATGAATATGATAGAAATATGATGCAAGTTTATATCTTACAGTAGAATAATTAGAGAGCGACTACTACGAAGTATAATCTTCAGAATAGACTACACGCTTATATCCAGGTAATTATTTTCTTTAGGAAGTTTATAAGCTCCAATATCTTTAGAATGGACTCCTGAATGCAAAGCATCAGAGGCTTTAAATATGTACAGTTTCAACATGGCAGGCTCTAAGAGAAGCTTGAGCTTTCTTGCAACCTTTCAGGAGTTTTCAGTAATTTGTAGCTGAAAGCCTGTACGATGCACTATTTTCAAGGTCAAATTATTATATCCAAATAATTTAGCATTGAATTAATTTACATGTAGACCATACGAATCCAAAGTGTACAAAAAGGATAAAGTTATTGCACGATTCTAAATCAATAATAACAAATTCTAAATAATTTTTTATTAAAAGACCAAATATAGCCAAATCTGACAAGTTTGAGAGGGGTGGTAGTTGTTATATCCCTTCTAAAACTCTTATAGCTCTAATGATTGTGATGCGTTCAGTGTTGGGTCACAACGCATGGTAGCGATCACCAAGGTTATCTAAAGTCATGGCCTCAGACCCTTCAATGCACTCTGTCCCATATTTGCATGTCATTGCACGATGTATTCCACATGGATGACTTCGTTGTTGCTCACCCCTTCGAATAATGCACATCCAAGATCAACAATTTATTGTGATAAGACATGTTCGAGTAATGGGAACCTACATAATGAAAACACAGTTGAAGACAGAACCTTTAACATCCAAAACAATCCCGAATTAGAACGCAAAAACAAATACATCTCGCATATTGCATGTAGATTTTAATCAATAAAACATGATTTAAGTTTTCTACCTTACAATTATTTGTGTTGTCCTTTATCACATCTTTCATCTTTTCGAATCATGGACAGGATCAGCTAGACATGCACGCTTCAGGCTTACTCTCCCCATGCCACAGTCTCCTGGATCGCAAGAAAGTAGCTCCCTCGTCCCTCTCTGAAACCAGTCGAAGCTAATCAGTATCTTCTTTGGTTTATTTTGGTATGCAGTTACTCGTTATATGCTATGATCTATGCTATTTGATGTACATATTTTGTGCTATGCTTGTACTATCTTTATCGGCCTGCTTGATCTAGACTTTTGTGTCACTGGTTGGGCATGTCAAAAAGCTATGTTACTAGCTACTTATTATTACGCGTAACCGGCTGTGTAGCATCACGCTACACACCCGTCTTCGTCAAAAAAAAAAAAAAAGTGCTGTCCTTTATCACAATTTCCAATAATCAAAATTTTCTCCTCTAATATGCAAAAAATAAAAAATACATTCCTCAAGCATTTTGCCTTCCTATGCTTAATTCATCTAAACTATTGATTTTTTTTCCCATTTTTCATGGCTAACCTGAGCTGAGATACAAATATTGAGAAAAGATGTAAGTTCGCATAATTGGATCAGTTGTTTTTTTTTTCGTTTATGCATTTAGAGTTAAATGTAAGAAAATTTTGTAAAAAAGTTATGTTGAGACAGTGACGATAAATATGATTTAAATACCGAAGAAATATTTTAAAATATAGACAAAAATAAAATCATAGAACCTTAAACAGACAGGATCACTATAAGTTGTGCCCAATGACCATTTTTTAAATGCTACTGTTATTATTATTATTTGGACCAAAGATATAAGCAAATGTGATCACTATAGATATTTTGAAACTTAAACTGGACCATTGTTTTATTTGATCGCTTTAGAAAGCAGCATAAAAATTATGGTTGGGTATATGCAAGATTTTCCATTTTTATATTATAGTTATTACTAAACAAATGAGATGAACAATATTTGTTTTTATCCAAAAACTAATCAGTCATAACCATTGGTTAAACCATGACATAATACTACATAATGACCCCTTAGTTATAAAATGATAATGTGGATGCAGGAATACGGAGTATAAGACTATTTCTGCTTCAATCAATCTACATAGAATTAATGTGTAATGTATGTAGGATTTTGTTGTGAAAAAATTACACAAATGCGGAAGTAATACAAAAAGTAGGATCTAGCTTGTCGATTAATTATCAACCGGCAACTCAATGAAAAATAACCAGTAAATAAAACAAAATAGAAGAAGAATAAAAGACAAAAAGATTTAACGTGGTTCGGCTATGCCCACGTCCACGGACCCAACGCTATTCTTTATTTCACTGAAGAGAGTACAAAAGAGAAAACAAGGGAAAAATTACAAAATTATAGGTAGTAGATGGGGACACTAACCTACAATTACAAATTGAATAATCAATTTCAACAAAGACTTGTATGCACTCAAAACCCCTAACTGATTGACAACAGAAATTAGGGTATACTGAAGAAATGGATAATGGTGGATGCTCTCACACATTCATTCTTCACAAATATGAGGATATAAATAGGCTTCAGGTTGAAAGGTTTCTTAGAGATGAAGAAAAAACAATTTTCTCATTGCCTTGGAATCTTTCCAAATCTCCATGATGTGATTGCAATGTAAATGGAAAGAGAAGATCTTGATTTCCATATGTTTCCTTCCTTGCATGATTCTCCAAGCTAATCGCTTATCTCTTCATATTACAAAATCAATGAATATGCATATTTCCCTATTTATAAATTCATTGATTGACTAATTGATTATGTAATCAATTAGTTCCCTATCAAAATATCTTCTCATATATTTCCACATATAGCACAAGTAATTGATTGAATCAATTAGCTAATTTCTTCCCCTCTTATCAAATATATGAATCACAAATATTCAACACTCCACCATGATTCAAATATAACAATTTCTCTTTATCACCAAATATCAACAAATTGTTGGGTCTGCACCATCAAACCCAATGTGAACTACTTTGGACAATATTGCCCAAACAGAGCTTCCAAATCTTTCCCAAGCATAAGAAAGATAATATGCACATCAACAAACATAATGCATATGAGCGGATATCAAAATTCTTCAATATATCTGATGTAGGAGATAAACATGTAGATACAAAAATCTGAGAGACTAATGGAGACATCATAGCACGCTTCATCTTCTCCAACGTATATTGAGTGATGATATGCTTAGTATTATCTATTTCAACCTCCTTCTCAAGAATTTTACTCGACTTCACCAAATCTACCTTATCAAACTCAACATCAAGCTGCGCACAATGAATAGCATAAGAATTTAAATTATCACCTCTATTATGCTCACAAACAAGACCAATAGAAGCAAAAGGCCTTAAATGCGACTGAGCTCCACCTAGAGTCTGAATATCTGAAATCTTCTCATCAACCACAGTACCATCGGCAATACACTTTTCTCTCCGAATATGGAAATAATCTGATGACTCCCAACGTGTTTGGAAATTTTGTGTCCTCCTTACGTCATCACTTGATAGAGGCTCCACCTTCAATAAAGACCTCTCATCAAATATTGTCTACCTGCTAGTCACAATTCTCTTAGTTGTTTTGCACCACAACCTATACTTCTTCATTCCTTCTCTATAGCCTAACAAAATGTGCTTGCTTCGTCTAGGCTTTAGCTTATCATGTCTCTCATCTTCTAAATAAGCTGAACAACCAAACACTTCAAGAAATGAATAATCAAAAGACTCTCTTTTCCATATTTCTTCTGGGATCTTCATATCTATGGCAACAGAAAGTGTACGGTTGATGAGAAATACTATCATAGATATCGCTTCTGCCCAAAATCCCTCTTCTAGACCAGCAGTCAGTCTCAAGCTCATAGCTCTTTCCCATAATATCAGACACATGCTCTCCGCCACTCCAAAAGAATGTGACTTCGTAGAAAAATCTCTAAATACATGCTCGGATGCACAATAGTTAATGAATTCTTGTGATGCAAATTCACTACTATTGCCAACTCTAAGAATTCTCAATTGCTTTCCTGACTTCTTTTCAACTAAGGTCTTCCACTTTTGAAATTGGGCAAATATTTCAGATCTAATCTTCATGAAATAGAACCAAATCATACGCGAGAAATCATCCACAAATAAGATGAAGAAACTGGCTCCACCTAAAGATGCAATGGGGTGAGTTCCCACACATAAGAATGAACATACTTTAGAAACTCTGTAGCTCTAGGTCTTCTAACATCAAATGTGACATGCTTCTTATTTCCAAAAGAACAATCTTCACAATAGCTAGGCTTTAATTAAGAATCAACAATAATTAACCTATGCTTCTTCAATACTTACAGGCTCTCTTCATCAACATAACCTAAACGAAGGTGCCATAATTGAGTAGAATCTGAAACACTTGAATCAGTAGAAGCTACTGAATCTCCCAAGACTGTCTCTCCACGAAGCATATAAATATCATTGACTCGCATCCATTTCATCACTACTAAGGCCTTCGCCACTCTTAAATTCTCTCCATATATTATTATCATCATATCAAGTCTACTCAAAACTCCAACTGACAACAAACTCTTTTGCAGCATCGGAACATGTCGAACATTCGTGATAGTCCTAATAACACCATCATGCATCTTAAACCTCACACTTCCAATGCCCACAACATGACAAAACGTGTCATTCTCCAAATGAACTGCTCCACCATCAATCTTCTCATAACTGACAAAACAACTCCTATCTGGCGTCATAAGACAAGAGGCTTCAGAATCAATCACCTAACTTGTAAACTCTAAAGGTGAAATACTGGCTGAAAATAATGATGTATCACTATCACATATATCTACATTTGATCTAACTGCTGCCAAAATTGAAGCTTTCTCCTTCTTCTCTCTCTTCATTCTAAGAGCTGAACAATTTCATATGAAATGTCCCTTCTTCTTACAACAATAGCAAACACCTCTTCTAGATCCCATGAAGTGGGTCCTATGTGAATCTCCTCCAAGGTGCTTCTGCATTTTATCTCTTCCTCCAGATGAATGAAGTTGTTGCTGAAGAACACCGCCATTAATGTCTCAAAAACATCTCTTCTAACAAATTTGGTGACGCTATAATTTTTTATACCACTACTAAAAGAATTAGCCATTGGTAACTAATCTAGAACAAGACAGCTGGCTCTGATACCAAACTGTTGTGCAAAAATTACACAAATACGAAAGCAATACAAAAAGCAGGACCTAGCTTGTCGATTAATTATCAACCGCCAACTCAATGAAAAATAACCACCAAATCAAAATGGAAGAAGAATAGAAAAAACAAAGATTTAATGTGGTTCGGCTATGCCTACGTCCACGGACCCAACAACTATTCTTTATTTCACTGAAGAGAGTACAAAAGAGAACACAAGGGAAAAATTACAAAATTATAGGTAGTAGAAGACACTAACCTACAATTACAAATTGAATAATCAATTCCAACAAAGACTTGTATGCACTCAAAACAACTAATTGATTAACAACAGAAATTAGGGTATACTGAAGAAGTGGATAATGGTGGATGCTTTCACACATTTATTCTCCACAAATATGAAGATATAAATAGGCTTCAGGATGAAATGTTTCTTAGAGATGAAGAAAAAAAAATTCCTCATTGCCTTGGAATCTTTCCAAACCCCCATGATGTGATTGCAATCTAAATGAAAAGAGAAGATCTTGATTTCCATATGTTTCTTTCCTTGCATGATTCTCCAAGCAAATCGCTTATCTCTTCATATTGCAAAATCAATTAATATGCATTTTTCCTATTTATAAATTCACTGATTGACTAATTGATTATATAATCAATTAGTTCACTATCAGAATATCCTCTCATATATTTCATTCAACAGGTTTAACCTATCAACTGATTTTGGTAGGGATTTGCTAAATTTCATAAAATTGCAACAAACTACAAATCCAAAATATAAGAACTTATATTTACTTTGAAATAAATATAGGATGATGCATGAAATATACCAATTCCAATGATACATTTGCTTTTCTTAGGTAAAAAGCCTTTATCTTTTTTATGGCCATTATATATTTCTGGAAATTGTGAAGAAATAAGTAATAGGAAAATGCGGTGAGCTACATTGTCCAAAGTATCACTTAACACTAATGTTTCTATTATAATTTATTAACGCTTCAGATGCTAAACCGTGTGTAGTATGTTAAAAAAACGACTTAAAAATATGATACTTAACATTAAAATTGTCCAGGATGGTAAAAGTAATATTGTCATTATGGTAACATCACCATCACTTTGCATTTTAATTCTATCACATGTACATATCAAAGGTATTTCCCTCTTTTCTAACATGCACCTAAATGCACGTATACCTTAAGCTATTAAATGTTATCAGAGATGATACTTAATATGCAAGTACACGATATAACAGGGCCATCAATTCAGTGAGCATGATTACATAGTACAACAACATTGCTGAATGATTTTGTTTATTAGTTTGGGAACGATTTTCGAAATTGTGCTCAAATCGTCCTTAGATAAATACATTATAATATCCTGTAGCTAATTTGGTGAAGTCTACGTACACTAATAAGGAAAACATGTGACAAACATGTATTTTTTATTTTGCTATAATTTGAAATCATTCGTGACAATCCTAACTTCATTCTTTTCATTCTTTTTTGAAAGCGTTGCTGTATTCCTGACATTAACATAGATAGTACACAGTTTGCAAAAATGATATATTTAGTTGTTTAGACATACAGAAATAAAGTGTGAGTTGATGAGAAACTATGCATTGTTCAAAAATAATGACAATAGTGGAGAGAAACTATGCATTTTCTTTTGACAGTTTTAGTAGGTTTTATACCATTATTACCAAGATATAATTTTGATTATTTTTAAACAGCCATGCTCTTGCTTTTACTGATTTTTGTGTGCCAATAGCCTCCATCAGAAAGTACTACAATAAACAGAAATAAATTCCTTCAATACTGTTTAAGAAAATAGAGATGGAAGTAAATTTTCAGACAGTAGCTTCCAACTGAACTGGCACTTAAACATCTCCAAACTCTACACATAAAGTTACCAATAATGATGTGATCCTTAGCCATTTCGCCTAACTTTTACTGCAAACTCAGGTCATTCATTCAATTCCTTGTCATTATCCTGCAAGAGATAAATACCTGCCAAAAAAGTTTAAAAAAGGCAAGGATTATATTTTGCATGTATCGGTAAGCACTTGAATAGTGTATCATTGCATTGTTCAAGGAGTAGCTTGAAATTTTAAACAATTAGGTTTTCCCTTCATCTGTACATATTTTTAGTGCAATAAAAGGCTGAAATTGGAGTAGTTCTTGTAGTTAGAACCCAAAGTAATAAAGACTAACACATAGAAGGAGCCGACGAGCTTAGTATCCATAATGAGGTAAAGTTTGTTTCATCCTTAATTTATTAAGGTCCTTGATAGTGTGGACCCAGCCTTACGAATAAAATGTATAAATTGAGAGTATATTTGATATGTCCATAACCGGAATAAATTAAAGAAAGAATAATAATATGTTTTATTATAAAATATTCATACAGCATAACTTACAAATGTCTTCCAATACAGTATTGTCAAAGTCTTGATTATTCGCTATGATTGCATACCAATGGAGTAAGTCGTTGCCTAACTCTAGAAGATTATGATCAAATTTACATGGAAACCAGTATGACATTACGTAATAGGTAGCTAACTATTAAAACCATATATCTTTCCACTGCATAAAAAGTTTAAATGTAATGTTGGGTTAAGTATTACATTTTCCTTTAATTTATAAGAAAAAGAAGGAAGCAATCTCAAAAAAGGGGAATTCTTCTATTTGGATTACTAATAACATCATAGTTTCCATTTACGTTATATATATATACTACAAATTTTATCTCAATGATTTTTTTTTTTTTTTTTTCGAATATAAATCTGGTTTCTTACATTTGACAATTATTTATGACTTTTTAGAAAGATTGCATTATAAGAGGCTAAAAGATATTACGTTACCTATTGATCAGAGAAGGTTTTGCATGATGGATAAGCGAACCATATTCGTTAATTGGATAAGAAATTGACTGATTTAAATTTTCTTATGATGGATGAGTGATCACATGTTTATTGATAATAATAATGGAGAGGAATTGATAATCGAACTGTAGCATTCATCTAAAAAACATTCTGACTGGAACTGTCCATTTGGAAGCAAATTTTTTTTTTTTTTTGGCAAGGCCGACCGGTTTTTAAGGTGACCGCAAACACCTTTATTAAGAGAAAGGAACTGGTACTCTGCACATGCACAGGGTAACATTTCTGGTTTGAAGTGTCCAGTCACTATCATACAACAAAAAGTCAACAACAAAAAAACATTACAACTTACAAAGGATAAGTGCTAGAAACCAATCAACACATATAACGCTTGAAGTTGCCAAGACGAAGAGCTAAGTCATCCACAATGTTTGGAGCCAACAGTCGGTTATGATCCCATGAAAGATCCTGCAAGAGAACCTCATTGTTTTCTCCAACTGCACCATCATTTATCAAAATCAGTTTGTCACCATCTGGAGTGTAGAAGATACGGTCCTCTTTTTTCTCATCAGTAAAAATGAAGAAAACTTCATTAGTGTCACAATGCATTCCAGTAGGAGAGTGAACCCAAGCATTCTGATTTTCATTCCAAGAAATGTCAGGATCCGGCTGAAATTCTGGCAAAGTGGTTGGTGGAGGCTCCACTACTTCAATCTCAACCTCTGCAACCACCTTTGGAGCAAACAATCTACCAGTAGGGACCCAAACTCGTTTAGGTGGCTTTGGTAGGGGAGTCTTAACGGGGAGCGGCATATTTGCTACATGCTGACATGTATCGGAGCAATGACCAAAAGATTTGCAGGATATGCAAATTTCTGGTCGCCATCTATACTTGACATCTACATAATGCACACGATTGTCTAAATTAACTTTGATCTGTGCAGGCAATGGTTTATCAGGTGTAATCTCAATCAGGGCCCTAGCATATGTTAAGTTTCTTCTTGCAACAGTATTTGCATCAAAGCATTTTAGTTTACCTATATGACAAGCTAGCCAATTCAAGCCAAGTAATGGTTGTAGCACTGAGGGAATGTGGTTGAACTGCGCCCAGACAGGAATTGAAAGGACATGTTCACGGACTCTATCAATCGAAGCACTCCAAGGAAGCAAAATTTATAAACTGAACACAAAAATAGCAAACAATTTATTTCTATTAAAATTAATGATGAAATTTGGGAAACATGGAAATAAATCATTTGAAATGTAAAGTAAAAAATAATTTTCTTTTTACTCTTATAAAAATAAAAAATCCATTACCTTGTGGTGTGTAAGATCACAAAATCTAACACCAATAGTATATAAGGTAAATTTTATAGTCATATGAGAAACAGGAGATAAAATAGCAAGTAAATTAATAGAAATAAGATAAAATAAAATGTATTAAAAGTAATAAGGAAATATAATATAAGAGGTGTAGCGGAACCTTCCTCTATATATATATATAAGGTTAAAAAAAACAGAGATTTGGTAAAGTTGAAGTAGATAAGCATGTTTATAATTATAGATAATATTTGATCCTAGTATTTTAAACATTATTTATTATATAGTAAAAAAATTGAAGAACGTAGGAGCAAAAGTTTAGAAAAAGGAAAGATTGATTGAATGAAAAAGAAAACCTACAGCAGCTGGAAATAAAATAAAAACAGAGTTTAAGTCGTCAAAATCAAAAAGCAAACCTGCAGAGAGAAGCTACAACATTGAATATCTTGAAATCCTAATGTAGATATCATAACTTATCCATCTTCTAAAATAAAAATTTGAAGCCTATGGTATGTACTTAAACTATTGCTAACCATATGCGAAAATAAAATTGCCTAACATTCCCCTAAAAAAAATTGGAAGACAATCAAAAAATAACCAACTAGTTATAACAACTTAGCATACTTTAGAGATATAAAGTAAAATTTATGGAAACAAATTTACTTTTTGATTTGGTTCCTAAATTTTATTGATTCGCAAATGCTTTAAAATAGTTAAGTCTATGAAAAGATCAAAACTACTGCAACTATCTTGGGTTGAGTAGTCATGTCATGATTTAAAGTACTAAATTAAAACTTATTTATAATCAAAATTAAATCTGGGAGATTTTATTAGTTACACTCTTGGAAATTCAAACCTGTAAATTATTCAAATGTCCAAGTTGTCTTGCAACAATTCAATTTTGTAGAAAGTGGGAAATCTGGGACTTTTTATTAGTTACACTCTTGGAAATTAAAAATTGTAAATTATTCAAATGTCCAAGTTGTCATGCAACAATTCAATTTTGTGGAAAGTGGGAAACATGGAAATAAATCATGTCAAATGTATAGAAGTAAAAATGAATTTTTCTTGCTTTTATAAAAATAAAAATACATTACCATGTGGTGTATAGTGTATAAGGTAAATTTTAATAATCAGATGAGAAAAATGGAAATAAAACAGTTAGCGAATTAATAGGAATAAGATAAAATAAAATGTATTAATAGGAACAAAAAAAATATCATATGATGAAAAGAGGTTTTAATATAAATTACCATATATATATATAATATGATAAAATACAGAGGTCCGTTGAAGTTGAAGTAGAAAAGCATGTTTATAGATAATGCTTGCTCCTAGTATTTAAGAAGCTACTGATTATGTAGTAAAAAATTGAAGAATGCAGGAGCAAAAGTTTAGAAAAAGGAAAGATAGGTTGAATGAATAAAGAGAAGCCACAACAGCTGGAAACAAAATCAAAACAGAGAGTTAAAGTCATCAAAATCAAAAAGCAAACCTGCAAAGAGAAGCTAAAACAATGAATAGCTTGAAATCCTAGCGTAGATATTATGATTTATCCACCTTCAATAAAGCTTAATTTTTTTTTTTTTGTTTTTAGAAAAAAAAAAAAAAGACACCTGAAGCCTATGATACGTATATTAACTTTTGCTAACCATATCAAAAAACAAATTGCCTAAAATTAACCCAAAAAATCCAAAAGGCTGAAAAAGAACGAATTAATTACAGCAACTTACCATATTTTAAAGATATAAAGTAAAATTTATGGAAAAGAAATTACCTTTTGATTTGGTTCCACGCCTCTTTTATGTGCTCAAAGCCACAGTGGTCACCTCCTAGTTCGTCCTTGATCAATGGCATGGATGGGACATACGATGATCAGTAATTATAATATGTGTAAGAACATCAATCAATTTTACGCACTTCAGTTGAAGGCTGCTATTCTAGTTTTGTCAATTTCTCAGTAACCTACCAAGAAGTTATTGTCGTTTAAGGCAAAGAGAATATATGCATATAGACATAGGAAGTTGTCACTTGCAATAACACGGACCTTGATCCTCTTAAAATATGTTAAAATTGAGCATCATTAAGCCAACGTTATATAACATACATACATATATATACATATACATATGAGACAGGTTCAAAAGCACCCCAAATACCTTTCAATCTCCACCAAGTATTTCCCCTTCTCTCTCCTTCCACTCACTCTCTCATTTCTCACTCACATTCTTTAATATAAACGGGTGGTGAAAATCAGGGGGCATTTGGGATGCTCCATTTTTGGGGTGCAACCGAACGCTTGCCTATACATACATATATGTATGTATGTATGTATATATATAATATTGCCAAGTAAATTATACTGTAGGGTTGAATCAAAAGATCTTACAGCAACTAAATAATTATAGGAACTTATCATACTTCAAGATAAAAATAAAATCAGCCCAAAAAATCTGAATGGTTGAATCAAAAGAGAACTAAATAATTGTAGTAACTTATCACACTTTAAGATATAAAGTAAAATTTATAGAAAAAAATTTACCTTTTGATTTGATCCCAGGTCTCTTTTATATGCTTTAAAGCCTTAGCGGCCACCTCACAGTTAATTTTCAGTCTGTAACATAGATGAGATGTACAATGATCAGTTAATTTTCAGTCTGTATTTACATCTTGAACTCAATACCACTATGATGTCATATTGGAACCGAAAAGTTAATCTCTCTGCTGAACTGTGGCCGCTTGCTGTACTTTGAATACTGCTACAGATTGAACAAGGAATTCTTCGACCACTTAAAGCTTGAACTCGAACGACTCAGATTTGCAGTATCTAAAACACCGGAGGTGAGGATAGAGTTATTGAGTTGGAACCAATGCGGAATGTCTTAACAAAATTAACAGAAGCATTCGACAAAATGGAAACCGACCTGATTTCAACCAAGGAGAGGCTTATGAAAATTTTGCAGTCAAAGGAAAGGAAAACAACTTTACTGGACATGATTGAGAAGAATGAGCTGACTAGGCTGGTGTTGGCTCTTCTAGAAGAAAATATAGCAAGTGCTGTAAAGAATGATCAGTGGATATCATGAAGACAGAGGCAACAGCTACATTACGGAATGCAAAAGTTGACATGTTCAAAGGATCAATGAGGCTAGCAGTTTGACAAATGAGGCAGTGTTTCGCCTACAGATGCTGCCGATTTTACTATGAAAGATGACAATAATTTGTCCTTGATTTAGTTCGAGCCTGTAAATGTTGCTGAAGAATAATGGAGTTGCGCTTGTTCCTCTTTCATCTCGTCAGCAAACCTTACCGCTGGAAATTGAGGGATGCGACTACGCGAGTTTGTCCCCACAAAGAGCTGTGTCTGGCAGTGTGGTCTGAAGCCGGGTTAATCATCTGGAGTGGATACAGCCATCGTTGATATTCTATCAATTGTCTCAGTGGGTACATCCATCATTGATGATCCAAAACATATTGAGCTTGTGAGAGTATGTGGTACAGTGCTGGATTGATGGTTCATTTGAGATTGAAGGCTGCTGCATTATGGAACTATTGATGATGAAACCTTTTAGTGCGACCTGTATCTGGGCTCTTGTTGCAATATATAGAACTAAATAATCAGGTAACCATTGGTAGAGATCCACGTGAATTGCTCTTGACTAGAATACAGAGAGCTGCTTCACTTTAATGTCCACATGCAACTTTTGCAAAAAAGGTGAAAACTGTTGATACTGGGTACATGTCTCTTAGATTGATGAAAGCATTGGAAGATCTTTCGATTTGCTAAGACCAAACTGAGCAATTCGATTGAAAATGTGCCTCAGTTTCTATACGGAGATGGCAGTATGTACCCATGTACTACTACGGAAGGACAACATGTCCACGAAAACTACAAACTCGTTATCCTCTTCAGATATCATTGAGTATGTGATTTAAGACTGTCCAAAGCGAACACGACTCCTGAGGATGGCTGCTCTTCTATGTTTAAGAAGACATGATCATAATTTGTATTTAAACCTGAAGCTGAAATGAGGAGAGCCAGTTCGCGTTTTAAATTTCAAGAAGAAAAGAAAGACTCTGGTATGATGGAGAAGTTTTTGCATCCTATATTTGTGGAAAGTCAACCAAACAATTGCAGAACCACTATTATTGACGTTACGGAGAAAACATCAGAAGCAAAGCAAGGTTAAATATATAGTTTTTCTGTTTTGTAAGTAACTTGATGCAAAGATATGACATTATGTGTGGACATGGAAAAATTGATAGAATACTTTGTATGAAATACTAAGTTGTTTAAATGAATACTTTGTATGAAATACTAAGTTGTTTGAAAAAAAAAAGTATAATAGCATTAATCAGTTTCATGTGATTCAACACTTGAAGGCTGCTACTTTCATTTTTTGCCCATCTCTCAGTTACCTACAAAGAAGTTATTATTGTTTAAGGATAAGAGAATATATTCTTGGCGACATAGGATGCTGTCACCTGTAATATGATGGAGTGTGATCATCTTCTAAATAAAATTGTCATTTCTTTCCATTTTTCGATCAATAAGATAAAATAAAATATCATTGCAACTAGTTTGGTGAAGATTACTTTGAAATTAGTGCATCTACTACAAAGGAAAAAAAGGCAAACTTTCCATCTGTAATAGGAATTTATTTGATAATTGATATATTTAACAAAAAATTGCATGTTGTAACCATACTCATATATTATATATCACTCCCAAAATGAGCTGAAACTTTAAAAATAGAAATAAAGTAGGCATAAATATCAAGAAATGATAATTTAGTGGGTGACTATGGCTCTGCCTTCTGCAAAATGCAACATGGTGTTCATTTCGATGGTTTGCTTTCGGTGTCTTATTTGATGGAAAGAACAATTAATTGTAAAGGTGTAAATACAACAACTGTTGGTGTTAAGATGTATGGAGTCAAAAGCTACTGTCAGGTGAAGTATCCAATACGTTCATCTTTGATTTAGATTCAAAGATAAGTCATTAGCAAAGGAATTCATGTCAGGTTGTAGCCTTAATAGCAAAATGGTAGGAGATAACATGTATAGATTGAAAAATGGCCAATTAGTCTTTATTCTTCATTAAATCTTTTAAATACATAGTTAATATAAATAATATACCAAAAAAAATGGTAAATTAGAATACTTTACCAAAGTAGATAAAGATTGATGTGATTTTGTCCATCAAAAAAATAAATTAGTCACCTTAGTGTGAGTTTAACATGGTTTATGATAGGTGGCTTTGTATGAATTGCTTGAGCAATCTTAATTATTAGTACGCAAATCACTAATGAAATTCATAAATGTCACTTAAACTTTGGTATTAAAGATTAAGAAATATAAATAACAACGTGTGGATTGAGCTGTCATGTGTCTAACTAAACAAACATAATCATAGCCTTGGCATTTGTTTTCTTATCTGAGACATATAATGCAAGAACACAAACAATAGAGCTATTTATTATTTTTGTCTTAACTCAATATTTATTTTCCTTATTTGAAAATATGACAACTGTCAATGATAAGAAAAACAAACATATAGTTATCAGATGCAAGCTGAATCCATTTGGGGAACGTTATACTTTTGGTATGATAAAGCATCATAAAGGTGTATAGTTATAAAAAAGGCAAAGTTACAAAGAAAAGAATCCCAAAAGGTGGATTTATCCAAGAGACAAATATTGCGATTTAACCAAAAACTAAAACTTTACTTTGTGTATTATCATGATTCAAGTGTCGTGTTTCTACGCATCAAGGTTATCACGACGCCAAGTCGAGCCACTACCGTCTAGAAGACTAGTCGACAAGTCGTCTGACTAGTCGTGACTAGTCGATAAGTCTTTTATACACATATATTTATATTAAAAATGTAATAGGGTATTGTTCTAATTATTAAGTAATCATTATTCAATTGAAATAGGCCCAACTCAGTCCAAGCATAAAATAAATAGAATAAAAGTTAATTTGCCCAATATAAAAATGACCCAGTCCAACCTAAAACAGCCCAGCCTATAATTCCACTAAACCCTAGCCAGTAGCCGCAAAAAAAACTCATCGCAACGTAAGGTTAAAAAAAAACAACGAAAGAGGAAAAAAGCAATTCGCTTTCCGCTGCCAAAAATAATCAGGCATGAAGTCGATGACCAGAATCCTCTCTTCTCAACCAAAACCAGGTATGTATATTAGTCTCGATTTGAGTTCGAATCCTAAATCGAACACTAAATCTCAGTTCGAACCCTAAATCGAAGCCTAAATCGAACACTAAATCTCAGTTCGAACCCTAAATCGAAGCCTAAATCGAACCCTAAGTCTCGATGTCGTCGAATTGAATAAGTCGACTATCGTCGAACTTGATCGACCGACTGGTCGACTTGTCGTCGACGTGATAACAATGCTACGCATACCTAAAAAAGAAGCTGGAGTTCGAGAGCTTGACTTCAAAACTCATGCATCAAAATAATATAAATACAAAATTACCAAACAACAAAGATGGAATTTAAGAGGGTGAGTTTAAAAGTGAAAGGGAAATCCATACATTGATGGGAATATATCATGCAGATGGTTTTGAAGTCACTGCAATCATATAGCGAGGAACGACCATGCCACCACTATTCAATTAAGTACGTTGAAAACCGAGTCCCAAGAAGAGAAAACTTGGTACAATTATAATAACAAAAAGAACATAGAAGACACTATTACATACACGCATACATACACATAGACATATGTATATCATTTCAATTTTCAGCGAACGCTAAATAAACTGCACAATAAATTTAGATTAATCGTTATTTTCCATGAATCTGAAGGCACTACTTACATATTTGATGATTATTGTAGGGATTATGGTTATAACTAAAAAGGATTCTATTTTTATTTTTAAATAAGGCAACCTCCAAATATTAGATCATCAAATAATTTCAAATTTGAGCGTAACTATAACACATTTAGCATTACAAAAATCCAATAAGTTGGGGACTAAGCATGCAACATGTAGCAAATATTCATACAAACGCTGGTCGTTTCATGAATACATGAATGCAAAATACGATTCTGCTATTTCATGAATATAAAAAATAAAAATATAAAATGTAGGGATCGAGAAAATTATGAATTCATCTGAACAGATCTTGGTGTGTGCAGTGCAAATATAGCTTCAATGGGTATGGATGCCACTTGGAAAAGCGGAAAATCCAAGTTCATCTGGTTTGTGTGCCTATTTGAAAACATTAGGACAACTCAGCAATCATCAACACCACCATTATACTCTTCCCAAAAGCAATTACAATCCAAACCTACTATAATAGGATAAGCTCACGTAGGGAAGCAGAAGCACAAGTCACTAACTCAAACTTATTAAGAGAGTTAACGCGAATGCATAGTAGTTTCTTAAAGAGAATTAACGTAACATGAAAGTAGTAAGCAATAAAGAAGCGCAAATAAAGGAATCATAATTTTAACTGTAGTTACTAATAACCATAACCCTGTTGGCTTCATCTGCAATATAAATTAAAATGCCACCGTCTGTAACTGATGTAAAAGCAAAACAAACTTTCTTTATAACTACAACCTTATTTCACTTAACAATGGTTATTACTTTTCAAAAAAATTATGAAATTTGATAGCACTATAGAGAGAAAGTGATGATCATTGTGTTTCTATTTAAAAAATGATATTACATTTAAAAGAACAAATCATACTTACATATTAACAACCCGGTCAAGTTGTTGTGTATCATATCTACATACTAACTTTATTTGTTATATGGATAATGTGAAGCATGTGCATGTATGAATTTTATATTTTATATAGATCAAGATGGCATCTATTGCATTGATACGAAACTTAATAAATCTCAAATTTGCACATGTAAAATTTATAACTACATTATTTTTTCGTTGGTTGTAAATTAAAAAAAAATATGCATTGTTACTTTTTAAATAAAGCCATATTATTCTATTATCTCAACATTGAAACCTTGTATGCAAATGGTAATTTACAAACATCTTTATTTTTTTTCAGGTTTTACAAACACCAAAAAATAAAAATGACATTCAAAGTTCTTATATTTGTAAAATAGTTTGAAGGGTAATCAACTCCATTTATTTGGATTTAATCGTAATTAATTCAAAAGGCAATCCCGATAGAAACGATTATAGAAACAACAACGCATGTAAAACAAAATATAACTAAAAATTTGTGCACTAAGGCTGCGTTTTTTTTTAGTTCTGAATGCAAGTTCTGATTTATAAATCCGAACTTTTTAAGTTTGTTTTTTGTCTGTGTTCTGAATAAAACCATCTATTCAGACAAAATAATTCAAAACAATTTTAGTTCTTATTTTTTTGTTCTGAATGCTGAATATTGATTTTTGTTTTGAATGCTAAATGCAAACAAACAAGTAAGGGATAATTCAGAATTCAGCATTAAGGGATCAGCACTCAGACTTCAGAATTTAGCAATCAGAATCCAGAATTCAGCATATTAAACAAACAGAGCCTAACATCAAGTAACGAAACAACAAAGCCCAAACTGCATAGTGTATATGTAAGGAAAAATAGCAAAAAGAAAATTAAAATGAAAGTAGAATAGAATTATACCATAGTGTCATTAATTTTGTCAGATTACCAACTGCTTCCATTAGGTAGATGAGCAGACATATGGGAAGGTATTGGCAGTAAAAGGAAACCAAGAGTAATTTTCCCATACACTAACAAACATAAAATCCAAATAAGTGTCCCACATCTCCTCGTAAGTAGATGAGCACAAAGGTAGATAATGTAGCGGTGAGAACGAAACCGAAGGTTATTTTTTCCTATACAAACGAACGTGAAAATAAAATAAGATCCTTCAGCCATAAATATTATTCAAACCAAAAATATAGTTGTATATGTACTCGAAAGCAGAACTGAAAAAAAAATACAGAATGGGAGAAGATCAAAACATAAATGGAAGGATTGAAGATCTGGTTAACTGCGTCGTTGAAAATCAGAGCAAACAGAACCCTAACTCCAAAATCGAGTTTTACAGATCCGATTGCATCGAAATAGTGGTTTTGCTTTGAAGAGCTTTGATTCAGTGGTAATCAGATGTAGTGGAGCAACAAATTGAAGGAGAAACTATTGGGACTCAATTCTAAATAACTCAGTAATGATTTGGGGTAAAACGCAGAAGAAACAAAGAAAGATTTAAAAAAGAGAAAAAACAAAGAACGAAACCCATGAGACATTTCAGCTTAGATAAAAGTGAGTTTGCTGCTAAGGGCACCCCAATATGTTCTTGCTAATACCGCAACTAAAAAAATACCACAAGAATTAATTTTACACTCTTCTTAATACCATACTTAAAAAATAGGGGCTATCACACTATTTTACCTTATTTCTATTTTCTTCGTCCTCATTTCTAAAACCGATCAATGAGTTAAATCCTAGTTCTATAACGATCAACGAATTCGACGCCGCAATGCCGAGGAATACAAAAACCGTGAATAAGGTTTGAATTTTAGCAAACTAGAAGAGAAAGTGAGAGATTAAGGCTTTCAAATCACCAAACAACTGGGAGATTACCGTACAAATTTGAATTTTTCCACGAGAGTTGCGAAGAAGGACAATGATTACGAGAGATTAGAGTTTTTATATTAGCTTAGTACATAATTAGTTTGACAAATAATAATTGTGTGAGAGATTAGAATGAAGAGGTAATGTGGTATTAAGAAGCATACAAAATTTAATGATTTATATTTTTTTTTAACAGCGATACTAAGAAGAACATATTGGGGTGTCCTTAGCACCATACTAAAAGTGAGAGTGAAGCAGATTGTTGTAACTCAATTTTTGTGGTATAGCATAGATAGGCCTGCAAATCTATTTGAAAGTTTCAACTCTCAAACACTCATGTTACATTTCATTTACACATTTGTATACACTTCACTCTCTATTATATATACTTGATATATTCTCTGACATTGTCACTTGTCTTCTGTCTGTCTTCTTCACTGTCAATTCAGTCTTCTGCTTACCTGTCACAAAAAGAAACGCAAATAGTAATCTGAAACAGAAATATTTTATATTCTAGCAGATATATTTTTTATTTTAAAAATTTATTTACCTCGGAATTTTGGTGTGTTTCTCATCATTTTTCATGACTTGATCTGATTTATATGGACATTCATTTATGTCTAGACAGCTTGTGATATTCACAGTGATACACTGTAAATATCACAAGTTAGACATCGTCTGTAGTGCTCACACATATATATTATGCATGTGCACTATACATGTATACACATACATATGTATGTATATACACATATATTTTATGCAAGGGCAATATGATCAGAATTGGACAAATATATCAAACAAGTTGTGTTCATGTAAAGCCTGACGCGCATGCACAATGCATGGGTCAAGTATCCATGAACAACACAAGGTGGCAAACACATGTACACACAGCAAGTGTCAAGTAGAAAATACCAAAGTATAACAGCGAGTGTCAAGCACAAATGTGTTGTATACAAGCTCAAGCATGGTGGAACAGATCGAGCCAAAGTGACACAAGTTTACATAACAACACCAAACTCAAGGGACAAAACAATGCAAGTCATATGCAGTAACAACAATGGCCAGTCAACAACCAAAATGCATGCAAGTTGGTTCAACATGACGAAACTCAAATGAAAGTACAAGCAGCATCAAAGTCAAATTGAAATTGGACAGAGAACATATCATGGACTGTTTTAAAATAGTGCATTGCTCAAGAATAAGCCAAATATGCAAGCCAAGAAATTGGCAGTCGTGTATACATGTATTACATAAACACATGGTGACAGGTCAAAGTAACAAGACACTGAAATGGACATGGCATATATTCAAAGGTGTACACAAATTCAACTACACAATGAAATAGTTCCTTTTTCCAAAACGGTCAGAAATTATTCTAGTTTTCAAACAAACAAAGTTAGCGTGCAATTTCAAGAGTAACCAGAAATGTGTGTATATAGCAAGTGATTAATCTGCCATGCAAATTTCCAAATAAAAAATGTTTATGATTGGCAAGAGAAAGCAGGAGTGTATTAATTTGGCAAGTTTTATTTTCTAGAAATCACAGATTGCATTCACGACAAGATCCAAAGCAATATGAAATTACATGCAAACCAAAGAGACAGCAGGCAAATCATATATGGAAAGTTCAATCAAAATTTCTAGAAATGAAACCAATTAAGAAACAATTTTGGGGAAACAATTTGATATCCAGAAAACATAGTAACATATTCGGCAAAAATTTATTCAAATCTTTCCAAGAATAAACAGGGGATTCACGGCAATAATTATTCAATGTTTTTCTTTTTCCGGAAGGAATCCACACAAACACTTTTTTGAGCCAAAGAAAACAAAGTTTTGGCAAGCTATTTCATTTGTTTTCAAATTTTCCACAATCACACTTTTAGGCAAAAATAAATTTCGAATCACTCTAGTAATTTTGTTTCTAGAAATTCATTTACTCACGACAACAAATCAAATCAATCACGCAGAATTCACAGCAACAATTCGAGAAAGAAATTTATGCAGCAAATCACGCAACCAATCAAAGCAAGTCACACGTGAAATCAGTTTAGTTAAGGATTTTCTAAACCCTGTATTAACCAAATCATCATCGATAATATGAAGGATCGAAAACTACAACAAATCGAGAGCAAGCAGAGTAAAATCAAATAAGAATACTCATAATTTTCGATCGCAGTTCCCAAATTAATTGACAAGAACGCAGCGGCAGTCTGATACCAAAAGATTCATCAAGATTTGAAGTCGAGATTTGGGATAGAAGGAAAACCCTAATTTCAATAGGGTCGGCCGCCATTTTTATTTCTTAGAGAGGAAAGAGCAATCGGGTCTAACAAATGAAGAAACAAAAGAAAAGGGTTAGCCTAGTTTATTTATCAAAAAGGTTTTTTTTTAATTTGTTTTATTTTAAGTGTATTGTTTTTTTTTTCTTTGAAAACCATCGCTTTGTTTTCTAGTTTTGTTTGTAAAACTAGGTCATATAGTATAGGATTTTAACTAGTAGTTTTTTATTGTCTGTACTAACTAGGGATTACTAGCTACGGGTTTATAGCTAGGGGAAAATCTGATTTCGGGGACAGAAATCAGTGTAGGGTTTTGAGCGTAAGATTAGAACAGCAACAGGTTGTACGAGTGTACAAAACTGTATATGCGGTTAGCGAGGGGTTCGCGAGTTTATAGGTTTCTGTACACGGATGTCTGTTTAATACCTAGTAAAAACCTTGGGGAATGCAGCAGTAGGCATGGTTTGCCAAAGCTCGGTAAAACCTTTGGGCCATTTACTTTCCGCACTTATTTACTCCTCTGCTGTGATTTGTTTTAATATCTTGAATTAATTTAATAAACCCTATTCACCCCTCTCAAGGGTTAATGTAGATCCAACAAGTGGTATCAGAGCGGGTATTTTCTGTTAACTCTAGAGTCATGGTGTTCCCTAGTTGTCAACCCTCTCAGAGTCAGTGTAACACCCTGTACTTTCTATGCTTATTAAAGTAACGAATTTAAGAATACTTAATTATAAAAGTGAGAATTAAGGGAATCGGGTTACGCCGTTGCGTTTGTCTCGGAATTCTGCTTGAGATAGAGTCTGAGTTTGCGTGAATCGGACTCCGTATGAAGAAGTTATGGAGTTCAGAAGATTTCATGTTTAAACAGAAAATTATATAATTAAATAATTTATCAAACAAAATAGTTCAAATTTTGAAAATCACGTGGCTTAGCTGGGCAGGAAAAATCCCGCCTATAGGGGTCGACTCCCCCCGGGGGGGTTGACATAGGTGTCGACCCCCCAAGAGGGGTGTCGACTGGGGTGTCGACCCCCCTATAGGGGTCGACCCCCTCGCCCAGATCCAAAAAGTGACGATTTTCTGACCTGTTGCTTAGTCTTTTCTGACTTGTTTCTGAGTCACTAGGGCATAAGTGGCAATTTTTGGATAACTCTATCTAGTCTGGACGGTTCTGATCGCTCCTAGGATAATCTAACAGCTCACATAAGTTTAAACCTCTATAAAAGCAACCCTAGTCCTCAACCCTAAATCACACAAATTCATTCCAAGGAGCCACCATGCTGTCCATGATCGTCCTAGTCTAGCCACCATTTCTTCTTCAACTAGGAAGCATACTAGAAAGCAAGTTAGAAGCTACGAATCAAATCTAATTTAGAGAATTTATAGTCTTCGTCAAGGGATTGCTTTTCAGTTTCAGAAAACAGATCCCAGAAAACAAGACTTTCTTTTGTTTGTAAGTCCTGTTATTATTTAGATGTGAACGATTAAAAGTTACGATTTGCAATAAAGTGGAAACTAGAGTTATCCCTAGTTGTAAGATAATGATGATGTTGATTCATGTCTATTCTTGTAACGATTCTACCATATATGCCTATGAGACTATTGTGGTTTATTGGACTTATTATGTTGATGTTAAACCAAATCGTGTATTATGTATATTTGGTGACTTTTCATGTTAAGTTACATGCAAGTTTTTAGGCTAAGTTATATATATGTTTAGATCGACATTCTCCTATGTTGAGATTCATGTTTATTGGATCCAAAATAAAAGTTCACATTCACATGCCTAGTTGGATTTGTGTAATTCTATATGCTTAAGATTCATGTTTATTGGTTCCAAAATAAAAGTTTACATTTACATGCCTAGTTGGATTTGGGTAATTTCATATGCTTAAGACTCATGTTAATTGGATCCAAAAATGCAAGTTCATTGTTTTATGCCAAATTTACATGACAAATGTTTAGTTAGATCCTTATTATTTTATGTTGTATGAATGGTACATGCTCCATTCTTTCCTTTTTTGTATATAAGTTAGGCTAAGTTGCGAGCCTAACATTCTATGTGAATTTTGCGAACATATAAAGGGGGTAACGTTGGGAAAACCTTAAATTTCATATTATTGGCATAATTTGGCCCATAAATATATGAATGATTAGTGTCATAAATTGGTATAATTTATATACCTAAAAATTATGAACATGATTTAGTGGGTAAATGGGGCATGACTTGAATGGCAATAATTGTGGATAATTTACATATAAATATGAAAGATAAATATGTAAATTAAGTAAAAGACGAATATGCCTAACCCGAGGTAAGATTGATTTACGGTGTAAGACTGCCCGAAACCGCCCGACACATCCAGCAACCGTAACAATATATATCTAATGTGAGAGGTTAGTGCATCAAGCCCAAAAGAACCCGAGGTTAGATTGAGTTGCGGTGTAAGACTGCCCGGAACCGACCGGCACATCCAATAACCGCAACAATACATATCTAATGTGAGTGGTTGGTGCTTTAATGAATGAATTAAAGCTAAGACGGGAATGGTAGGGTTAAGTTAATTAAGGCAACACTTAACCAATACAAGATGTTAACTAAACTAATGGGTGGGGTTAGGTTAATTTGAGAACACTTAACCATTTTAACATGTTGATTAGGAAACCCTAGTAACGGGGACCCATTTCAGCAGTAACCCACATAGATGTATCATGGTACCCTGAACTAGGCAGGGTGAGGCACGATTACTGGGCTGGTTATAAGCGGTCAAAACAACGGTAGGTGGTGCGTCAGTGTAGGTTCTGGCAGAGTGCGGTTGTGCACGTACTCCGGAGTGGAAAAAGGAGGCACTGGGCATTAGTAGTTATACACTGTGCATCTTGAATTGTGTCGGGTTGCCACCATAGGATTTGATACACCCCATTGTGGGACCAGCACAGGTATCTACAATCAAGCGGGGCCGAATGACACAAGTGGTAAACGTTTACGAGTAGGAGCCGATCGATAAAGGGTATCATTTGTCTTGAACACATGGTGCTAGTTGAAACACTTGTAAGTGGGTGCAGAGAAATAGTAATGAGTGTGATAGCATATTCAGTCCTATTATCTTATTTCTAGGATGATGTCCTAGTTTCAGTTTATTCATATCATGATCCTTTTTCCCGTTTACATTACTAAATAATCACTGGACTTACCAGACTCATGTCTGACCCATTTTCTTTCGTCTTCTTTTCTTCCGTTCCCCCCTCCAAGTCCGTAGGGAGGGAATACTTTAGCTTAGTTTGGACCATTTCCAGGTTGAAGACAGTAGATGTATTGCTTGGATTCTCTTTCCTTGGGCTATGGCTTTGGATACTCTCTTATTGAGGATTTATGCTGCCTTACTGTTATTTTAATGCTTCTTTATGTTTTAATTCAAGACAGGGATTTTTTTGTAATAATTTGGAAGTCGGTTTGAGATAGTTATTGTGATGCTTTTACTGAACCATGTACTTATGAAATAAATTTAGTTTTTCCGCTGTTTATATGTCTGTCTTGTAAATTATCTATATCTTTTACCTATAATGCTCCACCTAAGTTAAGGCATTCCCTTTGTGAGTGACCTTAACGAAGGTGGGGTGTTTCACTTGGTATCAGAGCTGATGGTTGCCAGATCAGATAAAAATTTTGAAAACTAACTTTCAAAAAGAAGTTTAAAGAAGCATTTTCAAGAAAAAGTGTTGTTTTTATTTTAAAAAGGCATAATCCCCCAAAGCCATATGCATTATCTTTCTATCTTTTGTTTTGAATCTTTTCTTTTTCGTTTCAGCATGTCTGGGGATCTTAACCTTCCAAAGGGCATACCGGTACCTGGCTGGTTCAGAAGGTACCTAGAGGCTAGGGCTAATGATGCAGGCCCAGCAGACGTTCCTCCTCCCCCCATTGTAGTTGTCCCTCCTTCTCCTCCTCGTGCAAATTCTTTCTCAAAGATATGTTGGGATTTCGAGCCATGGGTGGAAAGAACTTTAATGGGACTGAGTCATTTGTAGAAGCAAGAAACTGGCTCAAAGAAACCGAGGACTTAGCTTGTTTGTTATCTTCGGAGTGGACGATAGGCAGAAGATATAGTTGGTCGTGTGGTTGCTTAAAGACGAAGCCTCTTATTGGTGGGAAGTTACTAATGTTGAGGGACTAGTTGAAACTTGGGAGGATTTCAGAATGGGGTTTGAAATAAAATTCCTCTCACAAGCTGAACGTAGCCTACAGATGGAGAAGTTCTTAGCTATCAAACAGGGAAGTATGTCGGTCAAGGAATACGGCAACTAGTTTAACCAGCTGGCTAGATTCGGACTGGAGTTAGTGAACACTCCCTATAAGAAGGCTCTCCATTTTGTTAAAGGGTTGAATGAGCCACTGCACAGCCTAGCTATGTCACATATACCTATGGGTGCGACTTATGAGAGACTGGTGGAAATGACACTATTACAGGAGGAAGACAAGGATGGCGAGAAAGAGGTAAAGGTGGAAGTACCTCAAGATAAGAAAGTGGAGGGATCGCAGAATAAGAAGGCAGATTCAAAGAAGGGTGGGAAGAACAACAAACCCCGTGATAAGAGGAAGTGTAATTTTTGTGGCATTCCTGGACATCTGATTTAGGACTGCAGAAAGAAAAAGAGGAAGATGGGTGGTTGTTTTCACTGCGGTGAGACATGACACATGGCTAAGGACTGACCAAGAAAGCAAGGGAAAGGACAGAGGACTGAATCTACTTCTGGAGGGCAGGTTCACGCTATCATAGCACCTCCGCAAGAACGAGGTAGAAATATTTCTGTTGAGAGTTTAGTTTATCTTTTAGATCATCCTATTCGTACACTCTTTGATTCTAGCGCATCACACTCTTTTATATCTACTGCTTTAGTTAAATCTCTGCACCTAGACACCAGTATAGTAGAGGATCCCTTGGTTGTTTCAAATCCAATTGGGGGCTCGGCTTATTTGTCAATGATTTGTTTAAATTTGAAAATTTCTATACTAAGCGTTGGGTTTAGATGTAATGCCTATGTTTTGGGCTTCACGGGCTATGGGTTGATTCTAGGCATGGATTGGTTATCCAGTAATAGTGCCATCCTCGATTGTGAAAAGAGAGTGGTTAAACTTATGACTCGCCTCGGTAACACTCTCGAAATCTCATGTAATCCCATGCATTCTGTTATGCTTAGCTACCTAGAATCTCTTGATGCGTCTGTTGAAAACTTGCAGTCTGGTAGAGTAGTCCGTGAATACTCAGATGTATTTAAAGAGGTGAAGGGCTTACCTCCGAAGCGGGAGATTGACTTTCGCATATACCTTGTTGATAATGCAAAACCCGTTGCTTTACCCGTTAGACATATGGCTCCAAGGGAGAGGAAAGAGCTCAGCAAGCAAGTTAAAGAGCTGCTCGAAAAAGTGTTCATAAGGCGGAGTATTTCTGAATGGGGTGCTCCAGTAGTATTCACAACCAAAGCGGATGGTTCACTTCGCCTATGCGTTGACTATAGGGAGCTAAACAAGCTAACCAAGAAGAATAGGCACCCACTTCCAAGAATAGACGACTTGTTTGATCAGCTTGTAGGTGCGTCAGTTTTCTCCCAACTAGATCTGGCTACCGGGTTTCATCAGCTAAGAGTGACTGAAGACAGCATTGACAAAACCACGTTCAGAACCCCGGATGGTTTCTTCGAATGGTTTGTCATGCCTTTCGGCTTGACAAACGCACCCGCTTATTTCTTTGACTTGATGAGCAGGGTGTTCAGGGAGTTCCTTAATAAGTTTGTGGTAGTCTTCGTAGACGACATTTTGATTTTCTCGAAGAATGAAGAAGAGCATGCTTTGCATTTAAGGGAAGTCATGGATACTCTTTGTGCACATCAACTGAAAGCCTAATTCTCCAAATGTCATTTATGGAGAGAAGAAGTGAGGTTTCTTGGACATGTGGTGTCAAAAGAGGGGATAACTGTGGACCCCGCAAAAGTAGTTACCGTGCAAGATTGGAAAGTTCCACAGAATGCAACCGAAGTCCAAAGCTTTCTCGGGCTAGCAGGCTTTTACCGAAAGTTCATTAAAGACTTTGCGAAAATCTCAGCCTCACTCACAAGATTGACAAAGAAGAACCTAACTTTCGTTTGGGATTTGGATTGTGATATTGCTTTCTAATGTTTGAAAAGGGCTCTAAAAACAACCCCTGTTCTGACATTGCGTGATGGAAGCAAAATGTTTACCGTATACATAGACGCATGCGATACAGGATTAGGCGCTGTCTTGATGCAAGAAGGCAAGGTAGTTTGTTATGGGGGAAGGCAGTTGAAGGTACACGAGAAGAACTACCCAACTCGTGACTTGGAGCTAGCTGCCATTGTTTTCGCTCTTAGGTCATGGCGTCATTATCTACTAGGAGAAAGATTTGAATTGTTTACTGACCATAAATCACTAAAGTACCTTTTCACACAGAAAGATCTTAACTTAAGACAACAAAGGTGGATGGAATTTCTGGCCTCATATGATTTTGAGATTTCCTATACCCCTGGCAAGGGAAATGTAGTAGCAGACGCCTTGAGTAGAAAGAAGCTGACCTTAAGTCCTCTCTTTGTAGAAAGGCAAAGCTTGGAGTACATAGAAAACTTTGAGTTTAGACCCTCCTCTGAATTTGTGCCTGGTCTGTTAGCATCGCTAGAGGTGCGGCCTACTCTTTTTGACTCAATAGGAACCGCACAACGAGAAGACCCTCAGCTAGTTGATATGATGGATAAGCTAATTAGGGGTGAGACTTCTAGTCACCTCAATAGATACTCCATCGATGACAAGGGTTGGTTGAGACGGGATGGAAGGCTATGCGTCCCACAAGCAAGGGATTTGGTGAAGACAGTTCTCGAAGAAGCACACCATTCTAAGCTGACCATACACCCAGGTGGAGACAAGATGTATAAAGACATAAAAATGGTTTTCTTTTGGAATGGCATGAAGAGGGATGTAGCTGAGTTCGTTGCTAAGTGCTTGATATGCCAGCAAGTCAAAGCGGAGCAAAAGAAGCTAGGCGGTCTGGTCCATCCTCTAGAGGTCCCACCGTGTAAATGGGATAGCATTTCGATGGACCTTGTTGATGGGTTGCCTAGGTCAAGAAGGGGCAATACCAGTATTTGGGTAATAGTGGACATGCTCACTAAAAGCGCTCACTTTATACCTATTAAGAGTAGAAGGACTGCCTCGTCTTTAGCATCCATTTATCTTAAAGAGATAGTAAGACTCCATGGGATACCCTCCAGCATAGTGAGTGATCAAGATCCTATCTTTACGAGCGAGTTTTGGAAGAGTTTGCAGGAGGCTGTAGGCACACAACTATGCTTAAGCACGGCCTATCACCCCAAACCGATGGTCAGACGGAAAGGGTGAACAGAGTATTAGAAGACCTCTTGAGATTATGCATTCTTGACTTTGGAGGAACATGGGAGGATCATCTTCCTTTGGTGGAATTCGCTTACAACAATAGCTACCAAAGGCATGACACCCTTCGAGGCTTTATATGGAAGACCATGCCGATCACCAACTTGTTGGTAGGAGTCTACAGATAAGCTCGTACTTGAGCCAGACATGATTAGAGAAACTTCAGAAAAGGTGGACCTGATAAGAAGACGAATGAAGACTGCAAAAGATAGGTAGAAGTCCTACGCAGACAAAAGAAGGACCGACCTTGAGTTTGAGGTTGGAGATAGGGTGTTCCTCAAAGTATCTCCTTTGAGGAATGTCATTCGCTTTGGGTCCGTAGGAAAGCTAGCACCTAAGATTTGTAGTCACATTTCCTATCATTGAAAGGATTGGGAAGTTGGCTTACAAAGTAGAGCTAACTGGAAGACTGGCTAGAGTTCATAATGTTTTTCATGTTTCTCAACTACGAACGTGCTTACATGAGTCTGCGGAAGTTATGGAGCCAAGTATATTAGAGGAAGTAGAAGTGGAACGAGAAGCGACTGTGAGAAGAGTTCCAACTCGTATCTTGGGTACGGAAGTCAAAAAGCTACGCAACTGTGAAGTCAAGCTTGTTAAAGTTCAATGGAGTGACGCTGAGGAAGACGCGACTTGGGAAACTGAGAGAAAAATACGCATAGCCTACCCTTTTCTTTTTGAGGATACCTCCTTGATCTCTTTTTCCATAAGTTTATGCATGCTTATATCTATCTTTTTAAGTATATCTCCTCGGTCCTATTCTTTATCCTTAGGTAGAAACCAATGGATGTAAACATGTATTTGAAACATGTTATGATTGATGGTTGCAAGTGGTTGCAAATGGTTGCTAGTGGTTGCTCGTGGATGCATATACATACACATTAGGTGTTAGATCGTCTCAGTCACTTTCATATTGCACATGCATATATGTATTTGTGTATGGATCGAAACTTGGAATGTTATCATATAGACGTTGCATTTGTATGAATAATTGTGCACTCATGTAGAAAGTATGATTAGAAATAATTGCATGCATAATGGACTCATGGCACTAACATAACTTGCATTAAGAAGGTCAACTGAATCAGTAGACCACCTAATTTTGCATTAGATAAGGACATATACACACACTATGCATACAATCTTGAAAGCATTAGAAATCTTTTAAGAACAATGGATGCCGGTGTTTGATGGTTGAGTAGATGGACGATTTGATGGTAAGATATACATTCTTCATGGCTTGAAGATTTCGGGGACGAAATCCTTTAAGGAGGGGAGAATGTAACACCCTGTATTTTCTATGTTTATTAAAGTAACGAATTTAAGAATACTTAATTATAAAAGTGAGAATTAAGGGAAACGGGTTACGCCGTTGCGTTTGTCTCGGAATTTTTTGCTTGAGATAGAGTCCGATTTTGCGTGAATCGGACTCTGTATGAAGAAGTTATGGAGTTCAGAAGATTTCATGTATAAACAGAAAATTATATAATTAAATAATTTAATAAACAAAACAGTTCAAATTTTGAAAATCACGTGGCTCATCTGGGCGGGAAAAATCCCGCCCATAGGGGTCGACTCACCCCTAGGGGGGAGGGGGATCGACATAGGTGTCGACCCCCCAAGAGGGGTGTCGACTGGGGTGTTGACCCCACTATAGGGGTCGACCCCCACGTCTAGATCCAAACAGTGACGATTTTCTGACCTGTTGATGAGTCTTTTCTGACTTGTTGCTGAGTCACTAGTGCATAGGTGGCGATTTCTGGATAATTCTATCTTGTTTGGACGGTTCTGATCGCTCCTAGGATAATCGAACGGCTCACATATGTTTAAACCTCTATAAAAGCAACCCTAGTCCTCAAACCTAAATCACACAAATTCATTCAAAGGAGCCACCATGTTGTCCATGATCGTCCTAGTCTAGCCACCATTTCTTCTTCAACTAGGAAGCATACTAGAAACCAAGTTAGAAGCTATGAATCAAATCTAATTTAGAGAATTTATAGTCTTCGCCAAGGGATTGCTTTTCAGTTTCAGAAAACAGATCCCAGAAAACAAGACTTTCTTTTGTTTGTAAGTCCTATTATTATTTAGATGTGAACAATTAAAAGTTATGATTTGCAATAAAGTGGAAACTAGAGTTATCCCTAGTTGTAAGATAATGGTGATGCTGATTCATGTCTATTCTTGTAACGATTCTATCATATATGCCTATGAGACTATTGTGGTTTATTGGACTTATTATGTTGATGTTAAACCAAATCGTGTATTATGTAAATTTGGTGACTTTTCATGTTAAGTTACATGCAAGTTTTTAGGCTAAGTTATATATATGTTTAGATCTACGTTCTCCTATGTTGAGATTCATGTTTATTGGATCCAAAATAAAAGTTCACATTCACATGCCTAGTTGGATTTGTGTAATTCTATATGCTTAAGATTCATGTTTATTGGATCCAAAATAAAAGTTTACATTTACATGCCTAGTTGGATTTGGGTAATTTCATATGCTTAAGACTCATGTTAATTGGATCCAAAAATGAAAATTCATTGTTTTATGCCAAATTTACATGACAAATGTTTAGTTAGATCCTTATTATTTTATGTTATATGAATGATACGTGCTCCTTTCTTTCCCTTTTTGTATATAAGTTAGGCTAAGTTGGGAGCCTAACATTCTATGTGAATTTTGCGAACGTATAACGGGGGTAACGTTGGGAAAACCTTAAATTTCATATTATTGGCATAATTTGGCCCATAAATATATGAATGATTAGTGTCATAAATTGATATAATTTATATACCTAAAAATTATGAACATGATTTAGTCGGTAAATGGGGCATGACTTGAATGGCAATAATTATGGATAATTTACATATAAATATGAAAGGCAAATATGTAAATTAAGTAGAAGACGAATATGCCTAACCCGAGGTTAGATTGAGTTACGGTGTAAGACAGCCCGGAACCGCCCGGCACATCCAGCAACCGTAACAATATATATCTAATGTGAGAGGTTAGTGCATCAAGCCCAAAAGAACCCGAGGTTAGATTGAGTTGCGGTGTAAGACTGCCCGGAACCGACCGGCACATCCAACAACCGCAACAATACATATCTAATGTGAGTGGTTGGTGCTTTAATGAATGAATTAAAGCTAAGACGGGAATGGTAGGGTGAAGTTAATTAAGGCAACACTTAACCAATACAACATGTTAACTAAACTGATGGGTGGGGTTAGGTTAACTTGAGAACACTTAACCATTTTAACATGTTGATTAGGAAACCCTAGTAACGGGGACCCATTTCAATAGTAACCCACATAGATGTATCACGGTACCCTGAACTAGGCTGGGTGGTGAATGATTACTGGGCTGATTATAAGCGGTCAAAACAACGGCGGGTGGAGCGTCAGTGTAGGTTCCGACGAAGTGCGGTCGTGCTCGTACTCCGGAGTGGAAAAAGCAGGCACTGGGCATCAGTAGTTATACACTGTGCATCTTGAATTATGTCGGGTTACCACAATAGGATTTGATACACCCCATGGTGGGACTAGCACAGATATCTGCAATCATGCGAGGCCGAATGACACAAGTGGTAAACGTTTACGAGTAGGGGCCGATCGATAAAGGGGATCATTTGTCTTGAACACATGGTGCTAGTTGAAACATTTGTAAGTGGGTGCAGAGAAATAGTAATGAGTGCGATAGCATATTCAGTCCCATTATCTTATTTCTAGGATGATGTCCTAGGTTCAGTTTATTCATATCATGATCCTTTTTCATGTTTACATTACTAAATAATCACTGGACTTACCAGACTCATGTCTGACCTATTTTCTTTCGTCTTCTTTTCTTCTGTTCCCCTCCAAGTCCGCCGGGGAAGGGGGATTACTTCATCTTAGTTTGGACCATTTCCAGCTTGAAGAGAGTAGATGTATTGCTTGGATTCTCTTTCCTTGGGCTATGGCTTTGGATGCTCTCTTATTGGGGATTTATGTTGCCTTACTATTATTTTGATGCTTCTTTATGTTTTAATTCAAGACAGAGATTTTGTTGTAATAATTTGGAAGTCGGTTTAAGACAGTTGTTGTAATGCTTTTACTGAACCACGTATTTATGAAATAAATTAGTTTTTCCACTGTTTATATGTCTATCTTGTAAATTATCTATATCTTTTACCTATAATGCTCCACCGAAGTTAAGGCATTCCCTTTGTGAGTGACCTTAACGAAGGTGGGGTGTTTCAGTCAGTCCAGTCATATTTCAATTATTTTTAATGGTACAAATTTTTTAAATTGGAAATCAGGAATGGAATCCTATTTTAAATCTGTTAATTTTGAATATTGGAATATTATTGAAAATATGGGTGATATGCTAGATAAGAGAAATAAAGTTATCAATGCTCGTGTTATGCATATTCTGTTTTCTTATCTTAGTAATAATCAGCTTCATCTTATCTCTCATTAGTTGACTGCACAGGAAATGTAGAATACTCTCGATATGAAGTATGGAAGAATTGACAACAGCAGCTCAAAACCCCAGAAGGTCAACTCAGATTCAAATCTATGCTTGAAAGGAGAAACTGATGAAATTTCAAGTAGATCAGACGATGGAGACTCAACAGACAATGAGACTGAAAGTTTCTCATATGAAAACCTAGTTTATATGCGGGCTGATTTAACTAAATTTGTTGATAAACTCAATCGGAAATAAATCCTTGAAATCTAAAAATAATGAGTTGACCAATAGAATTAACTATTTGGAATCAAAACTTTCAAATGTCATGAAATTAAAAAATTCTGATTGTGAAAATTGTTTGAAATTAAAAATTGATCTCGTTCATCTCAATAAAAATATTCAAAGGTTTGAAGAGGAAATTCTGATTTTGAAAGATAACGAGATTGAACTAAAAGGTACAAACAATTTTTTACAAGAGGAATTTGAAAATTTTAAGACTACCAAAAATTCCGAATATGAATTGGCTGAATAATAAAATTTGTTGAAAACAGATTTGATCTTGAATGAACTTGAAAGTGAGATTGACAAATTCAAGATTTTTGAAAAACATGAGTTTGAAAAGAAAAAACATTTTGAATTTGAAATCTCTGAGTCCCAAGCCAAAATTAAATTACTTGAAAATGAGAATTTGGTTTTGAAATAGTCTAATGCTGAACAGAAGATCGCTATAAATCATTGCTCAAATTTGATAAAAGAAAATAGCGATCCTAAATCCAAAATTCAACGATTAGAATCAACTTTGGAGAAATTCTCTAATGGGGAAAATTGTTGAATATGTTGTTACAAAATCAAGTTTCTATTGGAAATAAATGTGGTACTGGCTTTGGGAAACTAAATGTTTTTGAAAACCGAAATTCAAATAGTTTTAAAAATCCTTCAAACTGCTTTGAAAAGAATCGATTTGAAAATTTGAACACTGATAATTTCAAAGGATTTTTAAATCATAAGAAAGATGAGAATTTAACCATTTTGGATCCCAAATGGAAGTAAAACGATTTTAACTAAGTCTAAACAAATTTGGTTTCCTAAGGATACAAAGGTAAATTCCAATGGATTGTTATACAAATAGGTTTGGGCATCGAAAGACATGAACAAAACTATGAGTGGTGTTACAAATTTTGTTAGACCACTCAATCCTCTCAACAGTTAGGTACCGAGAGGCTGGATGAGGAACGACCTTCTAGAAGAATCAAAGTCTGTTCCATATTTGAATTGAAGTTATTCGATATATGTTCCTTAGCCAAGTTTGTCGAGTTAGAGATTGCTTACAGGTATGATCTCTAAACTCATTTCCATTAATATCTGATTTTTGTTTATTCCTCCTTCTACCCCTTCTATTTCTTTCTTTTGATCATGGTGATTTGATTTGACACTACCATATTTTTCTTCTTTTTGAGCTTTCTTAACTTCAAATTATAGAATTAATGATTTTCTGGAAATTCGCTTCATTTGAATAAAACTCTAAAGTTTTTATCATTTCCAGATCTTGAATTTAAACTTGTGAATATCTGCAACTATTTTGAAGTTTATTTCTTTTGAATTCCTAACAGTGTTGAAGCATTCTTCTTATATCTTGAACACTATTAATTTAAATTCTAAAATTTTGAAGATCTGAAAAATTAATGAAATTTCATACACCTCTGTTGTTTTGAGTTTCTTCTAATTCATTTTGGAAAGGCTTCAAATATTATACTCATTACAGCACACTACTATTTTTCAGTTGTGATAATTTCATTGATTTTTGGATTGACTTGATTATTTCTGAATTGAAAATTTTGTGACTAGAATCATTGTGTTACATCTTGAAATTCATCTTTACTCATGATCATTTTGATCGAACATTTGTTTGTTTGAAATCATCTGAAATTTTTGATATTTTGAATCTCACACACTTCTTAGATTTGAAATTTTGAATCTTGCATGATTGATTCATTATATCTCAAAATTTACATCTATTTAAGTGATTTCAAATAAATTATTTTTAATTTTGGATTATGATTTATCTCTCATGCTTGATGTAAATATTTTGAAAATTTCTCTTGTACTTGTCAGAAATAATTGTGAAAAATTCTTTGAAAACCTGGTCTTGAAACTCACTGTTATTTCATGATCATTTGGCTTGAATATTTGGTTGTTTGAAATCATTTGGAATTATTATTTCTTGAATATCACACACATCTTAGAATTTATAATCTGGTGTGATCAATTCATTGAATCTTGAGATTTTCATATTCCTTCAAATGATCTCAAATAAATTGTATTTTTAATCTTGGATCATGAATCATCTTTTGTGACTGTCAAAAATATTTGAAAATTTTTCTTAACAAGTCTGCTCTAAAATGGTTGTTGTGCTGCTCTAATAAAAGAAATTACTTTGCAGAAATGGTTTGACGACTGCTTGTTTTGGTATCATATGCTGCTCTGATAAAATGGTCTAAACTGAATCATGATTTGTCTTCTTGGACTTATTGAAAATTTTCTAAAAAAATTCTTGTGAAACTTTTTATCTTGCTGCTCTAATTGATGGAACTAAATTGTTTAATTTAATTGCTTGGGCTTTGTGATAGGATATTGTGTCTGAGATACTCGTGTTAGCTACCACTATCATATTAAAATTCTTGTTAATGGAGACAACAAGTGGTATCAGAAGGGTATTATAATGTTTCTTACTCATCTGTTTTGATTTTTTTATTCTGATCTTCGTCTTGTATAGAACTTTTTAAATTCCTCTTAACTTGTATAAATCTTCTTGATTCCCTCTTGTAATTGATTTTTTTCAATTTTAAAATCATTTATTGATTATTTATTCAGAAATTCAAATCAATAACCAAAATGAACTGTATATAGAACTCATCAAAATTATTATCAGAATTTTGAAATTATAAGTTGTAACTATAGTATATTTCACAACAAGAGGATATTTTATTTATTTTCATGATGATTAAACAGTTTTTATAATATCTTTGAATTGGCACTTATTTCACGAACATATCCTTTATCTATCATCTTTACGCCATCCATCATGATTTTATATTATTGTAGAGAGCTTAACATTTTTAAAAATCATCTTGAATAGACAGTGGAAATATTTGTGATGGAATTGTGATTATATTATTTTTTTCAGAATTAGTGGCAACTGAAAATTTTCAATTATCATGATACAATTGGGCATATTTCATAATGTGATTAAATTAGAAATTTATTTCACAACCATTTTTGTACCTACAACATTTCTGTCATCCATAATGGTTTTATATGCTGAGGAGTTTTTCTTTTGGAACAGAAAATAATAAAATTATAATATTCATAAGTGTTGCTCTAACCTCATTTAAAAATCAAAGCTCTGGTTATGCATGGTTATGAGATTACTTATTTTTAAGTTGCTACTGACCTCATTTAAAAACCCAAGATCTAGTTATGCGTGGTCAGTGTGATCTTTAAATAAAAGAAAAGAAAAGGGAATTTAAATAAATAAAATTTTATGTGAAACCCTCCTTGATGTGTAAAAACTAGCCTATCAATCCATTTTCTAATTTGTGAAATGTGTTAATATTTTATGATATATTATGATTTGTTGATTAATAGCTATTGGGATTTGAGACTATTTGATTACAACACTTAAATTGAACTTATAATCGTAGTCCAAATTCATCACTATTTTGTGCTCAATTTTATAAAAATTCTTTTGAAAATAATTGGAAATCCTATATTTGAAAACTCTCTCCATTTTTATAAATTTCATCGAAAATCCATCATTCCACAATGTGAAATTTGCCACTAGTTCTTATAATATTATGATTTTTGTTTGATTAATTGATATTTATGATGAATGTTCTTCTTCTTAAGCTGATGCTATATTTTTAGTCAATTTTTCATCACTATTTTAATTTCTGTATCATTTTAATGATAACAATAAGGGGAGAATGGGTTAAGATTTTGATCGATGAGTGGATATTCTTTGAATATTTTAATATTGAAATTTCAATTATTGTTTTTCACTCATGCACGTATCTAGGGTGGATTTTTGTTGTAAGGGGAACATACAAATAGGAGGAGTTCAATAATTCACTGTCAAACACATTTATTATAATATTATATTCAAAATCTTATTTTATGTTTGTCATCATCAAAAGGGGGAGACTGTTGTTTCTAACAATTCTATGATTTTTGTTCGGTGATAACAAACATATATTCATTATTATAAATGTGTTTTAATTGTATTGTTATACATCACAAACAAAATATAATATTTATATTTTAATATAATACTATTGCACAAGAATTTAAATATTCAAACAGTATTTTATTTAAATATAATATTTTATTTCAACATGTCAACATTACAAATTTATAACTCCACTATTTGTACATTTCACTGAAATACAATACATTCACATTCAATTACATTTATATAAATTGTTGTCTCACTACAACTCTCAGACACTCATGTTGCATTTCATTTACACGGTTGTATACACATACACTTCAATCTCTATTATATACACATTGATATATTCGCTGTCACTTATCTTCTGTCTGTTTTCTTCACTGTCAATTCAGTCTTCTGCCTACCTGTCACAAAAAGAAATACACATAGTAATCTGAAGCAGAAATATTTCATATTCTAGCAGATATAATTTTTATTTTAAAAATTTATTTGCCTCAGAATTTAGGTGTGTTTCTCATCATTTTTCATGACTTGATCTGATTTATATGGGCATCCATCTATGTCTAGACAACTTGTGATATTCACAGTGATACACGGTAAATACCACAAGGTAGACATCGTCTGTAATGCTCACATACATATATTTTGCACGTGCACTATACATGTATGCACATACATAAGTATGTATATGCACATATATTATGTGCAGGGGCAATATGATCAGAATTTGACAAATATATCAAACAAGTTGTGTTCCGGTAAAGCCTGACACACATGCACAGTGCATGGGTCAAGTATCTATGAAAAACACAAGGTGGCAAACACATGCATACACAGCAAGGGTCAAGTAGAAAATACCAAAGTATGACAACAAGTGCCAAGCACAAATGTGTTGTATACAAGCTCAAGCATGGTGGAACAGATCGAGCCAAAGTGACACAAGCTTACATATAACACCAAACTCAAGGGACAAAACAATGCAAGTCATATGCAGTAACAAAAAACGCCAGTCAGCAACCAAAATGCATGCAAGTGTGTTCAGCATGACGAAACTCAAATAAAAGTACAAGCAACATCAAAGTCAAATTGAATCTGGATAGAGAACATATCGGGGTCTATTTTAAAATAGTGCATTGCTCAAGAATAAGCCAAATATGCAAGCCAAGAAATTGGCAGTGATGTACACATGTATTACATAAACACATGGTGATAGGTCAAAGAAACAAGACATTGAAATGGACATGGCATATATTCAAAGGTGTACACGAATTCAACTACACAATGAAACAGTTTGTATTTCCAGAATGGTCAGAAATTCTTCCAGTTTTCAAACAAGCAAAGTTAGCATGCAATTTCAAGAATAATCAGATATGTTTGTATATGGCAAGTGATTAATCTACCATGCAGATTTCCATATCACAAATGTTTATGTTTGAAAAGAGAAAGTAGGAGTGTACTAATTTAGCAAGTTTTATTTTCTAGAAATCACAAATTGCATTCACGGCAAAATCCAAAGCAATATGAAATTACATGCAAACTAGTGAGACATGCAAACTAGTGAGATAACAAGCAAATCATATATGGAAAGTTCAGTCAGAATTTCTAGAAATGAAACCAATCAAGAAATGATTTTGAGGCAATAATTTGATATCCAGAAAACAAAGTAACATATTAGGCAAAAAATTATTCAAATCTTTCCAAGAATAAACAGGGGATTCATGGCAACAATCATTCAATGTTTTTCTTTTTCAAAGGAATCCACACAAACATTTTTTTTTTGAGCCAAAGAAATAACAGAGTCAGTTTTGGCAAGCTATTTCATTTGTTTTCAAATTTTCCAAAATCACACTTTTAGGCAAAAATAATTTCGAATCGCTGCAGCAATTTTGTTTCCAGAAATTCATTTAATCACAGCAACAAATCAAATCAATTATGCAGAATTCATAGCATCAATTCAAGCAAAAAATTCTTGTAGCAAAATCACGCAAGCAATCAAACCAAGTCACACGTGAAATCGGAGTAGTTAAGGGCTTTCTAAACCCTATATTAACCAAATCATCATCGACAATATGTGGGATCGAAAATTACAACAACTCGAGAGCAAGCAGAGTAAAATTAAATAAGAATACTCATAATTTGCAATCGCAATTCCCAAATTAATTGACAAGCACGCAACGTCAGTTTGATACCAAAAGATTCATCAAGATTTGAAGTCGAGATTTGGGATAGAAGGAAAAGACTAATTTCAATAGGTTCAACTGCCATTTTTATTTCCTTGAGAGGAAAGAGCAATTGGGTCTAACAAATGAAGAAACAAAAGAAAAGGGCCGTCCTAGTTTATTTATGAAAAAGTTTTTTTTAATTTGTTTTATTTTAAATGTATTATTTTTATTTCTTTGAAAACCATCGCTTTGTATTCTAGTTTTGTTTATAAAACTAGGTCATCTTGTATAGAATTTTAACTAGCAATTTTCTAGTATCTGTAATAACTAGGGTTTACTAGCTATGGGTTTGTAGCAAGCGGAAAATCTATTTTCGGGGACAGAAATTAGTGCAAGGTTTTGAGAATAAGATTAGTACAGCAGCAGGTTGTGCAAATGTACAAAACAATATAGGCGGTTAGCGAGGGGCTCGTGAGCTTATAGGTTTCTGTATACAGGTATCTGTTTAATACATGGTAAAAACCTTGGGAAATGCAGCAGTAGAAAGAGTTTGCCGAAGCTGGGTAAAATTTTTGTGCCATTCACTTTCCACACTTATTTACTCCTCTACTATTTGTGTTGTGATTATTATTATGTGTTGTGATTTGTTTTAATATCTCGAATTAATTTAATAAAACTTATCCACCCTCCCTAGGGTTAATCTAGATCCAACAGGATTCACTTGCTTGTTTGATGTACTAGATTCTCCATTTTTCTTAAGGTCCTCTACCCGAAATTGCTTCACCGTTAATTAACACATTTCTAGCCATTTTCAAATTCTTCTTTCCTTTCAAATTCGTCCACCATTCTGGATAATTAACTAATTTAAAGCACTGCTCAATCACATGTCCTTTCTTCTTACAATGCTCACATACAGCCTCACTTTTCTGCCTCTTAACATTCTTCTTCACAGTTTGATAAGCAGGTTTAGGAAAAGTTTTTACAGCTTGCATTTGAAAGGCACTTATCTCATTTCACTACAAGAAAACACTGATTTAACGTTAAAAATTTAGAAACGAAAATTTCTTGTGATGGATTTTCATGCGATCTGCAAGGGATAGGTTTTTGTTTTTTCAACTCTTTTTTCTTTTATTTGTCACCGTTGTCTTCTATCACCCCTCGCTAAGCCATTGCAAATTGCATCAAATCACCGTCGGAAAATTTCTGCTGCTATTTTCCGCCGCAAATCCAAGCAAAATACCGACGAAAATTTATAGAAGCTATTTTGCAGCAGAATTCCGACAGATTTGCAAGTGACATTTATATTATTTTTTTAAGATATACAGAGGGCAATCCACATCCTCACACCACCATTAATTTGATCCATTGAGGTCGAACTATCTAACGGTTGTAATTGATCATCCTCGTGAATTGGAAAAACAACAAATACAACGATTATAAAACGTAAATTTTAAGTGTGCTGCTATTCACACCCCACTTTAGACTAGTGGCCACATTTAAAAATTTAATAGACTGGATTATTTTTAACCTACTTCTTACCACCACTTTCTTTCTTTTCACTCAGTAACTAACCACCGACCAAAATTATACACTTTCTGTAGTTTGCACCCATGTGAAATTTGATGACTCCATTCATTTAATCTGTACAGTTGCAAACCACCGACCCACATCTCCATTTTCGGTACTTTGAAGTTGTTTGTAATCTATTTTCTCCATTCCATTTATCTACTTGGTTTCACACCACAGAATAATACGAGATGTGAATGGTGATTGGTGAACCAGTGGAATAATTTAACTAATCTAAATACAAATACGGTCACCAACGACCGAAGATCTAATATGTTCTTCGATTACCAAAAGCCGTCCACACTAATTATTACACTTCAAGCAATGATTTCAAAATCCAGTGCTAAGCCTACAGCTAGAATCACTACAACAAAAAACACTTTTCGCAACAGGCAATATCTGTTGCAGTAGACCAATTGCAACAGACCTGCGCCTGTTGGTATAGCCGAAGTTGCTAAAAGTTCGCAACATTTTCGGCCTGTTGCAATAAGACGTTGCAGTATACTTTTTTGCAACAGGCTTTTACTGTTGCAACAGATCCTCTTGCAACAGTATATGCCTGTTGCAATAGATTCATAAATCTATAAAAAAAAATTACAGCTTATAGATATTACATATTAAATGCATTCGTTCTAGTAATAGTATATGTCACAGAATGAAATAAACAAATAAAAATTTTATTTCAACCAAGTTTTAATAGTACAAGCAATTGCAACAAAAATTTCTATAATTTTCATACATCATTCATGTATAACAATTTCTTCTCTCACAAAACAAATTTTTTCAAATAAAGTATTTTCTAATCATATTTCTACTCTATCATACATATACTATAAAAAAAGAATAAATATCATCACTTCACTAGAACAAATTTGCAGTTCATGCTCCAAGTTTGCGGTCGATAACCACATACACATCTGAATATCATAACCTGCAAATTTGCAGTTCAAAATGTACTACCCTGTGTTAGCAATACATCATCACATCTGAATATCATAACCTGCAAAGGCAAAAGGAAAAACAAGTCTGGAGACAATAAGCATTGCAGACATGATCCACATACCCATCAGTTAGCTAGAAAAAGACAATGAGCATTGCATTTCTGCCACATGTGCAAGAAAAAGAAATTGATTTGAGAAATTTAGCTCATAATTTATCTGACCATGTAGAGATTATGTGAACTCACACATCATATTTTAATAACAAGAAGAAAAATATTAAACTAGCAAACCTGGAACAATCCCATGAGTATGTGGAGAACCAACTTAAATTTTGCATTCCTAAATTGCTCTTAAACAAGCAAACCTGGAACACTTGCAAAGAAACAAATTATCAGTAAACTTGGACACATATCACACCATTTATGAAAATACAAACATCAAGAAGCCTCAAAGGTCTATACTAATGTTGATTAGCCTCAAAGGTCTATACTAATGTTGATTAACAACCACTCAAAGCCTCAAAGGACCACATGATCAATAACGCTGATGACACAGCAGTAAGGATGGACATCAACAATAGTATATCGCAAGGCAGCAAGGACAGTGCACTAGAGTGCATGAGTGCAATGGATAAATAAGGCAGCATTCACTCAAGACTATGAAAATGAGACTGTTAATTTCTTCTACCTGAGTATCATGTTCTAAAAAAATAAAATCAAAACAAAAAGTCCAGTACGATGGATAAAAAAAAATCAAATGAAGTACCAATCTTTTTATACATGATTAAAACAAGTGTAGAAACTATTTTGACTTAGATATACCATGATTTCGAAATTAAATTTGCAGTGTTAAAATGGTCAATACTATCAAGCCAAAACCTGGACCAAATTCTCTAGCAAAATAGGAACCCAGCAAACAAGGATTGAACCCAAAATCAAGTTCAAATGGTCAAAACTCAAACTGAAGCTAACTCGAAGCCAAACAATTTGACATAGTCGAGATGTTCAAGTTATTCAGTTATACCGAAGTTAAATTACTTCAAAAGCAGTAAATCGTGAGTGAAAACATGTCTCGAAAAGGCTAAAAGTGCAGCGGAAAAGTTTCAGAAAAACTGAATGTTTAATTTGACCAAATTTTGCTCAAATCCCTACTAGCTAGCAATATACAGTACATGTTTTCAAATAGTAAAGTGCCTTAAATTAACATAAAAAATACACATTTTACCTTGAACTTTCAAGAACAGAATCTCAAATTTCAACAGCATCCACACTGCAAGCAAAGACGCAAACTGTAGATAAGTATTAATGAATGTGGGATGGAAATAGTTATCATTAAATGATAAGAATCTGTGGAACAGTCCCCACGGTTGTCTGACCGCTACTGATTAATCAGCTATTTTTTTATGCATCAATCTTTCATAACAAGTGCATTCAATCAGCAAGTTCTTATATAATCACTGATGCAATGTATAGCATTTCACAGAAAAATATGTAAATTTAAGCAAACCAGGGCCACTGAACATACCATAAATTGAAACTGAACATACCCTAAATTGAAACTGAACATACAAATCAAAATAACATCCAAACTGACTATTCAAAACCTAGAAAGCAAATTTAATGAGCAAAACTGAAAGAAAAAAAACTGGAAGCAAGACTTCCCTGTTATATGCTCTATGGCAGTCGTCTGTCTGCTAGAGAATGGATCAACCAAGCACTGTGACAGCAACTACATCGATGTAGAGAAGAAAACAAGACAGAAAATCAGAATGGATTGTCCATTAATATTCTAAGCAAAACCGACAAATTCCCAATCGATATCAAATTAACAGAAATTGGGACAAAATTATTTAGACGCTCATATTCTATGGGTGTATGGTAGTCTGTCATGCTATAAGATAATTACAGAACAAAAATTTTCTTATAATCATCGCGCTTTTCAGAAGACCTTGGCTCCTCAATAGATTGAACCGATTACACGTTAACAAGCAAAATGATAGTCATAGATCTAACTCATGAGATCAAATCAATCTATATACAAATTCAACAAATAGCCCCAAATTAAAATTTGTCGAAATCCTTTCCAGATTGAAAATTGGGGGAATAGAACTACGGAAATAACGAGTCAGAAAGAAAACGCGCACTAAGGTTTGATATCTTACATATAACTTCATCCGATTTAGGGTATTCAGCCATTTGGGAATTTGGTTTACAGCAGGAGGATGAGAGTGAGAAAATTGTTAATGTTCTGGAAACATCGGTGTCTTTCTATTTACGTTCAAAAATTTTGTGACGGAGCCAAAAAGATTTAAGGTTTGGAGCCAATTTTTCGGCTGAAACCTGAATAGGAACCCGCGAGAAGCATCACGCAATAAAATTTTAAATGTATACAAACATAGCTGTTCCTGTAATACACAAATTTGCAATAATTTTCGTCTACACAAACTTCTTTCGTTTAAATATTTTTAGATTTTCTGGAGTTTACATATAACATAAATTTGAGATTATTTTAAGATGTGTTTCTTTTTATTTTTCAAATTTTATGAATATTAGTTACTAATTTAAGTTCAATTAACTAAAATTGTTAATAATTTTTGAACTAAGTTAACTTAGAACTCTTATTATTAATACTTTCATAATTATTTACTATTAAATTGAGTACTAAATATATATATATAATAGTTGATTAACATTAAATACTAACAGTGATTACTAAATTATATAATTTTTAATGATATAATATTAATTATATTTGCCACTTATTAATTAATTAATTATATATATATATATATATATATATATATATGATATTATGCTTATACTTCTTATATTATAACTGAATATTACTTCGGGAAAAATAATTTTTAAAAGTACGTTTTTTGCAAGTGGCTTTACCTGTTGCAAAAAAATTACAGTTCTCGCAACTGGTGAAAACAGTTGCTAAATATATAATTTTTGCAACTGGTTTGAAAGTGTAGTTGCAAATTATATGTCAATTGCAACAGGAATGAAAGAAACGTTGCTAAAAGTATGTTTTCGCAACAGGCATGAAAGTGTTGTTGCGAAAAATATGCTTTCTGCAACAGGAAGGAAAAGCCTGTTGTTAAATCTTATCTACTGCAACAGCTACGAAAGGTCTGTTGCAAAATATCATTTACTGCAACTGACATTTGTGGTCTGTTGCAAATAGCTAGTTGCAATAGGGTATTTTTCTTGTAGTGAATCGATTTCAGAAAAGAAAAAAAAATTAGGGTTCGAATCTTAATCGATTGCGACGCCTTCTTCCATTTTGTCATCATCGCACGCACGATTGAAATTGATGGAGTGAAACTGCGTTGGTAAACTGGGATCTTGGAGCTTGATGACGGATGGAACAAATGTCTGGAAGAGGGACAATTTATTTTGGGGAACGAAGATGAAAGAGAAGTGCATGTGGTGGTCCTTTAAAGTTTGAAAAATATAAGTGGTGTAAAGGATTATAGATGCATAACGAAGAGGTGGCTTTTAGAAGAAGTGGCCAGAAGTCTAAAGTGGGTGTGAATAGCAGTACACAATTTTAATTCTCCCTACATATCAAATCACACCTCCCCCTTTTATCCTTCTTCGTCAATCTTAAACGTAGATCAAAAAGGTTTCTCCAATTTTAAAAACCTACTAGCAACTGAAGCTTACAAGTCTGCTTCAGTTCATCGGCAAATTGTGATGGAACCGATTGCTGGATACATCAACCGTGATTGGAAACCGTTTGCTGGATTTGACAATCTCAGCTATTCCAGTTTCTCTCCTATTATTAATCTCAGTGTTTCTTTACTGATTGTCGAACCCTAATCTTCCATCACCCTATCAGTTTGCCTTCAACTTCTATCATTACTTCCCCTTCCCCACAAATCGTTGAACCTCTGACCCTGGAAGCATCACTTATCGTCTGTCATTAATCGTCATGCATTCAGTTGGAATCTTCGGTCCTAAAGTAAAACAGGTAAGAAAATGGTTAGTTAATTTTAGCTATTTTGTGTAAAGTTGTGATTCTACCCGTTATTGACAACTGTTACTTTTGTTTTTAGTCTGCTCCAGGGGCGGCCAGAGCATATCGGTTTCCCTAGTCCAACATAAAAAAAAATGTTTTTTGTTGCCCCACCATATAATAAACAACAAAAATATACACGACCAAAATAAAATGCAAACTTCATTAGAAAAGTCGTCGGTTTCAAAATATAGATTAACAAAAGCATTCAGATTAAATATACAAAAAAATCTAAATGTCAACTTAATATACTATAGCAATGGATATCAACGAAAGCAACTTCTTCTTGCATTTTTGTAAGCAAACTCTTCTATTATCTCTTCATAATTAAGCAAATCCAAGTATTCATTTTCGATTGAGATCATAGCCAATCCACTCAGTAATTCTTGTGACATAGTAGTCCAAAGGTATGTTTTTATCAATTTCAATTTTGAAAAGCTTCTTTCTGCCGAAGCAACCGTAATGGGGATAGTCATCAAAATTCGATAAGCAACCCAAACACAGAGAAATCCACTTACATCTCGATAAGACCTTAAGAAATTAAGAATGTCGATTGATGTGGTCACTTCCAATGGTAATTCCTTTTAATGGTTGAAGCTCATAGAACAATTCATTACCACAAATATCTTGCACTTCAGCATGGGTTAAGAAATTTTCTAAATTCATGCAATAGTTCTTCAACTCCTCATCATTAAGAAATTTGAATTTCAAATTTGACAAAAAACCAAAAATTTGTTCATAATGTTTAAATTGCTCAAACTGGTCTCTAAGTGAAGTCAAAGCTTGGTCCACTATTTGTAGAAAATAACAAAATCTAAAATTCTCCTCCGGTGATTGTCTATCTTCATTCTCTACGATCTCTCCATCAAATTGTATTTTTCTACGTACGATCCTCTTTTCATGAAAAATTGGATCGATGCCAACATCGTTTGCAAGTTCTTTAGCTTCTTCCATTATGATTTCAAACCCATCTTCTCTAAATTTTTCAAAAAATGCTACAAGCTCTTTAATTTGTGAGATTGCATCTTCAAGATTCATTTCCTCTCGTTGAAGAATTTTACTTACTTGATTAATGTTATCTAATATCTTGTACCAAACACACAAGCTAATTAGAAACTCAAAATTTTCCAAAGCGTTTTAACACAATCCTTTGGCCTCCATCATTGCAGCATCATCTTTGGAATTATTTGCAATATCAATCAAAGCATCTCTAAGCTTCGGTGCATGAAATCTTATTGCTTTAACACTTCCAATATGACTTTCCCAACGTGTTGCGGATAATGGTTTTGGAGTCAAACCTTTTACATGAGCTCGAAGTATTTCCCAACGATGAGTTGAACCGGAAACCAATGTATAGATTTTTTGCACATATGCGAAAAAGTTTCTAGCCTTCATACATGATTTGGCCATATCACATGTAGTAAGGTTTAGACTATGACAACCACATGAAATATGGAAGGCTCTAGGATTTACATCAAGTAGCCTTTTTTGTACCCCTTTGTTTACCTATGGCAAATTAAATAAAAATGTTTAACACAATAAGTAATAGTTAAGATCATACTTAAAATTATTAGATTTAATTAAAAAAATGTACCTTTCGTGTTTGAATTATCATATCATTGTCCTCGCACATCATTACTATCAAGTTGAAGATCAATCAGAACATTTTCAAGTTTTTTAAAAAGGCCAAATCCGGATGTATCGTCGACGGTTATGAATCCAAAAAAATATTCTTCTACCTTGATATCAATTGTGTCATCAACATTCACGCATCTTATAATAATGGACATCTGCTCCTTATGACTCAAATCCGGAGTACAGTCAAGGATGATAGAAAAGTATTTTGCTTTCTTTACTTTTGCAAGCATTGTTACTTTGATCTTGTTGGCCAACAAACTAATCAATTCATTTTGAATTTTGTGGCTTAAATAATGATTATTTATCTCATTGTTTACCACATGTCTAAGATCATCTTCCATGTTTGGATCAAACTCGGCCACAAATTCAGTAAGTTGACAAAAAAGACCATTGTTTTTCTCATAAACCTTTTCATTTGATCCACGGAATGGTAAGTTATTTCTAGAAAGGGTTTTGACTACACCAATTATAGGCACAATGTAACAACCCGTATTTTTAATAACATGTTATAACATAAACCGAGGCAGAATTAAATGATAAAATCTGAATCAAGGGAAACGGGCTGTGCCATTGCGTTCGTCTCGGAAAAATACGCGAAATAGAGTCCGAGTTTTCGAAAAACGGAGTCCGTATGACCAAGTTATGGCCCAATGAAGTTTTCAGAAAATGCCAAGCCCAAAAACAGTTTTTCAGCCAAAACAAGACAGGCGGGAATTTTCCTGCCCCAAGCAGGGTCGACACAGGGGTCGACACCCCTGTCGACCCCCCCCAATGGGTCGACACCCATGTCGACCCAGGGGTCGACCCCCCCTATCGGACCAGTTTTCCTGGTGCACCAATTGTGACATGCTGAGTCTTGTTCCAGAAGTTTCTGACGGGATTTACGGACCTGATGTGTTTTAGGGTTAATCCTATGGTCAAAATTAACCTAATCATCTATAAAAGGACCCCTAGACCTAGCCTAAACCCTCATTAATCATTCCTACAACTAAATGCTGCCCAAATGTTTCTTGATCATGGCCTCCATCTTCATATCATGTCCTCCATCCTCTTCATGAAAGTTTAAGTGTCCTAAGCTAGTAAAAGAGCCACCTTTCTTCATTTAAACTATGATATTTCTTCATACAAATCAAAGGAGCCTCTTGTTTCTCAAGACAACTTGGAGCTTATGTTCATTTGGGTTTTTTTTTTGAGTTGCTAGTGGCTTCGTCTCAATCTTATTTATATTAATTATAGTCTTCATAGCATTGTAAGCCCTTTTCTACTTTCTTTTTTTTTGAACTCTAAAGTTAAATGAATGATGCAAGTTTGGGTTGATCATTATGATATGCAAGTTTGGTTGATCATTATGTTATGCAAGTTGGTTCAATCATTATGTATGACACGTGTTGTTATGTTATGCAAGTTTGGGTTTATCATTATACACATGTTATCATGTTATGCAAGTTAAACTTGAGTTTGGGGAGCTTAAAGCTTCAAGCTTTATATTAAAGGTTGCACTTTGGCAACATGGAAGTTATCATATCCCTTATGATAACTTGCATGTGAGGCTAAATGCGAACTCCTAGCAACTTCTACATGTCATTTATCACCATGTATCACTTATATGCTAAGTTTGGTTTTATGCATACTTTTGAAGCCTAATAATGCAATATGCAAGTATATGAACATATGTACATCTCATATGCCACCATGTTAAACTTGTGGCTCCAACACCTTTTTGTCATGATTATGCCAAGTTCCCTATTTTATCCTTTATGCGTTGTTGCGATTATGTAAACGATGGGATTACGTTGGGGTTGGGTAACATTATGACATGAACATGGTTTTTATAACATGACGTGATATGTTAGCTTGTAATTATGTTTTGGAAACATAATGGACATGACACTTAGAAGATATGAGTGTGGCCAACTCGAGGTTGGGTTGAGTTTGTAGCATAAATCTACCCGGACCTGCCCGGCTTAACTAGTGGCTACAAACAATAGGACCCAATGTGAGAAGTTGGTCATGTTGTGCTCGAACCCGAGGTTAGACCAAGTTGTGGTGTAAAGCTACCCGGACCCGCCCGGCTTAACTAGTAACCACAACAAGGTCTAATGTGAGAGGTTAAGGCACATTAAGTTAATTAATGCCTCCTGATTAGGGTTAAGTCATGATCCACTTAATACTTAACCAATTTGGGCTTGATGGGTTAATCGGGGTTAAGTCATGAACCTTGGGTACACTTAACCAATTTAATCCACGTTTGGATCGGGTTAACCACATTTAACCCGTTAAGAAACCCTAGTTGCATGGTCCTTTTCAGCAGTAACCCTCTTGATAGTATCATAAGACCCTAGGGACTAGGCTAGGGTGGAGCACGATTACTGGGCTGACATGTAAGCGACCAAAACGACGGCTGAGTAGGTACGCCGGTGTAGGTCCAGGCGGAATATGGTCGTGCACATAGTCCGGAGTTGGAAAATTAGGCACGGGTACCAGTAGATCTAGACTGTGCATACTTGATTGGTGTCCGAGGTTGACACCCTAGGACTTGATACACCCTAGGGTGGACCTAGCACAGTTTAACTACATTTCATGTTTGGGCCGTATGACACCGACACTTGACGAGTTAGGCTTATAGGGAGCCGATCAATTAGACCGTGTAGTTGGACCTTGATTTAGTTCACCTCATGATATTGGGCCAAGCTTGGGCCAAGGGATCAATTCTTGTTTTTACTTGACATGTTGGAATGCTAGTACACCCGTGGTGCAAAACTTAACCTTGATTATGCGATGACACCTTTATCTATCTTGTTAGTTAATCACCATGCCAGTATGTTGTTATCCTTATGTTCATCTCAGCTTCTCATGCCAGTTAACTTTACTAGTTCATGAACTGATAGTAGTTAGGGCTTACCAGTCTTTTTGACTGACCTGTTTTCTTTCGCCTCTTTTCTTCCCTTCCCCCCCCATCAGGTCCTCAGGGTGGGAACATTGGAGCTTAGCTTGGATCTTTATAGCTTGCTTACTGGATTTGCTCATGTACGGTTTTGGACATTGAGCTAGCTATGGTTTATCACTTCACTTTGGGGATAGTACTTTATGTATTTCATTTTTTTAGTTTATGCTTTTCTCTAGACTTTGTTTTTTGGAAAACAATGACCAAGTACTTTGTTGTAACTTAACTATGGTTTTGAAATGCTGGTTTTATCCGCTGCTTTACTACTCTGTTTTACTTACATGTTTGTCTTGTGATATCTGCATGCATGTTTACCTTGTTTAACGCCCCTCCAAAGCTAATGTCCTTGCAAGAGTGGCATCAGCGGAGGTGGGGTGTTACATTTGGTATCAGAGCATAAGGTTTACAAGATTTGAGCAAAAGGTTTTTAAAAAAGCTTACCTTTTGAAAAACTATTTTCAAAACCAATTAAGTATTTTCCAAGAAAAGTCTAGTTATTTTAAAAGGCTATTCCCCAAAAGCCATTAGCACTATCCTTCGTTTTCTCGTTCTGAGTCTATCTATCTTTTTCTTCGTTTCAGTATGGCCGATAATTTTGCCATCCCGGAGGGTGTACCAGTACCTATTTGGTTTAGAAGCTACATGGAGGCAAGGGCGAATGAAGCCGGCCCCGCGGATATTCCTCCTCCCCCTCAGCATACACAGGCGAATTTCGCGGAGCTTTGCAAAGACTTTAAGGCGATGGGTTGCAAGAATTTTGTCGGAACGGAGACTTCTGTGGAGGCAAGAAACTGGTTAAAGGAAACTGAAGACCTCTTTGCTATCTTTGATGTGGAAGATCGTAGGAAAGTTCTGTTGGCGGTATGGCTATTGAAAGGGGAAGCTGCTTATTGGTGGGTGGTCACCACCACTACTAGACCAATTGAGACTTGGAATGACTTTAGGAGAAGGTTTGGACTAAAGTTTCTATTATCGACAGAAGAGAACCTTCAGATGGAGAGGTTCCTATCTCTAAAGCAAGGGGACATGACCGTTAGGTAATACGTGGATAAGTTTAATCAACTTGCTCAGTTCGGTCTAGAATTGGTAAACACAGCTCGGAAGAAGGCCCTACACTTTGCTCTAGGATTGAATGAGCCATTGCGCGGTTTGGCCATGTCTCATATACCCCTGGGGGCGACCTTCGAGAGTTTGGTGAATATGGCCCTACTTCAAGAGGAAGATAAGAGTGGCAAGAAGGAGGTCAAGGCAAATGAGTCCCAAGGTAAGAAGGAAGATACCGAGAAAAGAGACAAGAACAACAAGAAGGGGAACAAGGGCAACAACAATCGCAATGACAACAAGACCAGGGAAACAAGGAAGTGCAAGTTCTGTCGGATCGTTGGGCACATAGCCAAAGATTGCAGGAAGAAGAAGAGGAAGTTAGGCGAGTGTTTTCATTGTGGAGAGTCTGGACATTTTAGCAAGGATTGCCCGAAGAAGCAAGGACAGGGGCAAGGACAAACTCAGCAAGTAGGACCCTCTGGAGGGCAGTTGCAGGCTCTCCTCACTCTTCCAGCTTTTGATCGAGGTAGTGTTTTTGTAAAAAGTCAGGTTTACATTTCTGATTTCCCTATTCGTACCTTATTTGATTCTGGCGCATCGCATAGTTTTATTTCTGATCTTGTTGAAAGTTTGCACCTAAGTACTAGTCTAGTTGAGGTCCCGTTAGTGTTTCAAATCCAATTGGGAGTTCCGCCCATCTACCTGTGATTTGTATGGATTTGAAAATCTCTATCTTGAGCATAGAATTCATGTGTAATGCTTAGGTTCTCGGGTTTATGGGATACGGGTTGATTTTGGGCGTGGATTGGTTGTCCAGCTATGGAGCCATTCTTGACTGTGAGTATAGGGTAGTGAGGCTCATGACTCGCCTCGGTAATCCCCTAGGAATTTCTAGTAACCCTATGGGTCCCGTCATGTTATGTTATCTTGAATCTCTTGACTCGTCCATCGATGATCTGCAATCTGTAAGGGTGGTCCGAGACTATCCTGATGTCTTTGAAGAAGTAAAAGGGTTACCCCCTAAACGAGAGATAGATTTCCGCATTTATCTAGTCGATAATACCAAGCCAGTATCATTGCCCGTTAGGCACATGGCCCGGCGAGAAAGAAGAGAGCTTGACAAGCAAATCAAGGAGTTGCTTGAAAAATTTCATTAGGTGAAGCATTTCAGAATGGGATGCTCCGGTGGTATTCGCAACTAAGGCGGATAGTCCATTTCACTTAAGCATGGGTTAGAGAAATCACCCTAGTAAGTACATTTGGCAACATGGATTGGCACTTGTTTTCAAGAGATAGTTTTCTGCGTGGGATACCGTATAGTATGTAAATGAGATCCAAGATTCACTAACGAATTTTGGAAAGCTTGCATAAAACCATGAGTACACAGTTATGTTTAAGCCAAGAATTTTAGGCAAAGAGTAAGTGGATGAGGAAAGAGAGGCAACGGTGAAATGGGTTCTAACTCATATTTTGGAAATAAGAATTAAGAGCTACGAAATTGTGGAGTTAAAAGACGGTCAAGGCACGATGGGATTAAGTACAAGAAAATGCGGCTTAGAAGATTGAAGACTAGATGCGTGCATTATATCTCTTTCTAAGAGTATATCCTTGATCCCTATTATTCTGTAGAGCTTACTCGCATGTTATCTTTTAAGTATATCCTCTCGGTCCTATTCTTAATCTTAGCTCTGTTGCAAACCCCATAAGGAGTATGACTCGCCTGTTTGTGATTTATAGTTGGTGTGAAGATGTCCATTAAGATGACCAAACTATTTGGGCTTTATGGATATGGGTCATAGTCGATAGACTTGCGAAGAGCACCCATTTTCTTCTAGTGAAGAACAAGAGGACTGTATCATGGCTAGCATCTATTTATCTTCGAGAGATAGTGCGGTTGCAAGGAGTTCCTTCTAGCATAGTTAGCGATCGTGACCCAATTTTCACTAGCCAGTTCTGGAATAGTTTGCAAGAAGCGATGGGTACGCGATTGAATCTGAGTACAGCTTATCACCCCCAGACCGATGGCCAAACCGAAAGGGTGAATAGAGTGCTAGAAGATCTTTTGAGACTTTGTGTTCTTGACTTTGGTGGTACTTGGGACGACCACCTTCCTCTTGTAGAGTTTGCTTATAATAATAGCTATCAAGCCAGCATAGGGATGGCACCATTCGAAGCTTCGTATGGGAGGCCGAGCAAGTCACCAACATGTTGGTGGGAGACGACGGATAAGCTTATATTTGGGCCCGATATGATACGAGACACATCCGAGAAAGTTGAATTGGTGAGAAGACGGATGAAAGCGGCCCAAGATAGACAGAAATCCTATGCTGACAAGCGAAGGGCAGATTTGGAATTCGAAGTTGGAGACATGGTTTTCGTGAAGGTTTCTCCTTTGCGTAATGTGGTACGTTTTGGAGCAATTGGAAAGCTGGCACCAAGGTTCGTAGGACCCTTCCCTATCATAGAGAGAATTGGAAAGATGGCCTATAAGGTGGAATTGCCCGAGAAGCTAGCCGGAGTGCATAATGTCTTTCATGTCTCACATCTCCGAAAGTGTTTACATGAGTCCGCTGAGGTGGTTGTACCAAGCATCCTCGAAGACGTGGAGGTAGAGAAAGAGGCAACCTTGAGAAGAGATCCGATTCGTATCTTGGGAACAGAGATCAAGAAGTTAAGGAATCGAGAAGTCAAATTGGTGAAAGTTCAGTGGAGTGAAGCCGATGAAGATGCAACTTGGGAAACCGAGGAAAAGATGCGTGGGCTTTATCCATTCCTTTTTGAGGGTACATTCTCAATCTCCTTTCCTAATTAGCATATCTTCCTTTTTGCTATCCATGTTTATCCTGTTTATCTTGTTATCTCGTTAATCGTGTCATGAGAACCTTAGGTAGAAACCCTTTGGATGAAACATGTATTTGAAACATGTTATGCTTGATGTTTGCAAGTGGTTGCAAGTGTTTGCAAGTGGATACTCGTGGATGCATGATACACATTAGGCACTAAGATCGGCTCACACACTTTCATACCGCATATGCATGAGTGTCTATGCTTATTCATGGATGAAACTTGTATGCTATCACGTGGATGTTGCATATGGATAAATGTTATGTGCACTCATATAGATATTATGAATTATGTTAGGAAATTTCATACATATGGATTCATTTCACTAACATACATATGCATTAAGGAGGTTTACTGTATCAGTAACCGCCTGATTTTCGCATTAGATAAGTACATATACACACACCTTTGCATATGTTCATACAACATTTAGAATACTTTAAGGACAATGATTGCTTGTGGATGATGATGTGAGTAGATGGATGATGGATGATAGGATACGTTCTTCCTAACTTGAAGATTTCGGGGACGAAATCCTTTAAGGAGGGGAGAATGTAACAACCCGTATTTTTAATAACATGTTATAACATAAATCGAGGCAGAATTAAATGATAAAATCTGAATCAAGGTAAACGGGCTGTACCATTGTGTTCGTCTCGGAAAAATACGCGAAATAGAGTCCGAGTTTTCGAAAAACGGAGTCCGTATGACCAAGTTAAGGCCCAATGAAGTTTTCAGAAAATGCCAAGCCCAAAAACAGTTTTTCAGCCAAAACAAGACAGGCGGGAATTTTCCCGCCCCAGGCAGGGTCGACACCCCTGTCGACCCCCCCAATAGGTCGACACCCATGTCGACCCAGGGGTCGACACCCATGTCGACCCAGGGGTCGACACCCCCCCCCCCCTGTCGGACCAGTTTTCCTGGTGCACCAATTGTGACATGCTGAGTCTTATTCCAGAAGTTTCTGACGGGATTGACGGACCTGATGTGTTTTAGGGTTAATCCTATGGTCTAAATTAACCTAATCATCTATAAAAGGACCCCTAGACCTAGCCTAAACCCTCATTAATCATTCCTATAACTAAATGTTGCCCAAATGTTTCTTGATCATGGCCTCCATCTTCATATCATGGCCTCCATCCTCTTCATGAAAGTTTAAGTGTCCTAAGCTAGTAAAAGAGCCACCTTTCTTCATTTAAACTATGATATTTCTTCATACAAATCAAAGGAGCCTCTTGTTTCTCAAGACAACTTGGAGCTTATGTTCATTTGGTTTTTTTTTTTTGAGTTGCTAGTGTAACACCCCGAATTTTCTATTAACACTAAAGTTGCTAAAATATTAATAAGTGTGTAAGAGAGGGGATGTATCTAATATGAATATAAAAATATTAATAAGTGTGTAAGAGAGGGGATGTATCTAATATGAATATAAAAATATTAATAAGTGTGTGAGAGAGGGGATGTATCTAATATGTATATAAAAACAATAATAAGTAAAGGGGGATGTATCTAATATGTACATTGTAGAAAATATATATATATTTATGACATGAATAGAAGTTTATTAATATGCTGAGTGTTTGCTGAGTCACTTCTGACTCATTGCTGAGTCAACAAGATAAACCCCATCTTGTCTGAACGGCTGCGGTTATTTCTAGGTTAAATCTAATGGCCTAAATGAATTCTAAAAATCTATAAATAAGTGGGTAGACCCTAGACCTAAATCACTTGTAAAATTAGAGAAGCTACCGTCATGCTGCTGCCATGGAGTTCAGCATAGCCGTCACAAACTAAGAAGAGGAAGCCTAATCATCTACAACTAAATCTACACAAATCAAATCAAAAGATCTCTCTTTCTCTAATTCTTTTCTTTTGTTGGTGAGTATGATGATTCTCGCAAGACTATTACAAACTAATTTGACTCAGTTATGAATGGATCACAAGAAAGTGATGTGATTTGTAATTGTAAATTCTATATATTGTGGATCTCTTATTATGTTATTATGTTGTCGTATGATGTAAATTATATATGCTATGTCATGCTATGTTGTAAATTCTCTTATGCTATGTCGTGCTATGTTGAGAATCATGTCAAGCTATGTTATACTATCATACTATGCCATGTTATAAATCATGCTATATTATGTTGAAAAATCATGTTGTTGGATCATGCTTAAAGTTATGTTTTTTTTTCTTAATTTAAATGGATCTTGTTTATGGGAATTTGCCTATTAGGTTAGGTGTACCCATAAACTTGAAACTATAATTAAATAAAACTTGATTATGGGAATTTGCCTATTGAGTTAGGTGTACCCATATAAAACCATGTTGTTAAAAAATTAGATGATGTTGATTCACACATGTTCATATGTAAGTTTATGAAAATTGATTGAGATCATATTAGGTGAATTTTGAACAAGTTGACACCTTTAGGTCCATGACATGTATAATCTATGCAAGTTGGACATATGCAAGTTTCACCCCTTATTATGATTCATTTGGTCACATATACATGTTGTTATTATGATAATCTCTTTTATGCTATGAGTTAGGCTATTCGAGTCTAACATATATTTTGCGAATAAACGTTCAAACGTGGGGTAGGGGTAATATTAGGAATTAATAAATTGGGTGCAATTTTGTAAGATTTTGCATACCATGAATGGATGTCCATAATTGAGTCAATTATGGACATTGTTAAAAATTGGAAGTAATTAATAATTCAAGTAGGGAATTATTAAAATTGGGGGAAAGTGGATTATTATTAATAATCAATGCTTAGGACACGAGGTTGGACCCGTTTGTGATGTAAACCTGCCCGGACCCGCCCGGCAAATCCAGTAGTCACAAATGTCGGCCCAATGTGAGAGGTCCTAGGCCCAAACTAAAGCATAACAGTTGTAAAGACACGAGGTTAGACTCTTTTATGGTGTAAGACTGCCCGGACCCGCCCGACAAATCCAGCTGCCATAAATGCCAGTCTAATGTGAGAGGTCTTTATGAGGTTATGGCCTTAATGAACTAAGAAATACTTAACCAGATAATCATGTAAGGTGGGACATGGGGGTTAAGTAGGTGCCTTGGGTGGCATGAGGAATCTGGTGGTTGCCTTTAGAGGCATTTGAAATACGATTAGACTTAACCAAACACACACTAAATGAACATGACTAAGTGGGTTAAGTGGGATGGACTAATGGGGACAAGCTTAGGTGGAATGCTTGTGGTAAATAGTGGGGGCCCATTTCAACCAGTATCCCAAAACGTATCTTTGTGGGCTCGACCCAAGTCGAGGACGGGACACGCATACTGGGTTTGACTATAAGAGGCCAAAACAGGGAGCGGTGGCAACGCAAGTCCAACGGGTTTCATATGCGTGTGTGGACCCGGGCTGGTAGGTAAGACGTTGTTGCATCGTGTAGGTATAAGCCGTGCATGTCCGTTGTATCAGGTTGCCACTTTAGGGGAGTGATACACCCCACTGTGGGGCCAGCACGGGTATCTACGAGTTAGGGAGCCGATCGAATAATGGGAAGTAGGGTACACCTAGTGGAGATAGGGGCAGGCGGCACCTATGTAGTCAGCTAGGGGTACGTAAAGCCATTGGGAAAGTTTCTAAGTGAAGCTAAGTGGGATGAATCTTTAGGGTGACTGGTGTGGTGCAGTATAGTGTTTATCCTTTAGTATTTAGGAGCGCCTATAACGTTGCCTTTAGCGATTGTATATGTCCTTAATCTGCTCTTCATAGACATTTTCTTGTTTTCCAGCTTATGCCTTAGTCCAGTTATTTTGGTAATAGTATTGTAGAATTATCATATTCACCAGACTTTATGTCTGACCCCCTCTTTTCCATCCTTTTTCTCCCTTCAGGTCCGCAGGTTGGGCCAAGTTCTAGTGGAGTCTAGTTGGATCGCTTATCTTCTGGAAAGCTTGGACTGCTGAAGTAAAGTCCAGCTTGTTATCTTTCTTTTTAATGGCTATTCATGTAATGGGATTATGTACTTGTTTTATCAAGATAGATATTGTACTTGACATTGAATATGGTGTTATGATGTAATCAAACATGTTTTGACTTCTGCTACAATGAAATAAAGTTTTTGAATTTCCAAGTACTATTTTATATCTGTCTTGTTGTAATTTTACTGTTCTATATTCACTTAAAACCTCCATGGAAGTTAATGCATTCCCTTTGTGAGTGACATTAATGGACGTGGGGTGTTACAGCTAGTGGCTTCGTCTCAATCTTATTTATATTAATTATAGTCTTCATAGCATTGTAAGCCCTTTTCTACTTTCTTTTTTTTGAACTCTAAAGTTAAATGAATGATGCAAGTTTGGGTTGATCATTATGATATGCAAGTTTGGTTGATCATTATGTTATGCAAGTTGGTTCAATCATTATGTATGACACGTGTTGCTATGTTATGCAAGTTTGGGTTGATCATTATACACATGTTATCATGTTATGCAAGTTAAACTTGAGTTTGGGGAGCTTAAAGCTTCAAGCTTTATATTAAAGGTTGCATTTTGGCAACATGGAAGTTATCATATCCCTTATGATAACTTGCATGTAAGGCTAAATGCGAACTCCTAGCAACTTCTACATGTCATTTATCACCATGTATCACTTATATGCTAAGTTGGTTTTATGCATACTTTTGAAGCCTAATAATGCAATATGCAAGTATATGAACATATGTACATCTCATATGCCACCATGTTAAACTTGTGGCTCCAACACCTTTTTGTCATGATTATGCCAAGTTCCCTATTTTATCCTTTATGCGTTGTTGCGATTATGTAAACGATGGGATTACGTTGGGGTTGGGTAACATTATGACATGAACATGGTTTTTATAACATGACGTGATATGTTAGCTTGTAATTATGTTTTGGAAACATAATGGACATGACACTTAGAAAATATGAGTGTGGCCAACTCGAGGTTGGGTTGAGTTTGTAGCATAAATCTACCCGGACCCGCCCGGCTTAACTAGTGGCTACAAATAATAGGACCCAATGTGAGAAGTTGGTCATGTTGTGCTCGAACCCGAGGTTAGACCAAGTTGTGGTGTAAAGCTACCCGGACCCGCCCGGCTTAACTAGTAACCACAACAAGGTCTAATGTGAGAGGTTAAGGCACATTAAGTTAATTAATGCCTCCTGATTAGGGTTAAGTCATGATCCACTTAATACTTAACCAATTTGGGCTTGATGGGTTAATCGGGGTTAAGTCATGAACCTTGGGTACACTTAACCAATTTAATCCACGTTTGGATCGGGTTAACCACATTTAACCCGTTAAGAAACCCTAGTTGCATGGTCCTTTTCAGCAATAACCCTCTTGATAGTATCATAAGACCCTAGGGACTAGGCTAGGGTGGGGCACGATTACTGGGCTGACATGTAAGCGACCAAAACGACGGCTGAGTAGGTACGCCGGTGTAGGTCCAGGCGGACTATGGTCGTGCACATAGTCCGGAGTTGGAAAATCAGGCACGGGTACCAGTAGATCTAGACTGTGCATACTTGATTGGTGTCCGAGGTTGACACCCTAGGACTTGATACACCCTAGGGTGGACCTAGCACAGTTTAACTACATTTCATGTTTGGGCCGTATGAACCGACACTTGACGAGTTAGGCTTATAGGGAGCCGATCAATTAGACCGTGTAGTTGGACCTTGATTTAGGTCACCTCATGATATTGGGCCAAGCTTGGGCCAAGGGATCAATTCTTGTTTTTACTTGACATGTTGGAATGCTAGTACACCCGTGGTGCAAAACTTAACCTTGATTATGCGATGACACCTTTATCTATCTTGTTAGTTAATCACCATGCCAGTATGTTGTTATCCTTATGTTCATCTCAGCTTCTCATGCCAGTTAACTTTACTAGTTCATGAACTGATAGTAGTTAGGGCTTACCAGTCTTTTTGACTGACCTGTTTTCTTTCGCCTCTTTTCTTCCGTCCCCCCCCCTCAGGTCCTCAGGGTGGGAACATTGGAGCTTAGCTTGGATCTTTATAGCTTGCTTACTGGATTTGTTCATGTACGGTTTTGGACACTGAGCTAGCTATGGTTTATCACTTCACTTTGGGGATAGTACTTTATGTATTTCAGTTTTTCAGTTTATGCTTTTTTCTAGACTTTGTTTGTTGGAAAATAATGACCAAGTACTTTGTTGTAACTTAACTATGGTTTTGAAATGCTGGTTTTATCCGCTGCTTTACTACTCTGTTTTACTTACATGTTCTGTCTTGTGATATCTGCATGCATGTTTACCTTGTTTAACGCCCCTCCAAAGCTAATGTCCTTGCAAGAGTGGCATCAGCGGAGGTGGGGTGTTACACACAAGCACTTTTTTCCAACGCTGTCTCTCTTTATCAATTTGAGCTTCCATTGCTTTATCAACCGTTTTTTGTTGTTGGAGCCCCATGTGCAAGTCAACCCATTTTATAAGATTTGCATTGTGCGATGGATTTCCTTCATGCTCTTTTAACTTTTTAGAAAAATTATGCTAATCATTATATTCTTCACCGGCCAATTGTGATACCTTTTGTGTATGCTTAAAAAGCTTACAACAAAAATAATAAACTTTATCGCATTCATTTGAATATACAAGTCATTTCCTTTCATGTTCTTCTTCACGTGGATAACCGCCAATGTAATGTCGAGAAGAAAAGCATCTACCATAAATCTTGCATTTCGGAAATGTGTCATTTTCTTTCATAATCTTAATTGGACCACATTGAATTAGCATTATTCTTTTGGCATCACTAATTATTCCCCATAATCCCGGATCATAATTGATATCAACATCCTTTTCAAGATCAATTGTACTAAAATCATGAACATTTTCACTGTTAGAACTACCAATAATATCATCATTACGCTTATCCTCTCTGACTTCTACAATATGTTGATTACCAATTTCTGTTTCAACATTTCCATCAACAGGCTCTTCATTTATAGGCTCCCAATTGGTTTCTTCAATTTGACTTGATGTTTGAGATTTTCTATTTTTCGCTTGAAAAAAAGTTGATATTGAGCCAGCTAATGATTTGGCTTCTTCATCTCTTCGTTGTTTTTTCTTTCTATTTTGATATCCAGAATTTTGTCTTCGATTCCAATCTCAAAACAAATTTTAAAATAATATTAATATGGTAACTTTTAATTGTCTCTTTTTTTTAGAACCTATGCTAAATGGGTTACATGGAAAGAGGTTAATCTTGCTTGCAGATGATGCTCATTGCTCAGTAAAGTAGAGAAACACTGGCACAATTAGATTGTTTCATTACAAGACAATTAATGCAAAAGCTCAAAATTATTTGTTATTCATAAGAAAAGACAGGCTACCAGACCTCAAAAAAAATTACAAATTGATGATCCTAAAAGTCTAAAACAATCTAATTGTGCAACAAGCTGCCAAACGTCCAGACCTCAAAAAGACAAACTACCTAACCAACCAAATTGATTTATTTAATCAACACTATTTTGCAACAAGCTGGCAGATCAAACACTAAAAGTCTAAGACAAATAAAACATGATAAATGAATGCAATATCAAATGGCAAATGCACTAGAACAGAACAGTAAATATTCAGCCCTAGATTTTGATTTAGAATAATCGTATACATTTGTTCGTAGTGCAGTAATTGTAAAACAATGAAAGATAACTTACATCCTCAATTTTAATTTAGAAATTCAACTCTAGGTTTAGGCTTCTGAGTCAACGCAGCAGGGAACAACCGGGAGAAGGGAGAGGAGAGCTGGAACTAATGTCTGGTAGCTAATCTCGATTTTAACAAGTAGGCGAGACGGAAGCTAATCGCGGCATAGGAAGGTGGAAGTTGATCGCAATTTTTTTTTCACTTTCGGTTTCTACAGAGAGAAAAAGCGTTTCTTTTTTTAATTTGATGCCCCTGTTGGTTCCGTTGACCTAGGCAACTGCCTACGTTGCCTACCATACGGGTCGGGCCTGGTCTGCTCGAATGTGGAAAATGTTGAAGCCTGTGTAATGATTGGGAAAATGGCTCTATTAGTTGCTTGAATAATTGATTCATTAAAATTAAATTTGTCGAACCAGTTGCATATTGGCCTAGGAGCTATGGTTTCGAATTTCCAATGTTTTGTTTTTTCATTTTCAAAAACAGTTCAACTTATAATTTTTATCAGATTTTACAAATTTGGTTTATCCAATTTTTGGAACTATATAAGTTGATCTTTGTATGACTTAGAGTCTGAATTTTTTCCTGTAAACATTTCAAGAGTTGCATATTAAAAAAAAAACAAATTTCCTTTGCACATTTTATTGATTTTATGGCCTGTAGGTTTTCTAGCTAATACGAATTTTTTATAGCTTTGTAAGTCAATCCATATTTGTTTCACGCTTTATATTTTTTATTTTGTAAATTTTGTTTTATTATTTCTTCTGCAATTTTCATTTCATAGGTTTCACACCTCTTAAGTTTTAGACTTTTCATCTTATACATTTCAGCAAAAAAAATTCAGTTTGTGGCTTTCTTATTTAATCTATTATTCTTCATTCCTTCTTCCTAAATAGTTTTCCTACGTCTTCTCTCTGCATCTATTTCATGAATTTCCTTTTAATCAAAAGTAATTTCAATGGTTTAGTTTAAAGCACATTTTTTAGGAGGATTTGATTTATCAAACTTTAAAATAAGGGATAAATATAATTTTTGACTTATACTATTTTTCTATATAAATATTTTGTATTAAATGTTTGAATAAATAGTTATATATATAGCAAGTGATCAAGTGTTCCATAACTAATTTTCATTAATACAAGTTAGATTTTTGGATTTATTTTCAATGGATAATATAGTCATTTTTCTAGCAATAATTAAAATAGATGGATAATTTTGGATATTACGTGTGGTTGTATTTTGAATTATACGTCGGATTACTAGCACATTTAAGTATTTTTCCTTTTTGGATGGTCGATAGTTACAATATATCCATACATATCTAAGGGTGTTTAATTCCTAACATATGTGTCTTTATATCACTTCCCATATATTTTATTGTAACTTAATCCTATTCTATTTGCTTCCAATTTTGATTTTGATTTTAATTTTCATCATCTATGGCATTCTTCTCATAATATGAATTGGACAATAGGTTTAGTGTTGAGGCTTTTTCCTTTTATGTTCTATGAGTAGCTAAAATTTACCTCTGGTAGTGCTAATTATCGACACACATATACATCGTATGTCTAACTTTGACATAGAAATTTATTAATTGTGTTTATGTTATGTTATGTTATTAGTAACCTCCCAAAAGAAATCATCTCTTTCATTGATGCTGACTTGGATTGTATACTTATCTCGGTTCATTCTACAAAGGCACAAAAATCTATAAAATCATGTATTTTTTATTTTTGTTTTTGGATAGTATTGTATTCATCGTATTGTATTCATCCTCGCCTATTTACTGGAATTTTTTTCTTATTGATGATGAAATCTTCTTCATTCTCCAAAATTATCTAAAAACTGATTACCTAACATGTCATAGACTCTTCAATTGGGTTGACAACCCATAATGAATCTGTTTCCTTCTTCTTATCTTCTTATCTTCTTCCTTCAACCATGGTTATAGCACTTCCAACCTACTAGGTTTATTTAAACCAAAAGAGGATTTTTTTATGTACATAATTGTATCATTTTTTAAAAAAAAAGCATGCTCGCCTTTCGTTAATATCTTCGGTTTTGTAAATTTGTTTGTTTTTCGAAATTAATATATAGAGAGTTTCATGTTTTTAGTGTTCTTGGAAATAGCATTATAAAAGATATTTTCTGTTTTTTCCATAAAACAGAAAGAAAAAAAGGCTACCGCTTAAAATTCAAAGCATCTTTTTTTATGGTTATCGTCGTAATTTTATATGTAATTCAAGAAAGGATGACCATGTTTACCAAAATTTGGTAATCTATCATTTGTATTCCTATTTTACACAAGCAAATCTTTTCAGGATCATCTACCCAAAAAAGTTATGATTTTGGATCGGTCACTACATCATCTTGACATGGCTATGTAGATGGAGGCTTTGAAGGAGTGTAGAAGGTGATGCTAAGGATCTTCCTTTTCCTACTGATACTTTTGGTCAATATGTATCTGCTGGCAGGTATTTATATATGATTTTGGTGTTATTTATTGATATTTTAGTACATGAATTGCTTTACATCCAGCTAAATTAACCGTATTTAGTGAATTTATGAAGTAATCTATTATAAAGGCATGCTAAAAATATATGGCTCTTCATTCTGCATTGGTTAAAAGAACATAATTCATGCAATAAACTCGGGCTGTGCTAATGATATTTTTTATTGTTTTGTTGTTTAAATGTAGCTGAGCACATGAAGTTGAACTGCAATGCATGCAGTTGAATTCACTATAGTTTGTGGGTTGTTTTAGAGTTTGTTCTGGCTGAACTCATCTACCAGTTTATGATAGTTTTTTTAATAGGGATTTTCATTAGAGAGTGAAGAGTAGTAGTCACCAAAGCATACATTCATTTATTGACCTGCGTCTTACCTATTAAGTCTAACATTACCTGGAATGTGAATGGTTTTGTAGACTGTGCATTCAATTGGATTTCTTTTAAACTTTTCCATCAGGGGGTACCGGATAAGATCCCTTTGTATGTTTTACTATTTGTTTAATTTTAAATACAAATCATATATCAATTGTTCTATTGATCGTCGCTAATCTATGAATTAGAAAAGTGCGATATTTAAATTAAATTACTGCAAGCATACAGGTGTGTAGCATACAGGTTGAACACAGGGAGGTGTAATTAAAAATTGTTATTTATTTCTTCTTGGGCGTGTTAGACGAAGTTTGGAGTTGTTGTTTTTTTGTTGTTGTTGAAATTACTCTGAATCTAATCAGTATCAAATTCAACAGTTGAAAAGAAAAGAACAATTACTAGAAAAAGAGAATAACAACTAGAATAATAACAGAAGTTAAAAGTAGGATTCCTGTTGAAACTAATCAAACAGTGAATCACTAATAAGCAGTAATAAAAGCAAATAACAATATGTGTTCTACCCAAACCTAATTAGGTAGATAACACAAACTGTTATGAAATTAAAATAATAAAACTAGAACAGAAAAGACTTTTATTAGAACTAAAAGAGAGTACAGAAGAATGAATGAATGACATTTACAATGGGACATCATGTATATTTATAGAGATGTAGAAAAAATCCTAATCAAATCAGTGACTAAATGGCCCTCTTTTCCCAAGAAGTAATATCATATCTCTTGCCTTCCTTGACCAAGCTTGATTGGAAAGCAAATCACGGTGAATATCTTCCAAATCTTCCCTATCTTTCATGTGGCAAATTGATTGATTGATTGATGAGCAGATTGTATGTGATTAATTCTTCCAAACAAGGATACTCATTAGACTCCAAAGGCAACAAGGGATAAAATCTTCAAAATTGATCTTTTCTTGGCAATATTTCTATCAGAAATTCTTCTAATTGGAATTAAAAAAAAATATGAATGTTCTGAATTGATTTCCATGATAAGAATTTGTTTATTCCTTTTATTAGTGTATATCATGCATACATACATACATATGAATATATGTATATATTTATAATATGACACCAATCCATGTATTTTTTAAGGCAGAGGAGGCAGTGTGAATGTTCAGCAAAAGAAAAGGGAGCTTGACGGGAATCGAACTCAGGTCTCTCTGCGCAAACTCCTATGCCTTTACCAGTGAGCTGCAACTTCTTTTGGGATTGAGAAGGTGTTGACATAAGGAAGTAGCTTTTTCTTTATAGTTGGCCTTTAATTTGAAATGAAAGAGGCCTCACTTGACAATCTATAAATACACAAAAAAATACCCAAAGTATCATTTATTTATTTACAAAAGATAAAATATAAGAGCATAAAATAAACACATTTCTATGTTAATCAAATACCCCCACACTTATCTTTTACTCGTCCTCGAGTAAAACAAGAAATGAAAAACTAAACTAGATAGGTCACACTTTCGTAGGAAACACGATTGCATTGAGCGTATGCAACAAGCCATTAAACCTCTAGGTGTCCCTAGTAGGACGAGTGGTGTCTCGTGAGGGTTTTCATCGGATACTACCCACAAAGTCCAAATGCAGTATGCTATGATTCTAATGAAACTACATGAGTGCAATGGACATATGCAAATAAAAACGAAAAATGAAAACACGACTAATTTCAGGAAGGTGGTACAACAAATTAAGTTAATAATTTCTAATCAGTTGATTTTATTTTAGATACCTCGACTTGTCACAAATTTTCAACATAAATCAAGTTTTCAAATGTTAAATTCCAGTTTGGCCAGTTAGTTCGGTCGATAACATAGTGCAGCCATGAAATAAATTCTTAGTTTGCTTGGCACAGTTTGCAAAGTGGTATTCTAATTTTCTCATGTATGGCTAGTCAAATCAATAAGGTCAAGAAGTGTTTGGGCATCATCACTTATTCTTTATTCTATAAAATTTTTTAAATTTATGATTAAGTACATACACCTAACTAAAAAGACCAAGGTTTACCACCCATGCATTGCCTCGCGGACTAACGGAGAGTGGGTAAAGAGCTTGGCGGATTGTGCAGCCCGACTTTGACTTTGTCAACAACGTGTCGGTAATCCTTAGGTGTCCAATCTCATAAAATGAGACCAAGATATTCCAACGCTGACTTTGTCAACAACGTGTCGGATAGAGCTTGGCGGGTTTGCACACCAACGCTCGATATACAAGCAATGTTGGATACCCTTGGATTACTATTATTATTATTGAATTTATAAGCACAAAAAGAGAGTTACACGAGTTCAACTTAACACAACTTAGTTTTAAAGGTTTGACAAGCCATTATGAGTACTTTAAGTCCTCCACTTATTTAAACAAAGTCTACAATATAGAATAGATTTCATGGCCATCACCTAAGAATCTCCCTATGTACCGGTTACACTATTATCCCTCAAAATTAAACTTTTCATTATATTTCAAATTCAAACTTGGCTGAGAGAGAAAAATACTATCAACTGGCTAAAAATTGTAAACTTATTTTGTTGTATCAATTGAAAATGAGTCGTATTTTCCAAAAAAAAAAAAAATTGGTGTGTTACTACGATATAAAATGTATGATGGTCCTACATGAAAAGAAATAAAGAAGAGAAAAAAAATTAAAGAAAAAAACCAAAAGAATGCAATGCAGACCCCCCCCCCCACACTTGATTGAGACAGTGTCCCAACTGTCTAAGGCAGAAAAACAAAAATAAAATGAAAAATGAAAAAGAAAAAGAACGTGTACCACCTGATTTCATGGTGGATGATCATGCAGATCGATAGAGTCATCTTCGTCATATTGCTCGAATTTCAAAAATGGTTTCAGTCGTTGACCGTTTACTTTGAAGACTTTTCCATCCCTAGGATTTTCAATTTCAACCGCTCCATGAGGATATACTGTTTTCACAACATAAGGTCCAGTCCATCGAGATCTGAGTTTTCCTGGAAACAAGTGAAGTCTAGAGTCGTATAAAAGAACTTTTTGACCTACATTGAATTCCTTACGAAGTATGTTTTTGTCGTGTTGGGCTTTGGTTCTTTCTTTGTAGATTTTCGCATTTTCATACGCCTCATTTTTTAATTCCTCTAATTCCAAAATTTGTAACTTCCTATGTGAGCCGGCTTTCTCTAAGTCAAAGTTCAAAAATTTTATGGCCCAAAGAGCACGATGCTCTAATTCAAGAGGCAAGTGACAGGCCTTTCCAAAGACTAATCGATATGGTGACATCCCTAGATTGGTTTTATAAGCAGTGCGAAAAGCCCAAAGTGCATCCATCAGTTTTAAGGACCAATCTTTTCTATTGGAATTCACGGTTTTTTCAAGAATTTGTTTGATTTGTCTATTGGAAACTTCTACTTGTTCACTAGTTTGTGGATGGTAAGGTGTTGACAGCTTGTGTGTGATTGAGTATTTCTTGAGCAAGGACTCAAAAGAAAGATTACAGAAATGAGTGCCATTGTCGCTAATGATAGCTCGAGGTGTGCCAAAGCGCGAAAATATGTTTTCTTTGAGGAATTTGACAACAACCTTGTTGTCGTTGGTTTTGGTCGGAATGGCTTCAACCCATTTTGAGACATAATCTACCGCAAACAAGATGTAAAGATTCCCAAATGAATTAGGGAATGGTCCCATGAAATCGATGCCCCAAACATCGAATAACTCAATCACTAAAATGGGGTTGAGAGGCATCATGTTTCGCTTAGAGATTCGACCCGTTCTTTGACATCGCTCACATTTAGAGCAAAATTCGAAAGCGTCACGGAAGAGTGTGGGCCAATAAAAACCGCTTTGCAAAACTTTTGCAGCAGTTTTTCTTGCTCCAAAATGACCGCCACAAGCATGGTCATGTGAGAAGGAGAGAATACTTTGGTGTTCATGATCGGGCACACACCTTCGAATGATTTGGTCTGGACAGTATTTGAAAAGATATGGGTCATCCCAATAGAAGTTTCGAACTTTCGAGAGAAATTTTTGTTTATCTTGTTTCGACCATTCAGCGGGTGTTTGTTGTGTGACAAGATAATTCACAATGTCAGCGTACCAAGGGGTGTTAGAGATCGAAAGGAGTTGTTCGTCAGGAAAATAGTCATCGATTTGGGTGTCGTTAACATTTTCGTGCACAATTCGAGAGTGATGATCAACTACGACATTTTCAGAACCCTTTTTATCTCGTATTTCTATATCGAATTCTTGAAGAAGAAGGATCCAACGAATCAAGCGGGCCTTGGCATCCTTTTTAGAAAGCAAATATCGTAGGGCAGCATGATCAATGTAAACTATGACTTTGGATCCTATGAGATATGGTCTGAATTTCTCAAGAGCGAAGACAACTGCCAAAAATTCCTTTTCAGTAGTTGAGTAATTCAATTGGGCCTCGTTTAAGGTTTTGCTAGCGTAATAAATGACTCGAGGGAGTTTATCTATACGCTGACCTAAGATGGCTCCAATTGCAAAGTCAGAAGCGTCGCACATAAGTTCGAAGGGCTGAGTCCAATCAGGAGGTTGGATGATGGGAGCTGTGGTCAAGATTGACTTAAGAGTTTCAAAAGATGTTTTGCAGTCATTAGAGAATTCGAACTTAACGTCTTTGGCAAGTAAATTTGAGAGAGGTTTTGAAATTTTCGAGAAATTCTTAATAAATCTTCTATAGAATCCCGCGTGGCCAAGAAATGAACGAACATCTTTAACAGACTTAGGAGGAGGCAGATTAGCAATCAAATCGATTTTAGATTTATCGACCTCAAGGCCATCTTTGGAGACGACATGACCTAGAACTATCCCCTTTTTTACCATGAAGTGACATTTTTCCCAATTAAGCACGAGTGATTTTTCCTTACAACGTTTTAGGACGAGTTCTAAATGAGTGAGGCATTGGGAAAAAGATGATCCATAGATTGAAAAATCATCCATGAATATTTCCAAGAATTCGTCCACCATATCAGAGAAGATACTCATCATACACCTTTGGAAAGTCGCGGGGGCATTACAAAGACCAAAAGGCATGCGACGATAAGCAAAGGTTCCAAAGGGACAAGTAAAGGTGGCCTTGTGTTGATCCTCTAAAGCAACAGGGATTTGGTTATAGCCAGAGTATCCATCGAGAAAACAGTAGTACTCATGACACGCTAAGTGTTCGAGCATTTGGTCAATAAAAGGTAAGGGAAATGGTCTTTTCGTGTGGCTGCGTTGAGCTTTCGATAGTCGATACACACACGCCATTTTGTTTTGATTTTTGTTGGGACAAGCTCATTACTTTCATTTTTGATCACTGTGACTCCCGATTTCTTTGGTACGACTTGTACCGGACTCACCCAGGTACTATCAGAGATGGGATAGATGATGTTAATGTCTAGACATTTGATTATCTCCTCCTTGACCACTTCTCTCATGTTTGGGTTTAATCTCCTTTGAGCCTCACGGATGGGTTTAGCCTCATCAACTAAGAGTATGCGATGTTCCACAAGTGACGGGATAATTCCTTTTATATCGCTCAGTTCCCATCCCAAGGCGTCTTTATTTTCTCACAAAACATCTGAGAGTTTTTCTTCTTGGTCCTCGGTAAGATCAGAGGCCAAGATTACGGGAAGAGTTTCTGAGGAGTCTAAGTATGTGTACTTAAGGTCTTGTGGCAAGGGTTTGAGATCTAACTTAGGATGTTCTTGAGTGTTAACATTGGTTAACATTCCTTGGTCAGAGTCCGAAGACGAAGGATTTAAGTCAAGAAATTCATTCAGTTCAGAAATGTATTCAAGTTCGTCGAAATCAGAGTCGAAATGTTCCAGACACATTTTCAAGGCTTCAGAAGTGTCTTTAGAGGTTTCGTCAACTATGGTTTGAATCATGTCGATTTCATCAGTCTCAAAATCCCTAGGTTGTTTGTTGAGATTAAAGATGTTTAGCTCAATGGTTAGGTGCCCGAAGGAAAGTCAAAGTTGACCGTTCCTAGAATTTATGACAGCATTTGAGGTTACTAAGAAGGGACGTCCTAAAATCAACGGTATTTGAACTTTGGGATTTGAGATAGGCTCTGTGTCTAAAACTATGAAATCGACAAGGAAGTAAAATTGTTCGATCTGTATCAAGACGTATTCAATAATTCCCAATGGCTTTTTGACAGATCGATCTGCTAACTGAAGGGTGATGTTTGTTGGTTTAATTTCCCCTAACCCAAGTTGACAATAAACAGTATAAGGAAGAAGATTGACACTGGCACCAAGGTCGAGTAGGGCACGAGAAATATGGGTGTTTCCTATTTTGCAATCAATCGTAGGGCAGCCAGGGTCTTTGTACTTGACTGGGGTAAGATTCGAAAGAGCAGAGCTTGTATTCGCTGTTAGAAAGGCGGTTTTTGGGACATTAGTCGCACGTTTTTGTGTGCACAATTCCTTAAGACATTTGGCATATTGAGGAATTTGTTCAATTGTGTCTAAGAGGGGAATGTTCACACGGACTTATTTGAAAATTTCCAAGATTTTATCGAAATTTGCCGTTTTCTTCTTATTATTGAGTCTATGGGGAAATAAAGCTATTGGTTTTTCGACTCTGTGATGAGTTTCATCATTCGAGGAAGAGGGTTTATCCAAGGAAATAGAAGGTGGTAAGGTCGTAGAAGATGGACTGTTGGTATTGCCAACATTAATTTTCGAAGGTGGGTCGGGTTTGCCGACACTGGAAGAAGAATTGTTGGGATTGCCAACATTTAAGGAAACTTGAGGTTTAGAGGAATTGGCATTCGAAGCCAATGGGTGATCATCAAGATTAGGGATTGGGGTCGAGTTAGAAGGTTCGTCAGGGTCGCCCACGTTATTATCAATCCTCTTTCCAGATCGAAGGGTTGTAATAGCGTTGACTGGATTATGGTTTTCGTCCTCACAAGAATTCACAGCACGAGAGTTATATTTTGAATTCACCTCAGGTTGACTCGGCAATTTTCCCTTCTCATTATTTTTCGCCATTTCCTTTATCATATTCATCATTTGGTCCATTTTAGCGTCTTGCGAGTTTATTTTAGCTTCGTAAGAGCTCAACTGTTTTTCTAAACGCACAATTTCTTGTGATGGTTGAGAAGATTGGTTCGATGATTGAAAATTGGGGTGACTATAAGGTTGTTTGGATTGAGGTGAAGCTTGAGATATTTGAGAATTGGAAGAAGGAGCTTGGTAATTCGGATTGGGAATAAAGGGTTGCACGTGAGATGGGTTAGCCGAATTATTGGGGTTTGACCAAGAAAAATTTGGGTGGTTCCTCCAACCAGGGTTGTACGTGGATGAGTAAGGATTATTTTGAACTATAGCATTGGCTTGGTCCTGAGAGTAAAAGTGGGGTAACCCTTCTCCGGCTTGAGGAGTTTGATTTTCTAAAGGAATTTGGCTTGGGTCCATGACATGCACTCCTCTAGTAGAAGTACGAATGGGAACACGAATCGATTCCCATTGCATGTCCTTTTCAGAATAATCTTCTAAGAACCGCCAAGCTTCATCGGCTGTTTTAGACATAAAATCTCCTCCATACATTGATTCTAGTTGAGTTCTAGTCTGATAGTTTAGCCCTTCATATGCAATTTGACATAAGTGATCTTTTAGAATTCCATGATGAGGACAACTATATAATAGCTGGTTAAATCTCTCAAAGTATTTTGAAAAAGTTTCCCCCTCATTTTGACAAAATTGATTTATCTCGGTTCGGATTTTTAGAGTTTTATGGAAAGGGAAAAACTTTTTCAAGAATGCAGTGAAAAATTCATCCCAACTTCTTATGGAATGTCGTGGAAGAGAATTTAGCCATCTTTTAGCGCTTTCAAGTAGTGCAAATGGAATTAGCCTTAGCTTGATCGATTCGTTAGATAGTTGTTGCATTTTTGTTATGGAAGCATACAATTCAAATTCACTTAGAAATTCATAAGCATTTTCAAATCCAGTAAACTTCGGTACCCCTTGGATAAAAGAATGTTTTAGCTCAAAATTGTTTCCTTCAGCTGGTGGGAACACGATGACAGAGGGTTGAACGGTCCTAGTTGGATAACATCGATCACGAAGAGACAAGGGTCTATCCATTTGGATATTGGGATTTTGAAAATTTTGATTTATTTGATTTTGATCTCCAAAGTTTTGAAAGTTTTGATTCACTCGATTTTGATCCAATTCGGTTGGAAAATTTTGGTTGATTCGAGAACCCCTAGGAGAATTTTGTCGGTTAACACTTTTTTCACTCATTGTTGTTAAATGCAAGCACAGAAATCTGCTACAATGAAATTTTCTGTCCTTATTGGCTCCTAACCCAAAATTATAAAGTGACGCGTTTGATTACTTAGATCAAAAGATTTCTCAGCTAGTTAACGGACAGGAGTTATTGGTGCACCAGGAATCACCCCAGCAATGCAGCCGAAGGTTTAAGTACCTTCAGAGTAACAACCGAAATAATATTTACGAATCACCGTAATATTTATAAACGGTTATTTCTCTGCCGTAGTCTAGACACCAAGAAATAATTCATTCCAAATGAATCAACTATCACAATACAATTAAGCCCTAAATGAGCCCGTGACTCCCTTAAGTCCAATGTCTAACCGTTATTATTAGTCAGATTCTACGATGAAATGCAATTTGTGGGCTAAGGAAAGGGTGATGAAATCCCTCACCTTATGTGAATTGGGGTATTGCCCTTAACAGAATGAATAAAAAAAATACATAAACAACAATCACACAAAATAATTGTAGAAATTAAGAAAAAAAATTACATTCAAGCCGCTGCCCCTGCAGAAATTTTTTACAACAATTGTCTATATTTTTTTTCCTTTGCAGTAGAGTACCTGTAGAGTTTTAAAAATTTCTCACCTTGATCGGCAGTCCGTCCAGTAGATTCGAGTGATTTGAGCGATTAAAATCCCACCGTCTGCAAATGGCTTGACTGTTGAATTCTCTGTTTGATTGCTTAAACACTATCTTCTGCTTTGATCTTTGAATTTGGTTCCACTTTTCTTTTCTTTTTTTAGAAAGGAAAAAAAAGTAAATAAATAAAGCAAACTAAAAGAAAATAAATCTGACTAGGATTAAACCAAAAGGAAGAAAGAGAAAAAAAAACTAATCAAAATAAACTAAACTAACTCAACTAAAAAAAATGAACAAGTAAAACAACTCAGCTTAGAAGAAAATGAAAAACAAAACTAAACTCAAAGAATGACAGAACAGAACTCACTCAAACAAAATAAAATAAAACCGACCTAACAAGAAAAAAAAACTAAGAAGAAAAAAAATAAAAAAAAGAATGGGCAAACGGAACCACACACATTTCACACCAGTGCACGATTTTTTTTCTTTTTTTTCTAAGAAAAGGGCAAATTCGAACTAGTCTTCAAGCAACGAAGACCACGGTCTTACCCAAACAAATATAAACAGCACCTTAGCATTACAGAGCAGCACCTCTTTGACTAAGCCAAATCACGAGAGAAAAGAAGGAAAAGAAGAAAAAAAATTACAGACAAATTTAATCCGATTGGATCTGTCGTTCAACGCAAGAGTTTTTCGAATTGGTATTTCTGGGTTTAAAATCGGATTTGGGTGTTTCCAATTTGGGTTCCGATTTCAGGATGTGCGATTGGGGATGTTTTCGTGGTTCTCGATGATAGATGCGAGAGAGAAGGGTTGCGAATTGTTGATCTGGTGCGATGCTTTGTGGGTTCTGGTTTTCTATGGTTTTCGGTTTTCAAAGAGGGTATTTGATTTTTAGGTACGGTTGTTCAAATGGGTGATTTGGGTATTGCGAAGTGGCGAAGTTTGTTGGGGAATCAAGTATGATGTCAACGGTTTTATGGGTTATGCTGTGATGTTTGGAGGATGGGGGCAGCAAAGTTTTTGACTGATGGTGAAGGTTGCGGTGTATGGCTGATGGTTTGAAAGGTTTCAAGAGTTTTGTGCTTTTTGTGTGGTGCTTGGGTATTTTCGAGATGCTGTGAATGAATGTGGTTAGAGGATTGAAAACGGTTGGATGAAAGGTGTTGAACTGTGGTAGTTAGAAGAGCAGTAGTGCTGCAGAGGATTTTGTCGGTAGTGGGTTTGGTGTTTGTTGAGGTTGTAGCAGTGGACTGTGGTGAGGAGTTGGGGGTATTGGACGTATATTGATGGGGTTGAAGTGTTTGACTTGGTCGAAGGGGGTGGTTTTGGTGATTTTCGTGGAGGCTAGGTGTTGTGTTAATTTGTTTGTGTGAAGCGTGTGGAACAGGAAGGGATCTAGGAGTGGTATGGGGAGATTTGTGAGACTTGAATCTAGGTAGTAGGCCGAGGAAGACTGGGATTGTTGATCGTGATGATTTGAGTAGGTGGAATTGATGATGATGAGGATGGTTGGTTTGTGGGAAGGAGTTGATCTGAGGTTGGAGATGGACGTGAATGACGTTGGAAAAAGGTTGGCTTTGTTGTTCGGCGCAGATATGGGTAGGATGAGAATTGGAGGTGGTTTTGTGAACTGGGCAATGGGCAGATGACCGAGAAGAGTTTTGGGGTATAGGTACTTGGCTGCGAAGGATCTGTAAGGCGTGAAAACTGTGGTGAAGGTTGGGTTTTTGCGAGGAGGGTCAGTGGAGCGGAAAGAATTGATAGTGGAGGATGGACTTATGCGTGAATTAGCAGTGGAGGATAGAGGAGAAACAGAAAGAAATCAAAGTGGAAGAGAGAGAAAAATTGTAAAAGGATTTTTTTTTTCTTTTTGTAAACTTGGAAAAGAAGAAAGGAAAGATGTTGGAAAAAGGAAAGATATAAAGGCAAAAGTTGGAACTTTTTTTCTCCTTTATTTTGGGTTTGTAGTATCAATCAATAATACCAAATCATCCAAACAAGGAATTTTTTTTAAATAAAAAAAGAAAAACAAAACTAATACGAATCAGAAATTAAATAAATAATAAAATTTAATCGTTACCTCCCCGGCAACGGCGCCAAAAACTTAATCGTCGCTAATCTATGAATTAGAAAAGTGCGATATTTAAATTAAATTACTACAAGCATACAGGTGTGTAGCATACAGGTCGAACACAGGGAGGTGTAATTAAAAATTGTTATTTATTTCTTCTTGGGCGTGTTAGACGAAGTTTGGAGTTGTTTTTTTTTGTTGTTGTTGAAATTACTCTGAATCTAATCAATATCAAATTCAACAGTTGAAAAGAAAAGAACAATTACTAGAAAAAGAGAATAACAACTAGAACAATAACAGAAGTTAAAAGTAGGATTCCTGTTGAAACTAATCAAACAGTGAATCGCTAACAAGCAGTAATAAAAGCAAATAACAATACGTGTTCTACCCAAACCTAATTAGGTAGATAACACAAACTGTTATGAAATTAAAATAATAAAACTTGAAAAGAAAAGACTTTTATTAGAACTAAAAGAGAGTACAAAAGAATGAATGAATGGCATTTACAATGGGACATCATGTATATTTATAGAGATGTAGACCAAATCCTAATCAAATCAATGACTAAATGGCCCTCTTTTTCCAAGAAGTAATATTTGCCTTCCTTGACCAACAAATCACGGTGAATATCTTCCAAATCTTCCCTATCTTTCATGTGGCAAATTGATTGATTGATTGATGAGCAGATTGTATGTGATTAATTCTTCCAAACAAGGATACTCATTAGACTCCAAAGGCAACAAGGGATAAAATCTTCAAAATTGATCTTTTCTTGGCAATATTTCTATCAGAAATTCTTCTAATTGGAATTTAAAAAAAAAAATGAATGTTCTGAATTGATTTCCATGATAAGAATTTGTTTATTCCTTTTATTAGTGTATATCATGCATACATACATACATATGAATATATGTATATATTTATAATATGACACCAATCCATGTATTTTTCAAGGCAGAGGAGGCAGTGTGAATGTTCAGCAAAAGAAAAGGGAGCTGGACGGGAATCGAACTCAGGTCTCTTTGCGCAAACTCCTATGCCTTTACCAGTGAGCTACAATTTATTTTGGGATTGAGAAGGTGTTGACATAAGGAAGTAGCTTTTTCTTTGTAGTTGGCCTTTAATTTGAAATGAAAGAGGCCTCATTTGACAATCTGTAAATACACATAAAAATACCCAAAGTATCATTTATTTATTTACAAAAGATAAAATATAAGAGCATAAAATAAACACATTTCTATGTTAATCATCTATATAATGTTTGACCTAAGAGTTTCAACTTTCATCTAAAGCAATAGATCAAAACCTTGAGAATTTATGTTTTTTTCTGCAATGAAGTAATATTTATCTCACAATTAAGATCCCTAAATAAGTCCGTAAAATCCATAATTTAGTTATAATGTGCATGTTTATCATGCTAGTTCTAATAAGGCTATCATCGTTATCTGAAATTTTATGCAAATATATTTTGCATGTTCTAGCTAGACAGAGCCTTTGCAAAATTTCACAGATTGGAAGTCCTAGTTCCATGAATGTAGCAGGAACCAAATATTTTTCTGGTATAGATTATGTATATGCCAAACAATATGAGTTTTGGAACAACCGAAATGGTTGTTTTACATGGAAACTGAACCTGACAACTATATAATAAAGTAGGTAATGTATATTCGAACTCTATTTTGCAGTCGATTTTACTAGCCATGCACATACTCAGGTATAGTAATCAAGTGTTCGAATCACTGTTTTGTTCTTTAAGTTTAACATAAGAAAACACATATATTCATCACTTTTAAATCCAGCTCTTTGCTTTATAGAGTATCTAAACATTTTAAAGACCATGGAATGAGGAACAGTAAGACGTGTGGGTGAATTTTATAAATCTGCATTTTTTTCTAATTTTGATGAAATGTTCACTGATAAATAAAGACACATATGACACTAAGGTTTTAGTTTTGGTCGGAAAATAATAATTGGTAGAATTGCATATGTTCTCGGCTTGCCCATACGATTAGATCAAGTCACAAAAGGAATGATACGGATTTCATATTTCGAAATACCAATTATCAGTAGTGGCGTTGCTTGAACATAAGATGAGTAAGGTCGACATTGATTCCTTTGTTAAAGGCTATTTCACAGACTAGAATTATTCTAGCAATGAAGAGACAAATGACAAAGCTAGGATTTGCATTATGTGGGATATGCGGTGCTAGAAATTTAATCCAATCTATACTAATATGCAGGCAATAACAGGCTTTCTAATTAACTCTAGGGGACTCAAGTTAATCTATACAGCCGTCTATGGCCTACGCACTTCTGTTGAAAGAGGAGCGCTTTGGAACCATCTCAAGGAAGTGTCGGAAAATGTCACAGGTCCGTGGATTGTGTCGGGGGATTTCAATGCGGTTCTGTATGAACGTGACAGAGTTGGACCTTCAGTTAACGTTAAGAACTCAGATGATGATTTCTTCTTGACTGTCAAGAGTACTGGTCTCGTTGTAATCCACGGAAACGGTAACAAGTTTACATGGCGAGGAGGTAAAGATTTTTCGATTCATAGTAGGATTGACCATATTTTTGTTAATATGCAGTTTCAGCAATTTTTTGGTAATTTCTCCACTATTATTTTACCCCACTCGACAAGCGACCATTTCCCGATTTTGGTTCAGCTCAATGTTAATTCCATGCATGATAAGAAGAACATATCATTTAGATACAATAATATGTGGCCTCATATGCATGGATATCATGATATTATTACCAACAATCGGAGAAATCAATACCCTGGAAATAATATGTATAAGCTAATGTGCAAATTAAAAGAAGTTAAACAAGCTCTTAAGGCTTGGAATAAAGGCAGAACTTCTATGTCAACTGCTATTTCAAATTTTAGGGAGAAATCTGATCAACTATATAATCGGCTGCTTTTGAGTCCTAATGATCAGGTGATTCTACAACAATGTAAAGATAATATATTGCAAATGGAATGTCTTATATTCTCTTATGCAACAGAAATTAGGCAAAAGTCAAAAATAAATTGGTTGATAGTTAGTGATCAATGTTCTAAGTTTTTTATTCTAAAATGACGAATAATAAACGAAGACAAAGTATACATGGTGTGGCAAATGATCATGGTGCGGCGGTGATGCATACCACTGAGTTGAGAAATATGGCTATTTCATATTTCACTACATTGTACAATTCTGTCGATGTGCATGAATCTTTTTCTAATATAATTTGCAAAATAATTTTAACCCAAACAGCTAGACACTACCTTGAATCAGAGAGTACAGAGTGTGAAATTAAATAGGCCATTTTTCAAATAAATGAGGATAGTAGTTCTGGTCCAGATGGCATAGGGTTAAAGTATTTTAAGCTTAACTGGGATTTAATCAAGAATGACTTAATGGAAAGCACAACCCAGTTTTGAAAACTGAGTTGCTGCAACTCAGTGTTAACACTGAGTTGCAACTCGAAACAGCAATCAACCAAGTAAAATAGAATTCATATACTTTTATCTCTACTATATTTATAGACTACGCAATCATCTGATAATAATTCCATAACAATTGGTAGCCTATAGATTCACTATAGTTTCACGAAATCAGGAAAGTTAATTAAAGATCTGCTTGAGATTACAAAAGTATGGTAAATCATTATTTTCCTCACTAAAATGGAAGTTTATTTTATTTTATTTTTTCTTGACAGAAAAGGAAGTGACTTGAGTTTCTCAAATTTGAGTGTGCTTGTAACCAGAGTTGTTGAATTTTGTCTTCTGACAGGAAGATTTGAGTAATATTTACATTATCCTTGTTTAATTCATTTTTGTAGTTATGGGTACCTATCTGTGAAGTTAATGCTTTCTTTATTTACTGGGCAGAGAGCAGATGTGATTTTGTGTGTATGTTTTAAATGAACGATTTTTTCGTGCATGTGCATGATTGGGCTTATAGTGTTGGCGGTTGTTAAATACATTCGTGATGTTGAATGACTAAAGCTTATTTTGGTGTTATGTTACAGACTTACAATTCCAAGATCAAGGAGAAAATTGGAGGACAAGCATTCGAGCCTTGTCAGGATAGATCCGTGCAGAAAATGAGAAGTTTTTTTATATTTATGTACATGTTCTTCTTCTTCTTCTTTTTACTTGAACTTTAGACATTATGATGCATAGATCCATCAACTATGTAAACATAATTTTTGTTTAGATTTTTGTGTATGTGACATTATTTTTTAGTTGTATCGGATAATGTTGGGTGTTATGTGACTATTTTATCAATTATTGTACCATTTTTTATTGTTATATAATGTTTTGTGACATTAATTATTCTAGCTGATATATATGTATATATGTTTCATTGCACGATGAGTGTTGAATGTTGAGTACTGCTCAAATAAATGTATTTGATCTCTAGATTGATGGTTAGAAATGCTGCAAAATGTTTGCTATATATTTCCGTCGGTAATCCGTCGCTATATAGCTAGGATTTACAATGGATAACTGGAATGTAAAATGTTTACTATATATTTTCGTCGGTAATCCCTCGCTAAGGAGCGTGCACTTAGCGTTGGAAAAATATTTACTAAATTTATTATGTTATATATCCGTCGGTAAAACGTTGGTGAAATATTTTAAACTGAAATTATAATATCTCAAAAAAGACGGTGAAGTGATGGAGAATCGACGTTAATTTCCCTCGCAAAATTGTGCCTAAAATACCGATGTGTTTTTTAGCGATAGCTATATTTTGCTGCAAATCCGTTGCTAACAGGCCTTTAACGAGGGTTTGGCGATGGATTTTTCCGCTGCAAAATCAGTGTTTTCTTGTAATGTTTACAATAGAAGTATTATTAAGCTTACTCTATTGCTCCACTTTCTGTAAAGTTTAAAATGCTTTATGCACATTTGGAAGAGGATCAGAACTAAGTATATTTGTCTTAACATTGTCATATTCTTTATTCAAACCTAGTAGAAATTGCATCAACTTGTTTCTTTGATCCCTCTCAAGAAATTTCTTAAAAACTCCACAAATACAATTATTCATAGCATCACATGTACACTTAGGAAAACCTTCTAATAATTACAGTTGATCCCATACACTTTTCAATTTTCCATAATACTCGGCTATTGAACTATGATTTTGCTGAGTTGAAGTAAGTGTTTTATGCAAATCATAGATCTGTGGTGCAGTAGTTTGTCCAAATCTTTCATTCAATTCTCTCCATAATTGTTGAGAAGAATTTATGAACATAAAACTTTTAGCTAAAACTTTATCCATTGAATTTAAAATCCATGATATAAGCCTATAATCATTTCTGATCCACTTTTGAAAATCAAAAGAAGATGCAGCAGGCATCTGACGTAATCCGTCATCAAATTGAAACTTGTTTCAAGCTATTTGTGCCATTTTAACAATTCTGCTCTAGTTTAAGAAATTTGTACCAATAAGGATATGATTACCAAGTTGCATACCTGGATGATCAGAATTAGAAAGGTAGTAAGGATCATTAAAATTGATTCCTGAAGAATGAGGTGTAGCTGAATTATCTTGAGAAGTAATTTCATTGTAACACCCCGTATTTCTGTTAACACTAAAGTTACTAATTTAATAATAACCAATGCTTAATATAATAAATGTGTAAAGGGGAGATGTATTTAATGTGCATACAAATTTAATAATAAATGCGTAAAGGGGAGATGTATCTAATGTGCATACAAATTTAATAATAAATGTGTAAAGGGGAGATGTATCTAATGTGCATACAAATTTAATAATAAATGTGTAAAGGGGGGATGTATCTAATATGCATACAAATTTAATAATAAATGTTAATAATGTACATTAAGAAAGTAATTGTGAACATAATTGGCTTCTCTTTAGAACGGATGGCTTTGATTAACCTTGGCTTCATCGACGGCTCAAATTAACTTGCAATCCTATATAAACAGCCCCCTAGTCTCCTTCTCTTTGCACCATTCTTCTCTAACTTTATGCTGCACAAATTCTTGATGGACATGGCTTCTTCTTCCTCCTCTAAATCTAAATAAATAGATTAAAATAAAATATAAATTAAGACGAGGATATGCTGCTCAAGTCTTTCAAGAGAAGATTCAAAACAAGTTAGGATTCAAGTAAAGATTCAACGGCTTCAAGCAACGCTATCTTTCTATTCTTTTCTAGATCCAATCAATGTAAGTCGGTTACTTTTTAGATTTGAACGCCTTTTCTATTTATGACATGAAATTAAAAGAATATAAGAAATATGCCTTATCATTTCATTGAATCTGTGCTTGTTTATGACTTTGGATCTGATTCTTGATTATGGCCTAGAACACATTGTGACTAAATTGCCAATGCTTAAGATTATGACTATGGAACTGTGGCCTTTGAAACCATAAGCCTTTGACTATGAACATAAGCCTTTGACTATGAACATAAGCCTTTGACTAGGAGCATAAACCAATGCATATGACTATGACAAGGACAATAGTGGATAATTACCTTTGATACATGAACATGATATTATTGCCTAGGATTATGACTGTGAGATTGGATCTAAACTTGATTATCTATTCAGTTTATTCTTAATTTTCCTTGGATCTTGATTATGGGAATTTATCTATTAAGTTAGATCTACCCATATACTTGAACCTATGTTATTTGTTCAACCCTTTTTATGTCATAATATTATCAGATCTATAGGCCTTCGATGCTTTAATCAATTTATTCAGTGAATTTGTTAGATCTGTGATTAGTGAATTATCATCTTCTGCCAGTCATTATGTCTATCTTTTCATGGCATTTTGGTTCATTCCCTTTTTATCCACGAATCTAGATTTATCCATAATCTAGGATGAAATCACGATTACACGAACGATGGGAATACGATTTGGACAAATCATAAATTTTGACTTAAATATGGTTGTAAAGTTCGAAATTGGCATAATGTGGAACATGAACATAATTATGATTGACATAATTTAGAACATGTATTATGGCATGTTTATTAGAACGCAAATTTGAAAATTTGACATGAATTATGGAATATGTAATTTGACATATTAAATTTAGTATTGGCAAGTAAGCTAAGTTTTAGGCGTAAACGGTAAACTAGAATAATAATTCTAGTCTTGCCATAAACTGTAAATTAGGATGTTAAATCAGAATTGGGTCAATTAAAGTTAATTTGGCATAATAAGTATATTAGCACAAATTTTGAATTTAGTCATAATTGTGAGTAATTGTCATGTTTAGAATAATCATGGTTAGTGACACTTAATTTGGTATAATTTACATACCAAAAACTATAAATATGATATATAGGGAAAATTGGCCATAATAATAAATGTTGACAATGTACATTAAAAGAGTAATAATGGAATAAGTAAATTAGGGAAATTTTACTTATAGAATTTATCCTAAATGAGAAAAGTAAATTTAGACAATACGAACATGCTTAACCCGAGGTTGGATTGAGTTGTGATGTAAACCTGCCCGGACCCGCCCGGCTATCCAGTGATCACACCAATACCTATCCAATGTGGGAGATTAGGGCATTGAGCCCGATAAAGGCCCGAGGTTAGACTGAGTTGTGGCGTAAGACTGCCCGGAACCAACCGGCATACCGGCAGCCACAACAATACCTGTCTAATGTGAGTGGCTGGTGCTTTAATAAGACAATTAAAGTTAAGCTAGAATGGGAGGGTTAAGTCCATAAGAACACTTAACCAACTTAACACAGTTAAGTTAGAACGATAGGGTTAAGTTAACTAGAACACTTAACCAACTGAACATGGTAACAAGACAAGATTTGTAGGGGTTAAGTAACTAAGAAAAACACTTAGCCAATTTAATATGTTAACCAGACTAGAAAGTGGGGGTTAAGTAAATTCAATACACTTAGCCAATTTAACATGTTAACTAGACTAGAGGTTGGGGATAAGTAAATTTAGTACACTTAGCCAATTTAACATGCTAACTAGACTAGAGGTTGGGATTAAGTAAATTTAATACACTTAGCCAATTTAATATGTTAGCTGGACTAGACCGTAGGGTTAAGTAAGCTTGAACACTTAACCATCCGAGTGTGATAAATGAATAGGGTTAAGTTAAAAACATGAAGGGACAATACTTAACCATTAGAACATGTTAATCAAACCAATGTTAGGGTTAAGTTAACTAAGGGAACACTTAACCGTTATAACATGTTAGTTAAAACAGATAGGCAAGGTTAAGTTAAAAAGGAACACTTAACCAATACAAGATGAATGGGTAGGGTTAAGTAAATACTTAACCAATATAACTTGATGCTGGTAGGGTTAAGTCAACGTGAATTACTGGTAACACTTAACCAGTTTAACATGACAAATGAATAGGTTAAGTTAACTTGTATCGACTAATGACACTTAACTAATCCAACTTGACGAGAAAGAGAACTAAGTAGTAAACCTTAGTTAAAAGGACTAAGTGGTAAACCTTAGTTAAGAAAACGACGATTCAGGAAACCAAGTGGTAAACCTTAGTTAGGAAAACTAAGTAGTAATCCTTAGTATAACACGAGGAGGAGCGAACGATCTTAAAGAAGGCTCCAACGAATTGGGTTACGAAGCCCGAGGCTTCGAGGCGACGTGAGGGTACTCTTGGTATCCCTCTTTGAGGTGGCAGATGATCTTCCTGGGCTCACAAAGGTTAAGGTCTGCGTTAGGAGAACCAAGGGTATGCCTTGGCTGCAAAATAAGGCAACCTAAAGACTAGGATGGACCAGCGTGATTCGACGGGACAAATGGCCCTGTGATAGCGACCCGTCGTCTACCTACCATCTTGAGTCAATCGAGATACAGAAAGGCGGAGAACTCCAAAAGATCATATACTTGCTATCTAGTTATGGTTGCGGATGGCCATAGGTTAGTGGGGCATGGGGGGCCTGCGTATAGTTCTCATTTTTCAAGGTGTGCCTTTCAATAGTTGAGGGAGGGGTCAAGTGGGACCATAGCCACTGGAAAAAAAAGATCTTAGCATTTTCATCGGCAGATAACTTAAAGCTCCCGACCGAGTTCCGTGTTTCTTGATTTTCCCTGCCACGGGACTCGGGTCGCACATATAGAGGACATGTGCATCTAGACAACGATAACGAGTCATGACACATACGTGGGGAAAGTCTAGGAACATATACCGCTCTAGGTAGTGTGCACTAGACTAGGGGCATCGTTCGACAGGTAGCGTAATCCCTAGTTGGACCTAGGTGGCATAAACCCTGAATATGTGAAGCATTAGATAAGCCGCGTAAACCCGAGTGGAATCTAGGAAGTACTTTGATATAAAACCCTAGATTAGATCTAGGTAATAAATAATAAATGTACGCCTAAAGGCAACCACAATTACTGGGATTGGGATCGCGTTACCATTTTAGACAGATTACTAGTTGGGACACTAGATAGGTGGTGCAGAGACATAGAAACCATAATAACAGGTTAATAGCGAAGCAGAGAAAGTATTAAAGCATATCCAGTTTATCTTGTCTTAGCATATCTTGTGTTAATCTTATCCTATCTTGTTGGCTCTATCATCATGGTATTGTCTTGTATTCAGTTAATTCATATCGTTTTGTTTTTCCTTGTTCACATGCTAGAAGTAACTGAACTTACCAGACTTTATGTCTGACCCAGTTTTCTTTTCTTCCGTCCCCCCCCCCCAGGTAGTTAAGGAGGGAATAGTATAGCTCAGGTTAGATCGGACCGTCACTCTTCCCAAGCTCGAAGATTCTTTGACAAAGTGCTTTGAACTCTCTTTTTCTGCTGCTATGGCTGGCTTATGCTACATTAGGGAATATAAATGTTATTTTATGCTTCTTTATTTTGTAAGATAGATGATACTCTGATATTGGAAAACAATTGTTGTACAAACTATTTTATCAATAAAGTAAAGTTTTATTTTCCGCTGTTTTAATTTTGTCCATCTTGTAATCTATCTACATCTTTTACCCTAAATGCTCCACAGAACTTAGTGCATTCCCATTGTGAGTGGCACTAAAGGATGTGGGGTGTTACATTCATTGTCGTTCGCCATATTACGGTTTAAAAAGGGAATAAGGGCTTGAGATAGAGGCTAAGGAACCGAGAGAAAGAAGATTAAGCAGAGTGAAAAAAGAGCAATCACCTTGGCTCTGATACCGTGAACAAAAATAGATCAATTTATTTTACTATTTTAGATCTGAAAATGTCGAAGACGAAAATGAATTTCATTCTACTTTTATTATTCCGGAAAACACAACCTATATGAGTATTTATATCCTCTGGGTCACAAGCCCAATTGTTAACCCTTAAAAATATAGTTCAAGTCATGGGTCGTCAGAGTTTACATCGCTGGAATTCACATGTGCTACTTAGCATCGGGTCATCCATCATCAGGTCATCAAACGACTTAAGGCTCAGATCGTGCTTTTACTATGGAGTCATGTCGCTACTCGTCAGGTTGTGACATCTTAGGTCGTACATTGCCCATGTCTTATAACACATGTGCAAACGTTAGGTCGTTGCCTCCATTAAGTCACTCACATGAAAAAGCTGGCAGATCGTTCTAGAGTTAGGTCGTTTCACGACCTAACTAAACAAACAAGTCGTCCCATGTATACACGAGCCTAAGTCGTCATAAAGCAGGTTGGACTTGTGTATATGGATCAGATCGTAGCTTAGTAGGTCATTCTGCGGCCTATAATGTCATATTGTTTCATGAAGAACAGGAAATAAGTCGGGTCGTTCGCAATCTGGGGTGTTAGGCCATTCGACGTCCAAAGGACCTACACACCTAATTTCTGAACCTCTCTACCCATGACCACACCTATAAATACCCCAAATCTCCACCATGAAAGGGATCGATTTCTCCAACCACGAAGTGTTGCCCGACTCATTTCTCAATAACTCCAAATCATTCAAACCTCCATTAATCCTCTTCCAAGCTTCGATTCAACGTCTCAATCACCATGGATTCGCCATAGATCATCTAAGCGCTCAAATTGTTGAAAGTCTACTTCAACAGTCATCGCAATCATAGAGATCTAGCCCTTTCCATAGAGAAATCGAGAGAATCAAGATACTAAGGAAAAGAAAGTAGAGAGAATCGTTGTAAAAGGAGAAAATGGGCAAAGTTATAGAAATAATGTACCTTGTAACATTGAAAGTGATAATGAAAGCACTCTTCAAAGTGGACATAGGCCAGATCTAGGCTGAACCACTATAAATCTCCGTCTTTTTACTTGCTTTTTGTGTTTGTTGCAACCACTTTTCTAGATCTTAACTGTTTGTTAAGTGTTGAATTACACCTTGGGGTGTTAGTGCCATTTTTAGCATTAACAATTTTGGCCCCTATCGTGGGGCCACATCCACATCCTAAGTTCAAGTGCTTCGTGGGAAAGTCGAAGTTTGAAGCCTGCTTTTACGATATATTCTCAAAGTCTAAATCCAGGCCGATTGAATGATTTTCTTATAAATTCAAAAGATTGTCTAAGATAATGGCTCCACCAAAGAAGGCTGGAAGTAATTCTTTTAGAGGAGGCTCTAATAATGTTGCAAATGAAGCTACGCCACAAACTAACCACCTCGAAGTTGGCTAGAGTTCAACTGGAAGAGCTGGTGTAACCAAAGACGCGTTGGATGCTGTTGTCGCCAACTTGAACTGACAAATGGAAGCTTCTAATCAGACTTTGATGGACAAGATAATTGCTCTTATTACCGCTCAAGCCAATCCCGCACCTCCTCAAAGAGTCTATGTCGACCTTGAGGAGATGGCTGATTTTTCGACTTTCGATCATAATCATAATGATGATATGGAAGATCTTGTTAGTTAGGTAAGTGATAAAGATGAAGCTTATGTTGAATCTTCAAATCCCAAGGCTAAAAATCATTCCGATTGAAATACCCGAAAGGTTGCTAGTCCCGCCAAGGGGCACCTCCCCATAGTGGAGTAAAAGAACTCGATCCTCTAACCACGATTGCTCGCCAAGACGAACATCCGGCAAAGAAATTGAGATCCGCCCTACGGAACAACACAACACAGAGGAGTATATCTGTGACGATCGCCCACAACCCCTGCACTAAACAAGAGTAATGCACTGGAAGGTGTGTCAAGTAGCTGTGGACGATCATCTAGGTAAGGTAATAGTCGCAGAACCTGTCGTAAACTTACAGCGCAAGGATAAAATATAATAGAACATATACAATAGGTAGTGATAGTGAAGCCGAAACACCAAAACTTTCATAACAACTAGAAATTTATATCCATACACGTGGACGACAACAACAGTGTTTGTACAATTTTCCTGCCTACAACACTCATAGAAATAGCAAACAGCGGAAATAAATACAAGATAGTAGTAAAGATAGTACACCAGCCTCCTACTCGCCTCCGAACAGCAACACCGTCCTCACTAAGCTATCACCTATCACTGCCACCTAGTCTACCCATCCAACAATCGGATGAACAGCCTAAGGTAATAAGAGGAAAACATAAAACCTTGACTCAGACACCGATCTTAGTGAGCGATAAAAAAGATAATAAACTTCATCAATAAAGTATATCAGAATGGCTAAATAATGAACTAATCTACCCAGCTCTAGAGAAGAACTTACACATGCCTTCCCCTCAACATGACAGTGATAGCCTTTACAATCCATACATCCAAAGGAATAACAATTCAGTCATGGTAACCTGAACAACCATTCATACATAGCACTAGAAACTCAATCATGATCACAACAACCATTTAGACGTTCATGACAGACTCCGGCTATCACCCCCAACCTTGCTTTGAAACCCTCGTTATCGCATGACTGGCTAACAACGTGCCGTCAGTTTCCAAGAATCATAAACGATGCCCCGGTTCTAGAAAAACCCCACACACTATACACAACACGTGTCTAGGCCATACGTGACACCCTAGGCACTCGACCTACAACAGATCTTCAATTGTACCCCCGCTTTGAGCCCGCTAGAACCTACGACAACGAGAATTCCTCGGCCTTCGCATCTCTAGTCGTTATCAATTACGACTATTAATTAGCTCAGAACACCCTAGAGCAATCACCTCACACGAACTCAATACTTCCTTGAGTCGTTTCCACATTTGTCACATCCGACGAACAATTCACCTCACTTCATCATTCCTCCATGGAATTCACTTCAAAGTTATCACCACTTTCGAACCAAAGAAAAACATCAGTCATAAGGTCCGAAACAATCTATAGATACACATCAATTTGCTAAAGGAAACAAACCACAACACTTACGCCATTCACCTTGGCGTTTAAAGGCGCTGCTAATAACCCCTTCAATTTACCAACCGACCGACCTTAAACCTGTTGTATATAACGGTGTTGTATACACAATTATATGATTTTTGTTCGATGATAACAACCAAATATATATTATTATAAATTGTTTGTTACTGTACTGTTTCATATATACATCACAGACAGGAATATAAAATTTATATTTAAATAAAATACGACAGTACAAAAATTCTATTATACACACAGTATTTTATTTAAATAGAATATTTTATTTCAAACATTTAAATAATACAAATTTTTATAAACTCCACTATGTGCATTTCACTGATATTCATTACTGTACAATCATTTTCATTATATATAAAGCTCTTCACTACATATTCACTCTGTCACTCAGTTTATACATTTTCATATATACAATCTTTTCATTGTTACTGTCTTCTGTCTTCACTGCTGCAGTCAGTCCGTCAACATCTTCTTACCTGTCACAAACAGAAACACATAGTACTCTGCAATAGAAATAAATCTGAAATACATATAGATATAAATTTTATTTTCCTCAGAATTTGGTGTGTTTCTCATCATTTTTCATGACTCGATCTGATATGGGATGACATATATATACTGCATACACACAATACATGTATACACATACATATTACAGTGCAAGGACATAAAATTTATTCTGGATGGTTGCATATACATACGTATATGTATATACATGTGTGCACTGCCTCGCCAATCCAGTATGCAACTGAGGAGCAACCATGTGGACCAACTCGACTCAGTGTAAAGTGGTACAGTGCAAAGATGAGGACATGATCAACATATATTAATATACATGCACAAAGAAAATGGCCAAGCATATGTATATGGATGCATATAATCAAAGCATGATGCAGTCTAGTAAATGAACAATTAAGTTTCAAGAATGCATCAACAAAATGACCAAGCAAATTGCTGCAAACATTGGTGAAGCAAAGGGTCAATCCAGAATGAACAAGTCAAGCCATGCCAAAAAGGTGAAGCAGCATATACATGAAGGTCAATAAGTGCAAGCATAACTCTATTGGTCGAGTTCAAGGTAGCATTACACATGGATGGTGATAAAATCCATACACATGTGCATGATCAAGGGAGAGCATTTCTCATGCAAACAAGTAGCAGCATTTTCAAGCATGAATTACATGATATGCAACAAGTCAGTAACATGAACACAGCATAGTAGTGGAGCACATATGGATCAAAACTTGCATGGTGCAACAAAGTAAAGACTAAATCCTTTAGCAAAGCAAGAGCAGGTTCAAAGACAAAACTACATGGTTCTGCTCAGTTAAATGGACATATCATGGTTTAACAAAAACATAAGTGGATGGACAGTCAAGCTCAAAAAACAGTTTCAACTTAAATAAACATATAGAAGTACAAGCATTACATCAAAATGGCTACACAGGTGATAGCAGTGTTGGCATGAATGAACAAGCCAGGAAAAATTGTACGTATACAAGATTATACACAGGTGCATAGCCAACATAACAAAGCATTGAAAATGCAGCAATGTATATGTCAAGTTTCAGCAAGAATACAAGATCAGTTTTCATATGGGTGTTTCATGTGAGTGCACAATTTCAGGGCCACAAAGGATCAATATTTCCAGCAATAATTATTTCCAGTTTCCTCAAATATGTGTACCGAAGTCATGACAACTCTTTATGGCAAGAAGTTATGGCCAAGCAATTCAACATCAAGGAATAAAAAGGGGACCAACATCATGTTTCATTGTTTGGCATAAATAAACAATGGAAACTAATTTTGTTTTAATCTGACATGCATGAGATACAAGATTTTTGAGTGCATTAATGAAATGGCACAAATCTATGCTCACAATTTTGGCAGGAAATCAAATTATCAAAGCAATGACTCACGGCATATTTCTTGGCAAAGAGGTTCAACAAATGCAATTCATGGAATTCAGAAAAGCTAACTTGGCATGATGCAAATAATGTTTGCTTCCAGTTTTGAATTGCAAAACTTTCCAGTAGTTCGTCAACTCAAATCCGGCTATAAAAGATTTCAGAAAATCAATTGTCTACTTTACAGTTTTAGTCAAATCATTTCTTTCCAGTTTTTCAATCGTACAAAATTAATGGGGACACAAGCAGTTCAATGCCGAGGAATACAGTATAAAATCAAGGAACATGTTTGGAAAATCCACAAATTATCTGCTTCCAATTCTAAACATAGTGATTCATTTTTGGAGCAATCACGTAAGGGAATTACTCAACGCAACAATTTAGTTGTTCCAGAAATAAAGGAATTAAGATTCATTTGAAGAACAAGAACAGGTCCAGGTTCAACATATTTAAATTCAGCCGAAAACCAAAAGGGAAATACGCAAAATCAGATCAAATCTTTTACGCGTGAAATCATAGTTTTTTAAGGATTTGAAATCCTATGTAAAAACCGATCATCACTGGCAGTTTTCTATCAAAAACCAAAATCACATCTAACGACACAGATTTCGCTCGGTCTTGGTCGATTTAGCGATCGATTAGGTCCGAGCGAAATCATATATATTTAATTTAAATGAGAAACTGATCGTAACAGTTGAATCACCAGTTCTTGTTGCAGTCATGATGGGGGGTTCTCGCTTCGCGGTTTGGTGGCGAACGGGTGACTCTTACCCCCACATGTCCCTTGCGGGGGTTGGTTAGGCAGTGGCCGGGAGGCTCGAGAGCGTCGCCGTAAAACAAGCGTACTGGGGGACCACTTGTAAGCCATGGTGGGTTTTACCTGCTTTACTGGAGGATGAAGGGATGGTTGCAAAGCCTATCGGATTTCACGGTATCTTACATCAAAAATTCATGGAGAAAAGTCGAATTTATCAAGCCAGAGAAACTCACACGTTTTCGATCGGTTTTTCCAATTCAATCGAAGAGCAAGCCACGAGATCTAAGAGCAATAGAGATTAAATTTCTTCAGCAATCATCCGAGAATTGGAAATCGAAATAAAACCCTAATTCCCAATCTGATAGCCGCCATGAACAAAAAGAAATTGGACAAATAGAATTGCAAATGGGCTGACATACTTGTTGGTGGCTAAGCTTTGTTCACTAAAAATGGGAGGCTTAATTTCTTTTTATTCTAGGGTTTCTATTTTTAGTTTAATCTTGGTTGTATTTTTATTCTTCTTTTGTAATCATTCTGAATCAGTTTCTAGATTTCTGTAAAAATCTAGGGGAAACCAGTTAGGATGTTAACTGGCATTTTACTAGAATCTGTAAAAACTAGGATTACTGGTTATAGGGTCGTAATCAAGGGAAATCTGATCTAGGGATTAGATCAATCTAGGGTTTTGAGCGTATGGTAAGTATAAAAGCAGGGAGTGCGAGTTTACAGGGTCTGTAAGCGGCATATGTTATTAACACCTAGTAGAAACCTTAGTGAATGCAGCAGTAGGCAGAGTCTGCCGAAGTTGGGTATATCTATGTGTTATTTACTGCATTTATTTCCCTTCTAATTATCTGTACTGCGATTTATTTTAATAACACTTCAAAACTGTAATAAACCCTATTCACCCCCTCCAGGGTTAATCTAGATTCAACAATTGTTATCAGAGAAGGTATTCTGTTAACTCTAGAGTAATGGTGATCCCTAGTTGTCAGTCTTCTGAAAGTCAGTCTTGTCGTATTCCATATATTTTTAATGGTACAAATTTTTTAATTTGGAAATCAGAAATGGAATACTATTTAAAATCTGTTAATATTAAATGTTGGGATATAATTTTAAATGGATATGATTTGGCTGATATTGAATTTAATTCTCGCGCTACTCATATTTTTTATTCTTATCTTGATGATGACCAATATAGCCTTATCTTCCATTGTTTGACTGCGCAAGAAATCTGGAGAACTCTCAACACGCTTTATGAAAAATCTGGCAACAGCTCAAAACTGCAGAATGTCGACTCAGATTCAGATCTATGCTTAACAGGTCATGTAGATGAAATTTCAGATGGATCAGATGATGGAGAATCAACAGATGCTGAAACGGAAAATTTCACATACGAAGATTTAGTTTATGTGTGTGTTGATTTAACTAAATCTGTTGATAAACACCAATTGAAAAATAAATCTTTGAAATCTAAGAATCATGAGTTGACCAGAAAAATTGATAATTAGGAATATAACTTGAATATTTTTAAAACTCTTCAAATTTAGATTGCAAAAATTGTTTGAAATTGGAAACCAAGCTTGTTCGTCTCAATAAAAATATTCAAAAGTTCGAAAATGAGATCATAAGAGAACAATATTGAGTTATCAAGCTCGAATAATTTTCTACAAAAGGAATTTGAAAATTGATATAAATTCCAAATTTGAAATTGCTGAAAAAGAAAATCTGTTGAAATCCGATTTGATTTTCAAAGAGCTTGAAGCTGAAATTGAAAATTTCAAGAAATTTGAATCTAAAAGTCGAAAACGTTTTGAATTTGAGATTGCTGAGTCCAAAGCCAAAATGAATTTGCTTAAGGATGAAAATATGGTTTTGAAATCTGATTTTGGAAGATGTAAGATCACTAAAAATCATTGTTCATATTAATGAAAGAAAACCGTGATCTTAAAACTAAAATTCAATGATTTGAGTCAACTTTGACTAAATCTTCTAACGGAGAAAAATCTTTGAATATGTTGTTGAAAAACTAATTTTTTGTTGGAAATAAAAGTGGTCTTGGCTTTGGGAAAAGAATGCTTTTAAAAATCAAAATTTGAATGATTTGAAAAATCCTTTAATCACCTTTGAAAAGAATCGATTTGAAAATATGAACTTTGGTAATCGCAAAGGATTTTTGAATCAAAATCGTGATGTAAAATCGTTTTATAATCATCCATCTAAACAATCTTGGATCCCAAAAATAAATAAGACAAACTCTGTTAAATTCAAACAGATTTGGGTTCCAAAGGGTATGAAGGTAAATTCAGATGGATTGTTATATAAACTAGTTTGGGTACCAAAACGAACAAATACAAATATGAGTGGTTTTACAGATTTGGTTAGAACACTCGATCCTCTCAACTGTTAGGTACCGAAGAAGGTTGAGGAACTGCTGTGTTGAAAAGAGATTGATTTCAAGATATTCTATATTTCTGTATTCTTTATAGTTCCTTGGCCAAGATTTGTTGGGTCAGAAATTCCGGTTTACATTGATTTTAGGTATGATCTCTGAACTCATCTTTGTAAATATTTTTTTGTTTATTTCTCCTTCCACCTCTTCTTCTTTTCTTTTGTTTTTTGATTTGTCACTGCCATATATATTTGTTTCTTCTTGGACTTTCTCAACTCCCAATTGTAGAATTCATATTTTTTGGAAATTCACTTCATTTGTATAAAACTCTGATGTTTTTAATCATTTCCAGATCTAGAATTTAAAGTTGCAAATATCTATAATTGTTTTGAAGTTTATTTTCTGTTTTCTGAATTCATAATAGTGTTGACGTATTCTTGTCATATCCTGAACACTGTTGATTTGAATTCTAAATTTTTGAAGATCTGAATATTTAATGAAATTTCACACACCTCTGCTGTTTTGAGTTTCTTCTAATCCATTTTAGAAAAGCTTGAAATATTATACTCATTATAGCACTTTGTTATTTATCATTTGTGATAATTTCATTATTTTTCAGATTGGCATAGATATTTTGAATTGTATTGAATCAGTGATGCATCTTGAACTTCACCTTTATTCATGATCATTATGGTTGAAATTTGTTTGTTTGAAATCATCTAAAATTCTTGATATTTTGAATATCGCATACCTCTTAATCCTGAAATTATCATCTTGTGTGAATGATTCATTATATCTCATACTTGACATTGATTCAAGTGATTTGAAATAAATTATTTTTAATTTTCTGTATCATGAATACCTCTCAAATTTGACGTAAATGATCTGAAATTTCTCTTATACTTGTCAGAGATAATTTTAAAAATTCTTTGAATATCTGGTCTTGAATCTCACTATTATTTCATGATGATTTGATTTGAATATTTGTTTGTTTAAAATCATTTGAAATTATTGATTTATTGAATCTCACACATCTTGAATCTGAAACATAATCTGGTATGATTGATTCATTAAAGCCTGATATTTTCACATTTCTCCAAATGATTTAAAATGAACTAAATTTTATAATCTTAGTTCATGGAATATATTTTGTGACCATTAGAAACATTTACTGACAAGTCTGATGTACTATTGGTTTTTGTGCTGCTCTGATACTACTTTTGAAAATGATCTTAGGTAACTGCTTGTTTTGATCTATCTGCTGCTTTGATAAATGTGCCAAATTTATTAATTTTGTCTGGTTGGGCTTTGTGATTACAATTTGTTAATAAGGACACCAATTGGTATCAGATGTGTTAAATTTTTTATATATATTTTAATCCCTTTTGTCTTGTATAGCTCTTCATATTCCTCTTGTAATTGATTTTCAAATTTAAAACTATTTATTGATTATTCATTCAGAAATTGAAATCAATATCCAAATTGAACTGTATTTATAATTCATCAAAATTATTACCAGATTTTGAAATTGTGATGAATTGTGATTGCAGTTTATTTCACAACAAGAGGAGATTTTTATTTAGATTTTCATGATGGTTGAATAATTATTATAATATCTTTGAATTGGCGATTATTTCACGACCATCTTCTTTATCTACCCTTATTTTGTCATCCATCATGTTTATTATATTAATGTGGAGAGTTTAATATTTTTAAAAAAATCTTTTTGAATAAATAGAGGAAATATTTGTGATAGAAATTGGCTACGTTATTATTTAGAATTAGTGATAATTGAAAATTTTCAATGACCCTAGTACAATCGAGCATATTTCATAATATAATTAACTAGGAATTTATTTCACAGTCCATTTCTGTACCTACCACATTTCTATCATCCATATCGGTTTTATATACTGAGGAGTTTTACATTGAAACAAAAAATTATAAAAATATAATATTCATAAGTGTTTCTCTAACCTCATTTAAAAATCCAAGCTCTGGTTATGCATGGTTATGAGATTACTTATATTTAAGCTGCAACTGATCTCATTTAAAAAATCCAAGATCTGGTTATGCGTGGTCAGCGTGCTCTTAAATAAAAATAAAAGAAAGGGAAATAATATGCTATAAATTGAGATAAATCTGAAATTCTCCTTTGTGTATAAATCTAGCCTATCAATCCACCTTCAAATCTGTGAAATGCGTTAATATTTTATGACGTATTATGATTTGTTGATTGATAGCTATTGGGATTTGAGATTATTTGATTTTGTCACTTAAATTGAATTAATAATTATAGTCCAAATCCATCACTGTTTTTGTGCTTCAATTTTAAAAAAAATTATTGGAAAATAATAGGAAATATTTTTAAAACTCTCCCTAGTTTTATAAATTTCATCGTAAACCTGTCATTCTCTACAATGCGAAATATAACACCAGTTCTCAGTTTATTATGATTTTTGTTTGACTGATTGAGACTTTTGATGGTTGTTCTTCCTCTTAAGCTAAAATTATATTTATTAATCACTTTTCATCTTTATTTTAAACTCTAAATCCTTTTGATGATAACAAAAAGGGGAGAATGGATTGAGATTTTGATTTATGAGTGAATATTTTATAAATATTTTAATTTTGAAATTTCATTTATCACTTTCACTCATGCACAGTTATAGGGGAAGTAATCTGTTGTATAGGGAGCTTTCAAATAGAGTGAGTTCAACTTTTCACTGTCAAACACATTTACTATATTCAAAATCTTAATATTTGTTTGTCATCATCAAAAGGAGGAGATTGTTGTATATAACGGTGTTGTATACATAATTATATGATTTTTCTTTGATGATAACAACCAAATATATATTATTATAAATGTGTTTGTTACTGTACTGTTTCGTATATACATCACAGACAGGAATATAATATTTATATTTAAATAAAATACGACTGTACAGAAAATTCCATTATTCATATAGTATTTTATTTAAATAGAATATTTTATTTCAAACATTCAAACAATACAACTTTTTATAAACACCACTATGTGCATTCCACTGATATTCATTACTGTACACTCATTTTCATTATATACAAAGCTCTTCACTACATATTCACTCTTTCACTCGGTTCATACATTTTCATATATACATTTTTTTCATTGTTACTGTCTTCTATCTTCACTGCTACATTCAGTCCAGTCAACATCTTCTTACCTGTCACAAACAGAAATACACAATACTCTGCGATAGAAATAAATCTAAAATACATGCAAATATAAATTTTATTTTAAAATTTTATTTGACCTAGAATTTTTCGTATCTCTCATCATTTTTCATGACTCGATCTGATATGGGCTGACATATATATACTGCATACACACGATACATGTATACACATACATATTACAGTGCCGGGACAGAAAATTTATTCTGGATGGCTGCATATTCACACGTATATATATACACGTGTGCACTACCCCGCCAATCCAGTGTGCAACTGAGCAGCAGCCACATGGACCAACTCGACTCAGTGCAAAGCGGTACAGTGCAAAGATAAGGACATGATTAACATATATTAACAAACGTGCACAAAGAAAATGGCCGAGCATATGTATATGGATTCATATAATCAAAGCATGATGCAGTCTAATAAATGAACAATTAAGTTTCAAGAATGCATCGACAAAATGACCAATCAAATTGTAGCAAACATTGGTGAAGCAAAGGGTCAAACCAGAATGAACAAGTCAAGCCATGTCAAAACAGTGAAGCAGCATATACATGAAGGTGAACAAGTGCAAGCATAACTCTATTGGTTGAGTACTAGGTAGCATTATACATGGATGGTGATAAAATCCATACACATGTGCATGATCAAGGAAGAGCATTTCTCATGCAAACAAGTAGCAGCATTTTCAAGCATAAATTACATGATATGCAACAAGTCAGCAGCGTGAACACAGTGGAGCAGATATAGATCAAAACTTGCATGGTGCAACAAAGTAAAGACTAAATCCTTCAGCAAAGCAAGAGCAAGTTCAAAGACAAAACAACATGGTTTTGCTCAGTTAAATGGACATATCATGTTTTAGCAAAAACATAAGTGGATGGACAGTCAAGCTCAAAAAACAGTTTCAACTTAAATAAACATATAGAAGTACAAGCATTACATCAAAATGGCTACACAGGTGATAGCAGTGTTGGCATGAATGAACAAGCCAGGAAAAATTGTACGTATACAAGATTATACACAGGTGCATAGCCAACATAACAAAGCATTGAAAATGCAGCAATGTATATGTCAAGTTTCAGCAAGAATCCAAGATCAGTTTTCATATGGGTGTTTCATGTGAGTGCACAATTTCAGGGCCACAAAGGATCAATATTTCCAGCAATAATTATTTCCAGTTTCCTCAAATATGTGTACCGAAGTCATGACAACTCTTTATGGCAAGAAATTATGGCCAAGCAATTCAACATCAAGGAATAAAAAGGGGACCAACATCATGTTTCATTGTTTGGCATAAATAAACAATGGAAACTAATTTTGTTTTAATCTGACATGCATGAGATACAAGATTTTTGAGTGCATTAATGAAATGGCACAAATCTATGCTCACAATTTTGGCAGGAAATCAAATTATCAAAGCAATGACTCACGGCATATTTCTTGGCAAAGAGGTTCAACAAATACAATTCACGTAATTCATGTTCTTCAGAAAAGCTAACTTGGCATGATGCAAATAATGTTTGCTTCCAGTTTTGAATTGCAAAATTTTCCAGTAATTCATCAACTCAAATCAGGCAACAAAAGGTTTCAGAACATCAATTTTCTACTTTCCAGTTTTACTCAAATCATTTCTTTCCTGTTTTTCAATCATACAAAATTTATAGGGCCAAAAGCAGTTCAATGCTGAGGAATGCAGAATAAAATCAAGGAATATGTTTGGAAAATCCTAAATTTATCTACTTCCAATTTAAAACTCATTGATTCATTTTTGGAGCAATCACGCATGGGAATTACTCAACGCAATTCAATTGTTCCAAAAATAAAGGAATTAAGATTCATTTGAGGAACAAGAACAGGTCTAGGTTCAATATATTTAAATTCAGCCAAAAACCAAAAAGGGAAATACGCAAAATCAGATCAAATCTTTAACCGTGAAATCAGAATTTTTAAAGGATTTGAAATCCTATGTAAACACCGATCCCTATCGAAAATCAAAATCACAAATTCATAGAAAAAAGTCGAATTTATGAAGTTAGAGAAACTTACACGTTTTCGATCGCTTTTTCCAATTTATTCGAAGAGCAAGCCACGAGATCTAAGAGCAACAGAGAGTAAATTTCTTCAGCAATCATCCGAGAATTGGACATCGAAATAAAACCCTAATTACCAATTTGATAGCCGCCATATTTTTTCTCCAGAGGACAAAAAAAGATCGGATAAATAGAATTGCAAGTGGGCCGACATACTTGTTGGTGGCTAAGCTTTGTTCACTAAAAATGGGAGGCTTAATTTCTTTTTATTCTAGGGTTTCTATTTTTAGTTTAATCTTTGTTGTATTTTCATTTTTCTTTTGTAATCATTCTGAATTAGTTTCTAGAATTCTGTAAAAATCTAGGGGAAACCAGTTAGGGTATTAACCTGTAATAACCCGGAAATCTGGGCCAATTTAATTTTTTTTATTTTCGCAATTTTAGCGAATTTTGCTATTTAAAATGAATTATTTTAAATAATAACGACGAGAAATTTATTTTGAATAGAATTCGAACGTATATATTATATAGATCGTCGTTAGAATATAAATAATTATTTATATATATATATATAAGGAATTGAAAATGGCGCGGTAGTTCGATAATTCGATTTCAAAATTCAAATGAATGTACCGGGTGCAAAATAAAACGGATTTTAGCGAAACCAAAAATATTAGAATTTATTTGTGAATATCTTTCCAATGAACCCGAAGAATCGAAATTTCATAGCGGGAATCAAAAGATATGTCCAGTTGAAAATTCTGAATAGTCGCTATGGAATTCAGGCCCTTAAAAGTGGAAATTTTGCAAACGACCTCGGATTTCGGCGAAACCACTTTTGTGAGCGTGGCAAAGGAAAACGCATTTGACCAGTTTCAGTTGATTTTAATCGACTAGAAAATGACCATTTTTCAAACGGTCTCAGAATTTGACGAAATTAGGTTTGTTAGGACCGTATCGGCAATACGAAGCTAGAAAATATTTTTCGGTAAATTTTAGAGTTCGTATGTGACCATAGTAAATTGAAATGTGCGTTCAAAATCAATATATAGAGTTATATGTTGATTTTGACGAAAACTGATCGAAACAATCGAATCAGCCTACGATACATATCCCATTGTGATCGAAATGGGGGTAATTAGCTAAGGGCGACTGGCGGTGGGTTCGATTTCGAGGTCGAAATTAAAAGTTGCTTTTTGAATTTAAAATTAAAATTAAATATAAATATTTATATAATCCTACTCTCCCCCTCCCTTCATTCAAAGTCAACAGAATAAAAAAAGAGAAACTTCATCGCGCCCTCGTTTCTCGTCGATGCTCCACCGCCCGTCGCTACGCCGGCGATCGGCGCTCCTCCCCAGGCCAGACCCCCAGCTCGCGGCGCACCCCTCCAGTCCTTCTCCCCTCCCTCGACGAAAAAAACCACGCCCCAACTGTCAGATCCCCCAGCCACCGCCTCCAGCACCTGCCGCGCCACCCTCCAGCCATCCCTCCGCCTCCGACCACATCAGAACCCCCCCCCCTCTCGTTAAGAAGGAAAAAAACACTGTAAGTTTTTCTAAGCTTTGTTTATTTATATGATTTTTGGTGTATATAAAAGTTCGATTTTTACGTTATAAAAGTTTGATTTTTATGTTATGAAAATTTTGATTTTTATTATAGCCTAGCGAATAGAAAGATGGAATTTTTAAAAATATAAATTTTATAGTTAGAAAGTTTAGATTTTTAGATAAACATCGTTTGTAAAAAATTAGATTTTTCTATATTGAATAACGAAGTAAAAATTCGATTTTTCTATATTTGAATGTGAAATAAAAATCCTATTTTTACATATATGAAGTAGAAATAAAGATATGATTTTTACTTCGATAAAAATAGTATTTTTATATATGAAAGGTCTGTTTAAAAATATGAATAGCGCATTAAAAGTTTGATCTTTACCATGAAGTGATTTCATTAAAAGTTTGATCTTTATCAAAACAAAGATATGATTTTTACAACAACAAAGTTTAGATTTTTTTTGTTGTAGAGAGTTTTGATTTTTATAAATTAAAAAGATTGAATTTTTAAATATATAGGAAGGTTAAAAATATAATTTTTATTATATAGAAAAGTTATAAATATAATTTTTATACTAGTGGCATATTAAAAATGTGATTTTTATATAGATATGATAGTAAAAATATGATTTTTTATTCATGTAAAGTAATAAAAATATAATCTTTATATTTGAAAAGGCGAAATCTTTATATAGAGAATGGCGAAATAAAAATATGATTTTTATTATACATATAGTGAAGTAAAAATGTGATGTTTATAGCGAAGTGATAAAAAGGTGATTTTTAATGTGAACAGCGTAACAAAGATTATGTTGGAAGTGCGGGTAAATCCTGATGTTCAGAAATTCAGAAATAAAACTGGAGGAGTGGATCCCTCGGTGAGAACTTCTCACCTTTTAATTTTGTCTTCTAGTTAATAATATATACTAGGATGCAGACGGTGTTTAGTAGCACCCGACACCCGTCGTCCACAGACCATGGACGGCTTGTATGCTTGGTTGTTTGATTTTGATGTGTAGTTGATTGTGTGATGTGATGTGAAATGAAATAAATATAAATAAATCGGACGATTTGTTTATATACACACATTTGACTGATATTGATTGGGATGATAAATTTTACACATCGCCCAACTGCACAAATAAAATTTGTGTTTGATTGTTTGGAAACCCCACACGGGTATTGGGATGATATATGACCTACACTAATCCCAATAGTTAGTTGTATGTCGATCGATTGATTGACAGACTGTTATAAGCGTTGAATATTTATATTTGATGCTTATACAGTGTAGAACGCACTTTGGATGATGGTTGATGATTTATCGTTGTTGTTATATACGTGTGGTAGAAAATCCATATAATTAACATTATATGGTAATTGATTGGGCCTCACTCCAGTTTTGAAAAAGAAATATTTGAAAAAGATATATATGAAGCCGTGTTGATTAGATTTACGCAATTTTGACGTGAACGATATTTATATCGATTTTATTCATTTTATAATGAACATCGAAACTGATTTCAAAATCTGATATTTTGAATAGAAATGAATTCGAATTGAAATTGAATAGAATTGAAATTGGATAGAAACGAATTCGAATTGAAATTGAATAGAATTGAAATTGAATAGAAATGAATTCGAATTGAAATTGAATAGAATTGAAATTGAATAGAATTGAAATTGAATAGATATGAATTCGAATTGAAATTGAATTGAATTGAAAACGAACTGAAATTGAATTCAAAATCGATTTGAATTGAAATCAATTTGAAATGAATTTAAAACGAATTTGTAAGGGAAAATTCAATTTTGATTTGAATTTGAAAAAGAAGTTGAAATCGTTTTGAAAACGAATTTAAAACGATTTATAAAATACGTTTTAAAAGGGAATCGACGAAGTATATATTATATATATAATATAATGGCCTGAATAGAACGCGCCGCGCCGCGGCAGTTCGCGAATTTCGACCATTGACTTCGAATGGATATTGCGGGAGATCCGACCGTCGGATTCTCCTAAAACTGGAACTGTTGGGTTCGTATCGAAAAGAGCTTTCTAACGAATATTAGAAATTAGAAATTTAACGGTTGGATTTGGAATTATGTCCAAATCAAATTTGGAATAGGTCGCTGTAAGTGCAGTTCGATGGCCATTGATGGAAATCGACTGTACGGGCCTTGATAAAATTATTAAAAATATCAATAATTTGTGTAAAATCATAAGCAATGATTTGGGAAGAATTGGGATGAAAAACTCCATATTTGAAAAGATAAAAATAGATTTTTATCGAAATGAACTAGTTTTGAACTAGAAATAAAATCTATTTATTTTTAAATAAATATATTGGATTTGAAATGGTTTTAAAAGTAAACATATTTTCCAATAATTGAATTGGAATGGATTTGAATCGAAATTGTCTTTGGAATATTTCGATGTTGGATTTCGTGATTATACAGATATTGTTATGGGAATTTGAAAGATATATTAATATCGTTATTTCCAATACGATATCTGTTGGTCGTAGAATTTGATACTGAATATAAGCCGGTATATTTTCTATTCAGAGCCTTGTATTTAATATTAAATGTGATTTGGGTTTGTCGTGAATGGTGTCTTCATTAACACTATTCTTAAGCCCAGTTGAGAAAAAGATTAAATCTTTTTATTTTAGATTTAATGAAGTGACCAATTAAATGGTATTTAACTGGAGTTTAAAGGATATCGATTTTTGGGTTTATCGTGAACAGTGTTTTATATAACACTTGTTCTTTAACCCGATAATTAATGAAATGTGATTTTGGGTTGTCGTGAACAGTATCTTCAATAATACTGTTCTTAGACCCAACGGAGTTAAGAAAATCAGAAACTAACTGGAGATTAGTTAAGTTGAATGGTTTCTGGGGTATTGATCTGATGTTGGTTTCGGCCTTCGGGGTTAATACTTAGGGAATTGCTCACTTGCTAATTTACGGTTAGGGACTGATTGAAATGTGATGTGATTTTGGGGTTTATCGTGAACCGCGTTTTAAATGACACTGATTCTTTAACCCAGTCACAGATTAAAACTAAGTGGAGTTTTAATGAATCTTTAATTAGATTGAAATGATCGAGAATGGAGTATCACCAGTTTTGCTCTAGGCGATAGTTAAATCTTTAATTAGATTTAAACGTGAAATGGTAATTAAATTTACCGATAACACCGTGGTGTCAGATATGAAGTAAGACCCATTTTACTTCATGGGATGAATAGGTTGGGATTGGGAAATTAAAACAAACGATTACTTCGGCAAGGTTCGTTAATCCCGACTAATTTGAATTGATATTCAAAAGTAGATTAAAGAATAAATTAAAGAATTTATCTTTGATAAAATTAATGGGAACCTTTCCCTATGAATGTGAAATTTAGAAACTAACTGTCGGTTAGCTAAGCAGAATGGTTTTCTGGATATTGATCTGATGTTGGTTTCGGCCTTCGGGGTTAATATTTGGGGAATTATCCTCTTGTTAATTTATGGTTAGTGACTGATGAATTGGAATGAGGCGTATGTTGTGTTTGTGTAACACATGTTTGTTATATACGCGAGTTATTCGGGAAGACCGGGTTTATCCCATTCTGAATAACTGATACGACGATAAGTCGAAGATGAAGACGGTGGTCGAAGACCGGAGGTCTTCACGTCGTTTGGGTGATTACTGATGATCTTGATTGGGCCATACACCCAAGAGGAGGGAATCAATTGGTGATCGTCAAGACGTACTTGGAGATCGATGGATATGCGGGGTACTAGGTGCCTCCGATTTCGTTCAAACCCAGAACGGACTTGTAAATGGACTGTGTGTCTGACATTGAATTTCATTCTATGTGATCGATATCGGTTGCATGGAGTGGTTTGCCTGTGTGGCATGCTAAGATGCAAATGATCAAGGCTTTTGTTGAAAAGCAAAGTCTTGTGGTTGATGATCAAAGCACAGCCTTTGTGGCGTATGTAACACCCCGTGTATTCAATAATAGTGAAATTCACAAATTAAAGTATAATTAATTTCAAATCAAAGAATTAAGGGAAACGGGATACGCCATTGCGTTCATCTCGGAATTCTGCTTGAGATAGAGTCCGAGTTTGCGTAAAACGGACTTTGTATGAAGGAGATATGGCCTCCGGAAGTTTCAGAATTCAGTTTAAAATTCAAACAGACAGAAACAGCTCAGAAATCAATTCAAATTTCAAAAATCGGACCCAGATTGGGCTAAGCGGGAATTTTCCCGCCCAAGGCACCCAGGTCGACTGGGTAGTCGACCTGGGGCACCCAGGTCGACTGGATAGTCGACCTGGGGGTCGACTGGGTAGTCGACCTGGCCCCTGAGCCATGTCGAACCCAGCCCCTCCTGGCTGGCCTGGTCTGTGCTTGACCGAATTTCTGAGCCTTGCCTTGTCACTAGGGCTAGGTGTCAGCTCCTGATTGGTCTCTCTTTCAAACGAACGGCTATTATTAATCCAAGCTCCATCGACGGTTCTAATCAATTCACAAACTCTATAAAAAGGACCTAAGACTCCACCTAATTCATACAAATAAAAATGAGAATGAGACCGTCATGCTGCTGAGGAGAGACTAGGAGTAGCCGTCAAAATTGAGAGACGATTAGGAGACAATTCAAAAACTTAAAGCAACGACAACTAAATCAAAACAACGCCTACAACAAAGGATAGCATCTCCAAATTCAGAATTCAGATTCCTGAATTGAAGATTTGTCATACGTTGTAAGTAGAGTGATATTCCAATGTGAATGAATAATTGAGTTTTTGATTCGTGTGAAATGAGAAATGGAATTGTACTTAATTTGTGGTGATAATAATTCATAATTGTATGTTGCTATGATTCTAATTATGAATCGATTTGGGATGTTGTGGTATAACGATGTTAGACCTATTGGATATTTGCAAGTATGTGATTCATGTTGAAAGTTAACAACTATATGTTTGTGGTAGTTTATTACAACACCTATTGGATAATTGCAAGTATATGATTCATGTTGAAAGTTAACGACTATATGTTTGTGGTAGTTTATTTGAGATTCATGCAAGTATATGATTCACTATTATGCCAACATGATGTACATTGTTTATGATCACTTTTAGTGTAGTTGGATCCATTTGGGTATTATGACTCGTATGAATTTATGTTGGAAATGGCATCATGATTCAAGTGTAAAACCATACTTTTGTATTAGTGAAAAAAGCAAGCATCTTTGTGAACTTGTATTAATTCTATGAACATGACTAGATTACGTTTGGTGTTATGCCTAATTGAAACATGTTTTAGGCCTATGTTGTTATCAAAATCATATGATAATATATGTGACACATAATTAAGTTAGATTCACATTTTTAAATGCAAGTTTACATGACTAGGTTAGAACCATGATTCATGTTAGGTATGTTTCATGCTAAGATTATATGCTATTACAATGCAAGTTTACAAGTGCCTAATTTATGTTAATTAGATCGTTATGTTGCAAGTTCATGCGTTCACACTCCCCTTTTGATGTTACTTAGAATATATAAACACCATGTTCAAAGCCTCTCCTTTTCATGTGGCTAAGTTGGGCTTAAATGTTAAACCCAACATATGTTATATTATAGCGAACGTATAAAACGGGGGTAGGGACGTTGGGTTAAAAATATAAACATATGTGTTGGCATGTTTGACGCATGCCAACGACCTTGAAAACAATTAAGTGGTATAAATTAATTTTACCCAATAAAGATGAATTTGAATAATGGGCCGCAAATATTTACATATAAAAAGAAAAGAGACAAAATATGAAAATTTAGAAAATACAATGTGTTTAACCCGAGGTTGGATTGCGTTGTGACATAAACCTGCCCGGAACCGCCCGGCTGTCCAGTAGTCACAACAATACCTATCCAATGTGGGTGGTTAAACATTGAGCCCAATAAAGACCCGAGGTTAGACTGAGTTGTGGCGTAAGACTGCCCGGACCCAACCGGCAACAGGCAGCCACAACAATACCTGTCTAATGTGAGTGGTCGAGGCTTTAATAAGACAATTAAGGCTAAGTCAGGATTGATAAGATTAAGTAAATTGAATTAATACTTAATCAAATTTAACATGCTAAACTATACAGACTTATTGGGGGTTAGGTTTACAGAACACTTAACTAACTTAGCATGTTGGCTAGAAATAGAAAAACCTAGTAGCGGGGGACCCTTTTCAGCAGTAACCCTACAAGGTGTATCAGGATACCCTGAACTAGGCAGGGTGGGGCACGATTACTGGGCTGACTGTAAGTGGTCAAATCGACGGCGGTGGTGCAGCAGTGTAGGTTCTAACGGGGTGCGGGAGTGCACACACTCCGGCGTAGAAAAATAAGGCACTGGGCACCAGTAGTATACCTGTGCATTCTAGAATTGTGTCGGGCCGCCACCATGGGACTTGATACACCCCATGGTGGGACCAGCATAGGTAGCTACAACATCGGGGGCCGTAAGACACATGTAACTATGTGAGTAGGAGCCGATCATTTGAAATGGATCACTTCACCCTGATTATGGGGTGCCTGTTGGGAACTAGTTAATAGGGGTGCAGAGGTTAATATGGGGTACGATAGTATATTCGACTCTAGACAACTTAACTTAGTTTATGGTGCTTCCCCATTTCCAGTTTATACTTATCACGCTCATTTCTTTATTCATAGACTGAATAGTCCTAGACTTACTCAGGCTTTATGTCTAACTCTACTTTTCTTTCGTCCCCCCCCCCAGGTCCACAGGGAGGGAATACCGCAGCTTGACCAATTTTCACATCCAGCTTGAAGAGAAAGAATGTATTGCTTGGATCTCTTTCGTTTTGGACTATGGCTTTGGATAGCAACTATGGGGACTTATGCAGTTTACTTATGTTTTTATGCTTCTTTAAATTATGAAATCAAGACAGTTATGGAAATGTAATGTTTTTGGAAATATTGTAAGACAATTATGGCATGGTTTGTGTAACACGTATTTTTGATGAAATAAAAGTTGTTGTTGTTTCCGCTGTTCAAAAATATGTGTATTTATATCTGTCTTGTGTATCTGTGACTTATACTTATAAACCTCCACCAAAATTAGGGCATTCCCTTTAAGAGTGACCCTAACGGAGGTGGGGTGTTTCACTTGGTATCGGAGCATAGGTTTACCAGATAAGATAAAAAGTTTTGAAAAATTATTTTCAAAAGAAAATTTAAAGAAGCATTTTTAAAGATAAAATGTTATTTTGTCTTAAAAAGGCATAGTCCCCCAAAGCCATAGGTACTATCTTTTATCCTTCGTTTTGAATCTATCCTTTTTGTTTCAGCATGTCCGAAGAACTTAACTTGCCAGAAGGTGTACCAATACCTGGTTGGTTCAGACGATTCTTAGAAGCAAGGGCCAATCAGCCAGGTCCCACTGTTCCTCCTCCCCCAGCTGTAGGAAATCATCCAACTACAGCAGCACCTCTTCCTCCACCTCCTCCGCGTGGTAATACTTTTGCTAAGATGTGTAAAGATTTAAAAGCTATGGGAGGAAAGGACTTTCATGGAACCGAGTCCTTCGTGGTAGCCATGAATTGGCTGAAGGAAACCGAGGACTTATTCGTCATTTTGAGGTAGAAGATAGGCAGAAGGTACAACTGGCAGTATGGCTACTTAAACGCGAGGCTTTCTACTGGTGGGAAGTCACCAATGCAGAAAGACCAGTGGAAACATGGGAGGACTTTAGGGCAAGGTTTGAGGCTAAATTTCTCTCAGAAGCTGAAAGGAGTCTTCAATTGGAAAAATTCTTATTTCTTAAGCAAGGGAATATGACAGTCAAAGAGTACGTTAATCAGTTCGATCAGCTGGCTAGGTTCGGACTGGACCTAGTCAACACTCCGCACAAGAAGGCTCTCCGTTTTGTCGAAGGATTGAATGAGCCATTACACAGTTTGGCCATGACCCATATACCCATGGGAGCTACGTATGAAAGATTGGTACAGATGGCATTGCTGAACGAAGAGGATAAGGGCAAGAAGGAGACAAAGGCAGAAAGCTCTCAAGGAAAGAAAGAGGGTTTGCAGCCTAAGAAGACAGACTTTAAGAAGGGCGGGAAGGACAACAAGTCCCAAAAGAAGAGGAAGTGTAATTTCTGTGGCAAAGTGGGGCACTTAGTGAAAGATTGCCGGAAAAAGAAGGCCAAGTTGAATGGTGGGTGCTTTTCTTGCGGTGAGATAGGCCACATGGCTAAGGATTGCCCAAAGAAGCGAAGGAAAGGGAAGAATGCTGGATCCACCTCAGGGGCACAGGTTCATGTGCTAGAAGCGCCGCCTCTGCAACAGCGAGGTATAAATACTTCTGTAGAAAGTGTAGTTTATCTTTATGATCACCCAGTTCGCACTTTATTTGATTCTGGCGCATCACACTCTTTTATTTCATCTGCTTTAGTAAAATCTCTACACCTAGAAACTAGTATAGTAGAGGACCCCTTAATTGTTTCAAATCCAATCGGGGGCCCAGCTCATTTGTCTGTGATCTGTGTGGGATTGAAAATTTCTATTCTAAGCGTAGAATTTAGATGTAGTGCCTTTGTTTTGGGCTTCTCGGGATATGGTTTGATTTTGGGCATGGACTGGCTATCTAGTAATGGTGCCATCCTCGATTGTAAGAAAAGGGTGGTTAGGCTTCTGACCCAACTCGGTAACACGCTGGAAATTACTTGTAATCCCTCGTATGCGGTTATGCTTAGTTATCTTGAATCGCTAGATGCTTCTGTTGAGAGTTTGCAATCGGTTAGGGTGGTCCGTGAATATCCGGATGTCTTCGAAGATGTGAAGGGCTTACCTCCGAAGCGGGAGATAGACTTCCGCATATATCTTGTAGATAATGCAAAGCCCGTTGTGTTGCCCGTTAGACACATGGCTCCACGGGAAAGGAAAGAGCTCAGTAAACAGGTTAAAGAGCTTCTAGAGAAGGGGTTCATTAGAAGGAGCATTTCAGAATGGGGTGCTCCAGTGGTGTTCGCCACAAAGGCGGATGGTTCACTCCGTCTATGGGTTGACTATAGGGAGCTCAACAAGTTAACGAAAAAGAATAGGCATCCTCTCCCCAGAATTGATGATCTATTTGATCAGCTTGTAGGAGCGTCTGTTTTCTCCCAACTCGATTTGGCGACCGGGTTTCATCAGCTAAGGGTGGCTGAAGATAGCTTTGATAAGACAACATTCAGAACCCCAGACGGCTTCTTTGAATGGCTTGTCATGCCTTTCGGTTTGACAAACGCACCCGCTTACTTCGTGGACCTGATGAGTACGGTGTTCAGAGAATTCCTCAACAAGTTTGTGGTAGTCTTCGTAGACGATATCTTGATCTTCTCAAAGAGAGAAGAAGAACATGCTCAACACTTAAGGGCAATCATGGAAACTCTGCGAGTCCATCAGCTAAAAGCCAAATTCTCCAAATGCCACTTTTGGTGAGTGGAAGTAAGATTTCTTGGGCATATAGTATCCAAAAATGGGTTAGCTATGGACCCTGCTAAGGTAGTAGCGGTACAGGACTGGAAGACACCAAGGAACGCAACTGAGGTCCGAAGTTTTCTAGGACTAGCAGGTTTCTACCGAAAATTCATAAGGGATTTTGCGAAAATCTCAGCTCCTCTCACAAGGCTGACAAAGAAGAACCTAGTGTTCAATTGGGACTTGGATTGCGAGTTTGCTTTCCAATGACTAAAAAGGGCTCTTACAACAGCCCCAGTTTTGACATGGCCAGATGGAAGCAAAATGTTTACAGTTTATACAGATGCATGTAGGACAGGGCTAGGCGCTGTCTTGATGCAAGAAGGGAGGGTAGTAGCTTATGGTGGAAGGCAATTGAAAGTTCATGAAAAGAACTACCCAACCCATGATTTCGAGTTGGCCGCCATCGTCTTTGCGCTTAAGTCTTGGCGACACTATCTCCTAGGTGAGAAGTTCGAACTTTATACTGACCATAAATCTTTGAAGTATCTTTTCTCGCAGAAAGATCTTAACCTGAGGCAACAGATATGGATGGAGTTTCTTGCCTCGTACGATTTCGAGATCTCCTACACTCCGGGCAAAGTCAACGTAGTGGCAGACGCGTTGAGCCGAAAGAAACTGACCCTAAGCCCACTGTTTGTTGAAAGGAAAAGCCTAGAGTTTATAGCCAGTTTTAACTTTAGGCCCTCCTCCGATTTTGTACCGGGCTTGCTAGCATCTCTCGAAGTATGCCCGACTTTAGTGGACTCAATAGGGACAGCACAACGCGAAGACCCTCAGCTTGTGAAGATGATTGATAGGCTAATTAGGGGTGAGATTTCAAGTCACCTCAACAGATACTCCATCGACGATAAGGATTGGCTAAGGCGAGATGGAAGACTATGCGTCCCACTGACAAGGGATTTAGTAAAGACGGTTCTCGAGGAAGCACATCACTCCAAGATGACGATACATCCAGGTGGAGATAAAATGTACAAGGACATAAAGAGAACTTTCTTTTGGAGCGGCATGAAGAAGGACGTGGCAGATTTCGTTTCCAAGTGTATGATTTGCCAACAGGTTAAGGCGGAACAGAAGAAACCTGGCGGTCTGCTGCATCCTCTAGAGGTCCCGCAGTGGAAGTGGGATAGCATTTCAATGGACTTCATTGATGGGCTGCCAAGGTCTAGGAGAGACAACACTAGCATTTGGGTAATAGTGGATAGGCTTACTAAAAGCGCCCACTTTTTACCTGTCAAGAGTAAAAGGACTGCATCATCCCTAGCTTCTCTTTATCTCAAGGAAATTGTTCGACTCCATGGAATACTCTCCAGCATTGTTAGTGACCGAGACCCTATCTTCACAAGTGAGTTTTGGCGGAGTCTGCAAGAAGTGGTAGGCACACAGTTATGCTTGAGTACAGCCTATCACCCCCAAACCGACGGCCAGACAGAAAGGGTGAACAGAGTTTTGGAGGACCTTTTAAGACTGTGCGTCCTTGACTTCGGAGGGACGTGGGAAGACCATCTTCCTTTGGTGGAATTTGCCTACAACAACAACTACCAAGCCACCATCGGAATGGCGCCCTTCGAAGCTTTATATGGAAGACTGTGCCGATCGCCCACTTGTTGGTGGGAGTCTACTGATAAGCTCATACTTGGACCAAATATGATCCGAGAGACTTCAGAGAAAGTAGACTTGATACGAAGAAGGATGAAGACAGCCCAAGACAGACAAAAATCCTACGCCGACAAGAGGAGGACCGACCTTGAATTTGAGGTTGGGGACAGAGTTTTTCTTAAGGTATCTCCTCTAAGGAACGTTGTTCGTTTTGGAACCACTGGAAAGCTGGCACCGAGATTTGTAGGGCCATTTCCTATTATCGAGAAAATTGGGAAAATGGCCTATAGATTAGAACTACCATGAAAAACTAGCTGGAGTTCACAACGTTTTTCATGTTTCGCACCTCCGAAAATGTCTACATGAATCTGCTGAAGTGGTAGATCCAAACATCCTTGAGGAAGCTGAAGTGGAACGCGAAGCAACCGTAAGGAAAGTTCCAACCCGTATATTAGGAACGGAAGTGAAAAAGCTACGCAACCGCGAAGTCAAGCTCGTCAAAGTTCAGTGGAGCGACGCCGAGGGAGACGCAACTTTGGAAACTGAAACTAGAATACGCGCAGCCTACCCTTTTCTTTTCGAGGGTACATCTTTGATCTTTCTTTTTTCTTAAGTTGCGCTTTTATCTATCTTTTTAGGTATATCTCCTCGAGCTTATCTTTAGGTATAAACCCTTTGGATGAAAACATGTAATTGAAACATGTTATGGATGATGGCTGCAAGTGGTTGCAAGTGATTGCTAGTGGTTGCTCGTGGTTGCATATACACACACAATCTAGTTTTTAGATCAGCTCAGTCACTTCATATTGCATGTGCATATATGTATTTATATTCGTATATGGTTGAAGTTTAATGTGTTGTCATATGGATGTTGCATTTATATGAATGATTGTGCACTCATGTAGAATCATGAATAGGAAAATTTGCATACATAATGGATTCATGACACTTACATAATTTGCATTAAGGAGGTCAACTGAATCAGTAGGTCGACTGATTTTGCATTAGATAAGTACATGTACACACACTTCGCATATGATCATGAAGCATTAGAAGTCTTTTAAGGACAATGGATGCTCGTGTTTGATGGATGAGTAGATGGACGTTTGGATGTTAGGATATACATTCTTCCTGAACTTGAAGATTTCGGGGACGAAATCATTTTAAGTGGGGGAGAATGTAACACCCCGTGTATTCTATAATAGTGAAATTCACAAATTAAAGTATAATTAATTTCAGATCAAAGAATTAAGGGAAACGGGATAGGCCATTGTGTTCGTCTCGGAATTCTGCTTGAGATAAAGTCTGAGTTTGCGTAAAACGGACTCCGTGTGAAGGAGATATGGCCTCCGGAAGTTTCAGAATTCAGTTTAAAATTCAAACAGACAGAATCAGCTCAGAAATCAATTCAAATTTCAAAAATCGGACCTAGATTGGGCTGGGCGGGAATTTTCCTGCCCAAGGCACCCAGGTCGACTGGGTAGTCGACCTGGGCCACCCAGGTCGACGGGGTAGTCGACCTGGGGCACCCAAGTCGACTACATAGTCGACCTGGGGGTCGACTGGGTAGTCGACCTGGCCCCTGAGCCAGGTCGAACCCAGCCCCTCCTGGCTGGCCTGGTCTGTGCTTGGCCGAATTTCTGAGCTATGCCTTGTCACTAGGGCTAGGTGTCAGTTCCTGATTGGTCTCTCTTTCAAACGAACGGCTATTATTAATCCAAGCTCCATCGACGGTTCTAATCAATTCACAAACTCTATAAAAAGGACCTAAGACTCCACCTAATTCATACAAATAAAAATGAAAATGAGACTGTCATGCTGCTGAGGAGAGACTAGGAGTAGCCGTCAAAATTGAGAGACGATTAGGAGACAATTCAAAAGCTTAAAGCAACGACAACTAAATCAAAACAACGCCTACAACAAAGGATAGCATCTCCAAATTCAGAATTCAGATTCCTGAATTGAAGATTCGTCATACGTTGTAAGTAGAGTGCTATTCCGATGTGAATGAATAATTGAGTTTTTGATTCGTGTGAAATGAGAAATGGAATTGTACTTAATTTGTGGTGATAATAATTCATAATTGTATGTTGCTATGATTCTAATTATGAATCGATTTGGGATGTTGTGGTATAACGATGTTAGACCTATTGGATATTTGCAAGTATGTGATTCATGTTGAAAGTTAACAACTATATGTTTGTGGTAGTTTATTACAACACCTATTGGATAATTGCAAGTATATGATTCATGTTGAAAGTTAACGACTATATGTTTGTGGTAGTTTATTTGAGATTCATGCAAGTATATGATTCACTATTATGCCAACATGATGTACATTGTTTATGATCACTTTTAGTGTAGTTGGATCCATTTGGGTATTATGACTCGTATGAATCTATGTTGGAATTGGCATCATGATTCAAGTGTAAAACCATACTTTTGTATTAGTGACAAAAGCAAGCATCTTTGTGAACTTGTATTAATTCTATGAACATGACTAGATTACGTTTGGTGTTATGCCTAATTGAAACATGTTTTAGGCCTATGTTGTTATCAAAATCATATGATAATATATGTGACACATAATTAAGTTAGATTCACATTTTTAAATGCAAGTTTACATGACTAGGTTAGAACCATGATTCATGTTAGGTATGTTTCATGTCAAGATTATATGCTATTACAATGCAAGTTTACAAGTGCCTAATTTATGTTAATTAGATCGTTATGTTGCAAGTTCATGCGTTCACACTCCCCTTTTGATGTTACTTAGAATATATAAACACCATGTTCTAAGCCTCCCCTTGTCATGTGGCTAAGTTGGGCTTAAATGTTAAACCCAACATATGTTATATTATAGAGAACGTATAAAACGGGGGTAGTGACGTTGGGTTAAAAATATAAACATATGTTTTGGCATGTTTGACGCATGCCAACGACCATGAAAACAATTAAGTGGTATATATTAATTTTACCCAATAAAGATGAATTTGAATAATGGGCCGCAAATATTTACATATAAAAAGAAAAGAGACAAAATATGTAAATTTAGAAAATACGATGTGTTTAACCCGAGGTTGGATTGCGTTGTGACATAAACCTGCCCGGAACCGCCCGGCTGTCCAGTAGTCACAACAATACCTATCCAATGTGGGTGGTTAAACATTGAGCCCAATAAAGACCCGAGGTTAGACTGAGTTGTGGCGTAAGACTGCCCGGACCCAACCGGCAATAGGCAGCCACAACAAAACCTGTCTAATGTGAGTGGTCGAGGCTTTAATAAGACAATTAAGGCTGAGTCAGGATAAATAAGATTAAGTAAATTGAATTAATACTTAATCAAATTTAACATGCTAAACTATACAGACTGATTGGGGGTTAGGTTTACAGAACACTTAACCAACTTAGCATGTTGGCTAGAAATAGAAAAACCTAGTAGCGGGGGACCCTTTTCAGCAGTAACCCTACAAGGTGTATCAGGATACCCTGAACTAGGCAGGGTGGGGCACGATTACTGGGCTGACTGTAAGAGGTCAAATCGACGGCGGTGGTGCTGCAGTGTAGGTTCTAACGGGGTGCGGGCGTGCACACACTCCGGTGTAGAAAAATAAGGCACTGGGCACCAGTAGTATACCTGTGCATTCTAGAATTGTGTCGGGCCGCCACCATGGGACTTGATACACCCCATGGTGGGACCAGCATAGGTAGCTACAACATCGGGGGCCGTAAGACACATGTAACTATGCGAGTAGGAGCCGATCATTTGAAATGGATCACTTCACCCTGATTATGGGGAGCATGTTGGGAACTAGTTAATAGGGGTGTAGAGATTAATATGGGGTACGATAGTATATTCGACTCTAGACAATTAACTTAGTTTATGATGCTTCCCCATTTCCAGTTTATACTTATCATGCTCATTTCTTTATTCATAGACTGAATAGTCCTAGACTTACTCAGGCTTTATGCCTGACTCTACTTTTCTTTCGTCTTCTTTTCTTTCGTTTCCCCCCCAGGTCCACAGGGAGGGAATACCGCAGCTTGACCAGTTTTCACATCCAGCTTGAAGAGAAAGAATGTATTGCTTGAATCACTTTCGTTTTGGACTATGGCTTTGGATAGCAACTATGGGGACTTATGCAGTTTACTTATGTTTTTATGCTTCTTTAAATTATGAAATCAAGACAGTTATGGAAATGTAATGTTTTTGGAAATATTGTAAGACAATTATGGCATGGTTTGTGTAACACGTATTTTTGATGAAATAAAAGTTGCTGTTGTTTCCGTTGTTCAAAAATATGTGTATTTATATATGTCTTGTGTATCTGTGACTTATACTTATAAACCTCCACCAAAATTAGGGCATTCCCTTCGAAAGTGACCCTAACGGAGGTGGGGTGTTTCAGCGTAGCTTTGTGTAACGTTTACTTCATGAGTTTCACACCCGGTGGTGAACCAAAAACGGGAGAGGACCTCAGGGAGGACATGCGTTTCTTTCTAGCTAGAAGTGGCGTCAGTGGTTTTACACGCCCTAACGAGTTTGACTTATGTGGTTGTTGCTTTTGCGAGGCGCCTCGGTTTGATCGGACGATCCGGGTCCGATGGAGTCATTCGTTGGCTCATTTATGCCCCATAGGGCGGGGAAACGCAGTGTTCAGGCATTTTAATCCACATCGGTGGACCGGCCCTGACGATCCAAGGGTCGATGCGCTCTGACCCTGAGGCTCGGGCTAGACAGTCTCGAAGACGGTGAGGACGATCCCTAGCCTCGGTTCACAGATGGAAATCCAATTTCCAAATATGTTGACTTTGCGGTTTTATTTGTAGAGCCTAGTATTGGCGACATGATATATGGTACCCATGCCGCCTATGATTGATACTTATGATTTGAAGTTGTTTTATACACTATGCACTTATAATAGTATCAAATGATTTGTTTAAAACGTACTAAGCATGTTTGGCTATTATAAGGGAAAACCCTATCCCCCAGCTTGCGTTGCATTGTGTGATAGGACCTGGGTCTTATAATAGCTTCATTTTTCCAAAAGGCATTGCGCTGTTTTGTTATATGCACGGGTATTCTTGGGAGGAAACCCGTTCCGTGTTATACGGCGTGGTCCCTTGATATATCTGATTTAAAGAAAAGTTTTAAATAACTGTTTTAGTTCTCACACCAGTCCCATGACTGACCTGGAGTTTATTGTTTTAACCTAAACTTTGGGTGCCCTTATTTTGACACGGGCAGCTAGTAGTTTTAGTTTTGCAGATTTATATTCACAGGATCCTAGTTTACAGCTGGAAGGATACTCGGAAAGCTTTGTATCCGCGTATTATTTCTAGTTGTGTATTGTATTATTTTCCGCTACTATGTAATGTATTTAAATCTCTGATATTTCTGTGTAATATTTATTCATTTATACTCTGTATATTCTTGTATTCTGATGGAATTGTTGTAATATACAATGAAATGTTCTTCCATCTGCGTTCTGTCGTGGCTTGCCCTCGACTCAATCCGGGATTTCCCGTAAGGGGGATTTCGGGTCGTTTCAAAACCGGCAATTTAATAGAATCTGTAAAAACTAGGGTTACTGGTTACGGGGTCGTAATCAGGGGAAATCTGATCTAGAGGATTAGATCAGTCTAGGGTTTTGAGCGTAGGGTTAGTACAGAAGCAGGGAGTGCGAGTTTACAGGGTCTGTAAGCGGGATCTGTTATTGACACCTAGTAGAAACCTTAGTGAATGCAGCAGTAGGCAGAGTCTGCCGAAGCTGGGTATATCTATGTATTATTTACTGCATTTATTTCCCTGTTAATTATCTGTGTTGCGATTTATTTTAATAACACTTCAAAACTGTAATAAACCCTATTCACCCCCTTAATCTAGATCCAACAGAACCCACACAGGATCGACCGACCCAACCTTGTACCTGGTTTGCCCGGCCCCAGATATTGCTAGACCCGGCCCACATCCAGACCGGATCAACCAACCTGCTCGACCGACCCACTTTTAACGTGGAGACCGACCGACCCACTGTTCCACCACTCCATGCTTCACGACTGACCCACTCAACTCTACACGACCGACCCAAAATGAGACCGACCCAATGGCTTCATAGAGGACCAACCAGGCATGGACCGACCCATTCTTGACTTGCTCCTCAAGGCATGGTTTAGGCTCGATTGACCCACCATGTTCCACCCACCGTGTTCGACCGACCATGGCTTGTGCGACCCAAACTTGCACTTCACTAATTCAACTCTGATTTCGACCAAAACTTCGCCAAACGATAGAATCAACGAAACCAACTCATCCAATTCACCAAATACCATCATAATCATGGTATTAAACCATTAACAACATGAATATGACGATTTCATCCAAAATTATGCAGTTCACTTCAAAACCAAAACAAATGATCAAATGAACAAAATTGCTAATTTAACTTGTATAAACATATGGAATGGTTTGGAAATTACCAATTAAACTTGCTAACATGGACTCTATGGCGATTCATATGAAAATGGACTTACCAATGCATGGATCTATGGAAAAGCACTTGCACTTGATGAAAAGCATGAACAAACAAGCTTATACTTCATTGAATCCATGTGAGAGATGCATATCACTCACCGATTCTCCCAAACAAGCAAAAAATCAAAGAAATATGAATCCAGACAGCAAGCACTTTGCATTAAACACCTTGATCCGATGAATCCTTGCCTTAATTGAAGTAGATCTAGCTTCCAGTGGTGTAGATCTTTGATTTTGCTCCTTGGATTATGATTTTTAATGGCGGAAATGTGTTAGAGGAAGGAGGAGCACAAGGCACTAAATGAGAGAATGGAAAACTAAAACCATTTCCCATATCCCTTACCCCATATTTATAGTTTCCACCAGCCCACTAATGGCCTCCTCAAAATCAGCCCATTAGGCTCCCAAAAACTGGACAACCAACTGAAAAACCTTAAAACAACGATTTCTCCTAATCCGCTGAGCTAAATCTTTAATGTAACCACTCTACGGGAAGGCAAACATCAATTCCTTTCCAACGGCAGAGGTCTTATCCCCTGATATGACCTGAGTCAAAAATTATGCCCTGTACATGATTGATAGAGGAAAAATGGTCATGAACAAAATCGATAAAAATTATGGACATGTCTCACATCCCCATACGGAACATATTAAAAGATGGGAATGATCCAACCCTCATGGAATAAAATAATTTTTTTACGATCTTTCGATACGTAAAATGCGGGCTGCTACATTCCCTCCCCCCTCCTTAAAAAGTTTCCCCTTGAAATTCCAAGTAAACACAAGCAACCACAACAATTCTGCATGCCTATCATTCATGAGAAGCCAATTCTATCACCCAAACTAGCAACCATTAAGCCATGCATCCATAGCCTTATCCTAGCACGTGGAGTTCTATCAAAGAACAACAAGATACAATGATGGTACATATATCAAGGTTCCTACCGAAGAAGAGTTCTTGATGAGTCGCCTTCATGCTCTCTTCCATCTCCCACGTACAATCGTTACGATCTCCACTCCATTGTATCTTGACTGGCTTAACCGTCTTCTTTCTAAGTTGTTTTGTGTTATTCCCCACAACATGAAGCGGCTTATAAGGTTTTTCAACTGTAGATTCTAGATCTTTGTACTACTCTGGAGATACCACCACATTCGAGTCATGCACAAACTTTCGTAAAAACGACACATGGAAAACATTATGCACACTCGACATCTTCTCGGGTAACTCCAATCTATATGCAATCTTTCCTATTCGCTGGACTATCGGAAATGGTCCAACAAACCTTGGAGCTAATTTCCCTTTATTTCCGAATCGAACCACATGCTTCAATAGAGAAATCTTCATGAAAACCATATCGCCAACGTCGAATTTCAAGTCCTTACAACATTTATCAGTGTAACTCTTCCAACGATCTTGGGCTGCCTTCATTCGTTGCCGAACAATCTCGATATAATCTGAGGTTTCTCTAATCATCTCTGGCCTAAGTACCAACTTATCTTCAGTTTCTAACCAACAAGATGGAGAATTGAACGGCCTCCCATACAATGCCTTATATGGTGTCATCCCAATGCTAGGCTGGTAGCTATTATTATACGCAAACTCAATTAGATGTAGATGGTCCTCGCATGATCCACCGAAGTCTAACACACAAGCCCTCAAAAGATCTTCTAAAACTCGATTGACCTTCTTGGTCTGACCATCAGTTTGGGGATGATAAGCCGTACTTAAACACTACTCGGTTCCCAAAGCTTCTTGTAGATTCTTCCAAAATCCAGTCGTGAATAATAGATCTCGGTCACTCACTATACACTTTGTGACACCATGGAATCGAACTATCCATTTCATAAAAGTTCAACCAATTTCGAGGTCGTCGTAGTCGATTTGTCAGGAATGATTCTAGCACTTTTGGTCGAGCGATCCACAATGACCCAAATTCCTTTATTTCCTGTCCTCGTCCTAGGTAGTCCATCGATACTTGCTCCCACTTCCATGTAGAAACTTCCAATTGCTGAAGCGACCCACTCGGCTTCTTCTGTTCAGCTTTCACCAACTGATAGTTCATACACTTTGAAATGAACTTTCCAATGTCTCACTTTATCCTCTCCCAGTAGTAAATTCGCTTCATGTCCTGATACATCTTATTACCACCGGGATGAATTGTCAACTCTGAGTGATGAGATTCTCTCAGAACCTCATCTCTCAATCCATCAATATTAGAAACAACTAATCGTCCTTGCTTTCAAAGCCAACCTTCTCTATCGACTTCGAACTCTTTATCTCCTAGTTCCAGATTCTGGACGAACTCAACAAGCTTAGTATCTCGCCTTTGGATTTCGCCAAATCTTTCGATAAGTGTAGGTCTTATCGATAAGCTTGCCAACATTTCAGGTTCCAATTCGCACATTGGCCTCAAATCAAACCTTGCCAAATACTCGAGGCTCTTCCATTTCGAAAACATCGCTCCTAAACTCGCGTATCTTCGACTCAACGCATCTGCCACCGCATTGAATTTGCCAGGAGTATAGGCTATACCAAAATCATACAATGCCAGAAACTCTAACCATCGTTGCTGCCGAAGGTTCAAATCCTTTTAGGAGAAGACATACTTCAATGACTTGTGGTCTGTAAACAACTCGAATCGAACCCCCAGTAGGTAATGTCTCCACATCTTCAGAGCAAACACAATCGCCACCAACTCCAAATCATGAGTTGGGTAATTTTTCTCATGCGGCTTCAGTTGTCGACTCGTGTAGGCCACAAACTTGTCCTTTTGCATCAGTACTGATCCAAGTCCAGTACCACATGCATTGGTGTATACCACCATCTCTTCATTCCCACTTGGAATAGTCAACAAAGGAGCACTCGTCAATCTCACTTTAAGGGTTCCGAGCGCTTGTTCACACTTCACATCCCATGTGAACGCTTGGTTCTTCTTCGTCAATCCTATCAACGGTGCAACTATCTTATAGAAATCCTTGATAAACCGTCGGTAATTATAACACCCTTAATTTTAAAACATGACATAAGGGATAATTAAAGAATACTTAATTTTTAAAAGAAGAATTAAGTGAAACGGTGTATGCCATTGCGTTCATATCAGAATTCTACTTGAGATAGAGTTTGAGTTTGCGTAAAACGGATATAGTATGAAGGAGTTATGTACGATAGAAATTTGGCAAAACAATCAGGAAATAGTCCGGAATAACTAGCGCACTTGTGAAGTGCGCCAGAACAAAAATGCACTGGCGCACCTGGGAAGTGCGCCCAGGTCAAGCCCAAACTTGCAGAATTCTGGGTAGTTCCCTGATGATGTGTCTTTTTAATCTGAGTGGTTCTGATGGTTTCTAATCTAATGTAAAGGTCCTAATCCACCTAATACATCTATAAATAAACACCTAAACCTAACCCTAATCTCATTCAACCCTAATCCATGGCGCCTCCATGCTGCTACTCCATCTCAAATTAATTTAGCTTTTCTTCTTCAAATCAAAGAAGAGGTTATTCAAGATCGGATCTATAAACAACAAAGCCTAATTCTCTTTTCTAAGAATCCTATCGCTGTGAGTTTATGTCACTTTCACATATAATTAAATTAAAAAGTAATTGTGATAGGATTGTAAATCGGATCTAATGTATATGCCTGTAAATAAGATGAATCATATCAAGTTTTGTAATTTGTTATCCTTCAGATTCATACCCAATTGCTATTTTCATATGCCTGTCTGATCTATTTTGTCGTTATTCATTTCACATGCCTATTTATATGTTTATGCCAATTTTGATGTTTTGATTCTCTCCCTTTCTTCTTTCCCTTTTTCCTGTTGATATTAGGCTAACTTTGAGCCTAAGCATATTGCGTGGAGATTTACGTATGAATAACGTTGGAATGATTGGGAAATATGTAATAAAATGATACTTGGCATAAATTGTTGATAGCCATGGAAATTGGTTAGGGCATAATTTGGCATAACTTGTACACATGAGATTATAGGCATAATTTGGATTAAAATTATAAACATAATTTAGATTGGAAATTATGGGTAATTGGAATATATTATAATCCAAGATTTGAAATTGGGACTTGAATCAAGAAAGTAAAAATGAATGCCTAAGACACGAGGTTAGATTCAGATTGCGGTATAAGCCTGCCCGGAACCGCCCGACATATGCAGCAACCGCAAAATGGTAATCTAATGTGAGAGGTCAAAGGCAGAAATTAGATGCATAATAACGCAAAGACACAAGGTTAGATTCAGACTGCGGTATAAGCCTTCCCGGAACCGCCCGGCATATCCAACAACCGCAAAACGGTAATCTAATCGGAGGTCTTGCAAGATTACGGTTATAATGAATTAATGAACACTTAACCAAGATAAGACATGGGAATAATAAAGGGTTAAGTGGGTAACATGGGTATCATGTAAAACATAATTAAAGCACTTAACCAAGAGGAGACATGTGATAAGGCATGGGGGATAAAAAGGGGTTAAGTGGGAATTCCTAGTGGCGACCAAGCTTAGGAGGGAAGCTTGTGTCAAGTGTGTGGACCCTTTTTAACCAGTAACCCATTTTAGTATCTATATGAGCTCGAAATAGGTCGAGAACAGGGACATGTTTAATGGGGTTAATTGTAAGAGGTCAATAAAGAGTTAGCGATGGTAGTGCAAGTCCAACGGAGTCATATGTGTGCGTAGGTCCGGGCTGGTAGGTAAGACGTTGTTGCATCTTATAGGTATAAGCTGTGCATTTCAGTAGTATCGGGGTTGCCAACTTAGGGAGTGATACACCCTATTGTGGGACCAGCACAGGTATCTACGAGGTTAGGACGTCGATCGAATGGAGAGGGTAGTGCGGATGACTAGTGGTGGTAGGAGCAAGTGGGCACCTACGAGAGCAGCTAGGAGTACACGAAGCTACCATTATTATGATTAGTAGGGAGGGATCATCTTTTGATATGTAACTAGTATGTTAGTATGGTGGAGAGCATATCTTATAGTGGTTAGGAGCGCAGTTGATGTATTATCTTGCTTACCTTGTTTACCTTGTCATTTATGCTTATGTTACAGTCATCTCTTATATCCAATTTATGTTCTTATCCTCTTACTTTACTGATTATATTGTTAAAGTCACTAGACTCACCAGACTTTATGTCTGACCCTTTTTGTTTCGCCTCTTTTCTTTTTTTTTCCCAGGTCCTCAGGGTAGGATTAGTGAAGCTTGACACGGATCTCTTTCTTCTTGAAGTGCTTGGAAGTGTTGAAAGTAATGCTCAGCTTTATCTCTTTTTCATTATGGCTATATGGAGTGGGATTATGGTTTTGCTTTTATGTACCCTGATAATAATTTTGTTCAAGATGGATATTTGTTTATTTGGCTTTAGTATATTGTTTTGATGTTGTAACCAGACTGGTTTTGCTTTTCCGCTGCAATGAATAAATTTTGAATTTTTAAGTACCATTTTATATATCTATCTTTTGATGTTCTATTGTATAATGCTCCACGAATGTTAATGCATTACCTTAGTGAGTGACATTAATGGACGTAGGGTGTTACACGTGGTATCAGAGCTGAAGGTTACCATAACCGATAAAAATATTTTGAAAATCGTTTTCAAAAGCATTTTAAAAAGAAGTATTTTCAAAAACATGTTTTAAAGAAGGTATTTTCAAGAGAAAGGTTTATTATGAAAAACATAATCCCCAAAAGCCATATATCTTTCTTTCAATTCTTTGTTTGAATCTCTTCCTTTTTCCTTCCAGCATGTCTAAGGAACCCGATATACCCGAGGGTGTACAGATACCAGGCTGGTTCAGAAGGTACCTAGAGGCTAGGGTTACTGCCGCAGGCCCCGCAAACGTTCCTCCTCCCCCAGCTCCAGCCGCTCCACCTCCTTCTCCTCCTCGTATAGACGCTTTTTCTAAGATATGCAAAGATTTCATGCGATGGGCGGAAAAACATTTTATGGAACTGAGACATTTATTGAGGCTCGGAATTGGCTCAAGGAAGTGGAGGACTTGTTTGGTATCTTTGAGATAAACGATGGAAGGAATGTTCAGCTAGCTTGTAATGACCATATTTTCAGCGATGAATAATTAAACTATTTAATTATTTAAATAGTGATTCAGAGAATTTAATGGTTGTTTAATTAAATAATTTTGAATATTTAATTAAAATAAATAATAGAATAATATATTTAATTCTGAAATAATCTGAATTAATTGAAATGGAAATATGGTGTGAATTGAGCAATTCAAAATATTTAATTCAGTTTAGAATTGAATTAGAATAATGAATATATTATATAAACGACAGTTTGAACGTATAATTATATTATAATTATAATCGAGCTCGAAATGGCGCGGCAGTTGGCTATTTGGCGATTTGAACTTCAACTGAATATACAGGGTCCGTTTTAAATTGGATTTCTGTGAAACAAGAAACATACGGAGCTGGTGAAGCATATTTTTCTAGTGTAAGAGAAAAATCGGGATTTCTTCATGTAGATTTTGACTTATGTCCAAATCAAATTTTTAGAAAAACAGCGCCATAACCATAACGATTTATTTATATTTTTAAAAGGATTTAAAATATAAATTAAATATCGATATAACTCTGATGATGAAATATCGAGTTAGAAATCCATAAAAGATTATTCTGAAGCTGTACGGTATTCCATGCGAATATATACATGATAATATTTATTTATAAATATTTAATTTAATTTTTTTTAAATATATTTAATATTTAAAAGGGTTTATTTAGAGATTTAAAAATAGTCAGTTTTTCAAACGACCTCAAAATTCAATGAAACTAATATTGTTGGATCCGCAATATTAAATTATTATTAGATTTCAATTTCCGTGATTTTTGAAGTCAGTGTGTGGCCGTGCGGATTTTTAATGTGAAAAACAGTCAGTATTTTAACAGTTAAAAATACGCTGTGCGAGCAAACGGAGTCGGAATTCGACGAAACCAGTTTCGTTGGGACCGTAATGTCGAACTGTAGCTACATGACCATTTTCGTGATTTTTGAATATCGTGTGTGATCACATGGATTTTTAGAAGGCGAAATGAATATTAAAAACTAAAATATCCTAAGTGTTTGTGGACCTAAACGAGCTACCAACCCATCTCTTAAAGCCACACAAAATATATGATCCCCTATATAACTTCTCTTGAGCCGTCGGTTCCCAGGAAAAACAAAACCAATTAACCTATTTATAAAATCAAAGAAAAATCAAAACAATCCACAAATATTTCTATAAATCATTTTATGTATATATTTGGATTGCTTGAGGGTTTCTCTTCAATTTGATAATACTATGGTGGGGTGCGATGCGTCTTGCTGATGCTCGAAAAGGTAGCAGATGAACTAGGGTTGCGAAAATCTGGGTTTAGGGTCATCGTTTTGAATTTCTGACTTCAGATTTCGATGTAGCGTGTGATATTGCACTTGAGTGGCGATTTTTGGTAGGATTGATGATGGGAAAGTTCGCCACTTTTCCTGTAGCTCACGAGTTAGGCTGCCGACAGAATTACAAGTGGAGTTCGAGTTCGATCTTCGGGTAAGGGATGGATGGAGATTTGAGCAAGAAGTTCGATGGTGGTATTCTTGGGTTGAACGGTGGAGTGATGAAGGTATGGTGGAGCTCGGAATAGACTGTAATGGCTTGGAGAAAGTTCGTTGTGTTTACTGGAAGGGGAGATGAGTGTTGCGGGTCTGGATAAGGAGTAATGGGCATGTTTGAATGGTAAAGCCTAAATATTAATTTAATTATGTTTAATTAAAATATAATAGTGTGTTAACTTTAAATAATCGTAACTTTATCATACATTGTCAGAATTTCGAACGGTCAGATCCGTTGGGATCGTATGGACGGACACTACACGATGAGACTGACTAGAAGTGAATCGGAGCTCGTTACAATTTATAGTGAAATAAATTGTCCGTTCGAATCAAGCGATGGTTATCGTTATTAACGATGATCGTCCAATGTGAGTAAAACTCACCAATTCTGAATAGTTATATTTTTATAACGTATTCTTAGAACTGATAATTATCTATTGATTTCTGTATGTTAACTGTTTGGTTGAATTGCTTGTGTACTGGTTGAAATTATAGATAACGATATATATATATATAAATCGTTAATCAAATGTTGATTCTGTTTAGCAAAATATTTCATTTTGAAATGAAATCGATGTTAATTATATTGTTTAACATCTGTGATGCAGGGAAACAGGTTGGAGGAATCCAACTGGATTCCTCAACATTTATTTTACTGTTTTCATATATTGTAATATATGATGTGATATAAAATCTGTTGATGATGATGTGTGTTTAAATGATATCGATCATTGTGATTTGGTATTTTAAATACCGTAAGAAATACTGGCATGTAGAATGGGTATTTTCAAAGTATATTTTGAAAATAAATTAGTTATATAAAATCAATGGATTTTATATAGAAAAGTAAAAAGGGATTTTATAAAAGAAAACATTCATAAAATCGAAAGGGTTTTGAAAAGGAAATATTCATTGATAATAAATATGATAAGGATAAAAGGAAATTTATTTATAAAATCAAAGGATTTTATAAAAAGGATATTTGCTTATAGAATGAAATAGAAAATATAAAAAGGGAATTATTTGTAAAATCAAAGGATTTTATACAGAGGAATATTTATTGGGATAATAAATAGAAGTACAAAGGGATTATTTATTTGGGAAATAAATAAGAGTTATAAAGGAAAATATTTGTGAAACAAATAGAAAGGAAAATATTTATTTGTTAAATAAATAGAAAGATGAAAGGGAATATTTGTAAAACATTTACAAATAAAATATAAAGAGAAATATATGTAAAACATTTACAAATAAAATAGAAAGGGAAATATTTGTAAAACATTTACAAATAGAATTGGAAAGGAATATTTATTTGGAAAATAAATAGGATTATAAAAGAAAATCTTTGGAAAATGAATAGAATATGGAAATCTGTTTTTAACAGATAAATGGGAAGGATTTATTTAACGTGGAATTAAATAGAAATCTGTTTTAACAGATAAATTGGAAATAATATTTTATAAATAATATTTTATAAATTAGGTAAAATATTTATCATTGGATAAATAGAATATATCAGTCAGGACTTATATAGAGAAGTAAGAATCGATTTCAACATCGATATTTGAAACTGAATATGGACGAAGAGTTAACCAGTTAGAGTTAATCGATTAGAATTAGAATTAATTGATTAGAATTAGATTTAATTGAACATGGTTAGTCGAGTTAGTCGAGTCGGGCTAATCGAGTCAAGTTAGTCGAGTTAGTCAAGTCGAGTTGAGTTAAATAAGTCGAGTTAATTAAGTTAAGTTAGTCAAACTGAGTTAATCAAACCAATTTAATCCAGATGAGTTAATCCAAAGGAGTTAGCCGAATATTAGTTATTCAATTAGAGTTGATTGAATATAGTTTATTTGAATAGAGTTAAAGGAGTTATCGGATATTAGTTATTCGAAAGGGTTATCGAATATTAGTTATTCGAAAGGGTTATCGAATATTAGTTATTCGAAAGGGTTATCGAATGTTAGTTATTCGAAAGGGTTATCGAATATTTTTTATTCGAACGGAGCTATCGAATGTTATTTTATTCGAATAGAGTTAAAAGGAGTTATCGAATTTAGTTATTCGAAAGAGTTATCGAATATTTGTTATTCGAAAAGAGTTATCAAATAAAGATTTATCCGAAAGAGAGTTACGTAAGGAAGTTTTGTTAAAGATTTAAAAGATAAACTTTGACTATTTCGAAGTTAAAACGTTGTTCAGTTAAGGTGTGAGAGGTAATTATACCCCAACTTGATTGACTTCCTTCTTAACTAAGGAATGGTAAGGTTTGATTGTAAAGGTTGGTTTAATGAAGGTAATGGTGAATTGGCATAGCGATGTTTTATTTAAACATCTGTTTAAATCCAAGGAATGAGTTTTGGAAACGTTTTCCAAATATAATCAGAGATATTTTCTAATCATATAAAATGAAATGTTGGATGGTAAAGAATACTGGAATAACAGTGATACGTGGAAAGGAGACGACAATGTTTTCCCAATGATTAATAACGTATATTTTCTAAATTAAGAAAATAATAATTTCTGTATATATACAGAAATAGGAAATGGAGAATGAATAAATTAATGATAAATTAATTTAAGGGATAAATGATGAATGATGATTGATCGATATAATTTCCATCTGGAAATAGTATCGTTGCTTACACGCGTGTTTTTCCTTGATAGTTAACTCACTGACTATCGAAGTTTTTGACCATTTTTCTGTCGTCAATACGGAGAGACTGGTTGGATTCTTATCTAAAGAACCACTTCGTATGGGCGTTAGCGTTTCAAATCAAATAGCTCGAAGACAAATTGAAGACGGAGTAAAGTTCAAGGGCTATTGTATAAGTCCTAGGTAGAGGTTGCCTAGGATGGATGTACGAAATAGTGCCTTCGGTTTGTCCAATCCCAGGACAACTTGAATGGACGAATGTTTGACAGAGTATATCTGGTAGATCACGTAAGTTGATCGTTTCAAACGTATTTACGTTGGTGACGGAGGAATTCGTTTCTCTTAGCTTATACCCATGGTATTTTTGGGGAAATCAATTTGTGATTTGATGGGTATGACGATGTGGCATTCAAAGTGAATGAATGAGTAATCTGTTGAAAGATACGTTATGACCTCCAGCCTCATCAACTGGGAAATGCCAGAAATCGGGCAGGCAGCATGGCTAAGTGGTTCGCAACCAAATAGGGTATATTGTCACCATCTAGAGAATATTAATATTTGTTACTTCTTTCAATTCTGTATCTCCCGGGAATGGTTATGTTGGTTTACCAAATGTAAGGTGATAATATATTCGATACACTCAAGCGAAATGAGTGGTCGGTCATGTGTGGCCGAGTTACAAGATGTTCTTGTTGAACTCCAATGTATCGCTTCTAGAGTACACTGAGCGGAAGGTGGATCCGTACCTTGTCATAGTTGGAATCCATTCCCCAAATAAGACCCCACAGTTTTGATTGTATATTATATATGTAGAACGTTAGATGCAAGCGTTTCTACTAGATTGCTAAGTACTTGTATTTAGACATTATTGTAATATCAGAAGAGACTTGATATTAAGAATGATTTTGGTTATCGTGAGGTAAAAAAACCATCTGTGTTTATGTATGTATCGGTCTTACAATTATTCTTTCTTTTGAAAGGATTTTTAAAGTTAAACAAATGATATGGGTTTACTCACACCAGTCACATGACTGACCCGGAGTTTATTTTGTTTTATTTTCCCTAAACTCTTGGGTGCCCAATTTTGTATGGGCAGTCAAGTAGTCGGGATTTACAGATACCTGAAGAGCTGGAGCAGGAGTCTTTAGAAATGATATAGCTATGGTTATTTTCCGCTGTGTTGTAAGTTTTGTACTTTGGAAATGATATGTATATTCAAGTACATATGTATATTTCAAAGTTATGTTATATATATTATATGTTATTCGTTCTTTTGTGAGGTTTGTGTTACTCTGATGTTGTTGTTCTTCTTCTTCTATTCTAAGTTCCTATCTTATCTATTCTCGCCCTCTAATTTCTTTCTTGGGCTATCCAGTATTTTCGATGCTTGAGTAGTCGACATTGAGTTTATGTCGAGTACTCAGGATCGCAAAAACCCCGGGTCGTTACAGTGGTATCAGAGCTTAAGGTTAAGTAATTACCTTGGCTCTGTGGCGTGACTTTGTAAAGATAGGGTCAGTAATACCCTAGATTTAGTTGAGTGTATATATACGAGTGAACGTATTTGTTATTGATATAAAAATTTGTTTTATATTGTGGAGATTTGTTGGTTGAGTCGCTTATGGGTTCTGGTCAATCAGTTTGATCCACTGTATCGGTATGGATTTGTAAACACCTGAGTACGATGGACCGACATGGTATGTTTGAAAAGAGGGTATATGAAATAATTTTACCCAAAATATATTTTGACATATTGAAATTATTGTATTTGATGTGTTGGTCATTATTATAATCGAGTAAGATTATAAATTAAATGGTTATGTAAATAACCAATCAGAATTCGTATAAGTGAAATACGTGAAATCCGATGAATTGAATCTGAAATTTGAATCATAATTTGAGGTTAAAACACTGAAAATTTGAAAAGTGTTCATAAAGGAATCTGGGTTAAATATATGTAAATTTTAAAATCTTGGGAGATTTTAAATTTGTTACAAGCATTGTGAATGGTATTTTGAAATGTATTTCAAAATAGAATAGTTAAAAGTGATTTTGAAAGTGATATAGTTTTGAATTCGCTTCGATGGCTGGGAAATAACCCTGATGATGAATCGCGACATCATTAGTGTTCATTCCAAGTTCTAAGTGACGGATTACTACCAAAGATATTGATTTCAAATTGTTTTGGTAGAACAAGTTGTTTTAAATCCTGAAAAGGGAAGTTTGACTTTTGAGAAAAGCAAAGCTGTTTAAAACTCCCAGGAAGTGACTGTTTGAATTAAAAACAAAGTTAAACAAAAATTTATGGAAATAAATTGAATTAAATTGAAAACCAATTAAGTGGAAATTGAATTGGATTAGAATGGTGTCGAAACAAATTGGATTTTTGAGATAGGAATTTGAAACGATATTGGGTTGATGAGTTAAGAATTTTGGATTAAGGATAGAACTTGAGTCCTAAATGAATTTGGCTTGGATAAGTGAATGGTTGTGTTGGAGATAAAAGTGATTTGAGTTTGATTGGGGTAACATTTGTATAAGCTGAATTAACAGCAGATGGAAATAATATAATGATATGCCCGACAAAAAGGTACCGGTTTATATTTATATGGGTATGAGATTTATGAGCCGAATTGGCAAGCCGCTTGGCTATTTGATTTTCTTTTGGGATGGAGAAGGCCCAAGGAGGCGAGTTGGAGTTTGATCTATTGACCAGTACAAAGAAGGTGCTAGCAAAAATTTTTAGAAATTTCAGGTGTTAGAAAATTTTCAAGATTTTTGAAAATATTCGTTAATAGAAATGAATTAATAATTAATTGAAATTAAATTACTTCAGTTGAAATTGAAGTTAAGAGGTGAGTAAATAAGTTCTAACCGGTCAATAGGGTCTATTTTCTACCTTAGCAATTTCGAGGACGAAATTATTTTAAGTGGGGAAGAATGTAACGACCCATATTTTCAGCGATGAATAATTAATTTAATTATTTATTTAAATAGTGATTTCGAGAATTTAATGGTTGTTTAATTAAATAATATTGAATATTTAATTAAAATAAATTATAGAATAATATATTTAATTCTGAAATAATCAGAATTAGCTCAAATGGCAATATGGTGTGAATTGAGCAATTCAAAATATTTAATTTAGTTTAGAATTGAATTAGAATAACGAATATACTATATAAACGATAGTTTGAACGTATAATTATATTATAATTATAACCGAGCTCGAAATGGCGCGGCAGTTCGCTATTTGGCGATTTGAATGTCAACTGAATATACAGGGTCCGTTTTAAATCGGATTTCTGTGAAACAAGAAACGTACGGAGCTTGTGAAGTATATTTTTCTAGTGGAAGAGAAAAATTAGTATTTCATCATGTAGATTTTGATTTATGTCCAAATCAAATTCTCAGAAAAACAGCGCCATAACCATAAAGATTTATTTATATTTTTAAAAGGATTTAAAATATAAATTAAATATCGAGATAACTCTGATGATGAAATATTGAGTTAGAAATCCATATAGGATTATTCTGAAGCTGTACGGTATTCCATGTGAATATATACATGATAATATTTATTTATAAATATTTAATTTAATTGTTCTTAAATATATTTAATATTTAAAAGGGTTTATTTAGAGCTTTTAAAATAGCCAGTTTTTCAAACGACCTCAGAATTCGTTGAAACTAATTTCGTTGGATCCGCAATATTAAATTATTGTTAGATTTCAATTTCCGTGATTTTTGAAGTCATTATGTGGCCGTACGAATTTTTAATGTGAAAAACAGTCAGTATTTAGACAGTTAAAAATACGTTGTGTGAGCAAACGAAGTCGGAATTCGACGAAACCAGTTTCATTGGGACCGTAATGTTGAACTTTAGCTACATGACCGTTTTCGTGATTTTTGAATATCGTGTGTGATCACACGGATTTTTAGAAGGTGAAATGAATATTAAAAACTAAAATATCCTAAGTGTTTGTGGACGTAAACGAGCCACCCACCCATCTCTTACAGCCACACAAAATATATGATCCCCTATATAACTTCTCTTGAGCCGTCGGTTTCCAAGAAAAACAAAACCAATTCACCTATTCATAAAATCAAAGAAAAATTAAAACAATCCACAGATATTTCTATAAATCATTTTATGTATATATTTGGATTGCTTGAGGGTTTCTCTTCAATTTGATAAATTGTGGTGGGGTGCGACGCGTCTTGCTGATGCTCGAAAAGGTAGAAGATGAACTAGGGTTGCGGAAATCTGGGTTTGGGGTCATTGTTTTGAATTTCTGACTTCGGATTTGGATGTAGCGTGTGCTATTGCATTTGAGTGGCAATTTTTGGTAGTATCGATGATGGGAAAATTCGCCGCTTTTCCTGTAGCTACGGGTTAGGCTGTCGACGGAAATTGCAAGTGGGGTTCGAGTTCGATCTTCGGGTAAGGGATGGATGGAGATTTGAACAAGAACTTCGATGGTGGTATTCTTAGGTTGAATGGTGGAGTGATGAAGGTATGGTGGAGCTCGGAATAGACTGTAATGGCTTGGAGCAAGTTCGACGTGTTTACTGGAAGGGGAGATGAGTGTTGCGGGTTTGGTTAAGGAGTAATGGGTATGTTTGAATGGTAAAGCCCAAATAGGAATTTAATTAAGTTTAATTAAAATATAATAGTGTGTTAACTTTAAATAGTAGTAACTTTATCATACATTGTCAGAATTTCGAACGGTCAGATTCGTTGGGATCGTATGGATGGACACTACACAATGAGACTAACTGGAAGTGAATCGGAGCTCGTTACAATTTATAGTGAAATAAGTTGTCTGTTCAAATCAAGCGATGGTTATCGTTATTAACGATGATCGTCCAATGTGAGTAAAACTCACCAACTCTGAACAGTTATATTTTTATAACATATTCTTAGAACTGATAATTATTTGTTGATTTCTATGTGTTAACTGTTTGGTTGAATTGCTTGTGTATCGGTTGAAATTATAGATAGCGATATATATATAAATCGTTAATCAAATGTTGATTTTGTTTAGCAGAATATTTCATTTTAAAATGAAATCGATGTTAATTATATTTTTTAACATCTGTGATGCAGGGAAATAGGTTGGAGGAATCCAACTAGATTCCTCAACATTTATTTTACTTTTTTCATATATTGTAATATATGATATGATATAAAATCTGTTGATGATGATGTTTGTTTGAATGATATCGATCATTGTGATTTGTTATTTTAAATACCGTAAGAAATACTGGCATGTAGAAAGGGGATTTTCAAAGTATATTTCAAAAATAAATTAGTTATATAAAATCAATGGCTTTTATATAGAAAAGGAAAAAGGGATTTTATAAAAGAAAACATTCATAAAATCGAAAGGGTTTTGAAAAGGAAATATTCATTGATATAAATATGATAAGGATAAAAGGAAATTTATTTATAAAATCAAAGGATTTTATAAAAAGGATATTTTCTTATAAAATGAATTAGAAAAGATAAAAAAGGTAATTACTTATAAAATCAAAGGATTTTATAAAGAGGAATATTTATTGGGATAATAAATAGAAGTATAAAGGGATTATTTATTTGGGAAATAAATAAGAGTTATAAAGGAAAATATTTGTGAAACAAATAGAAAGGAAAAGTTGCTTCCTAAAGTCACTTTATCTCTAAGGCAACAGATTGGTGCATTCCGCTTTTCGATGCTTTGAGGAAAGGAACGAAAGATTTCTAGTGGACTACAGAATGTCAAACATCTTTCGAGGAGACAAGCACATGGAATCGCCACCAATGTTATCAAAACCTAAAGACGGAGAAGATCTATTCTTATATCTGGCAGTTTCATCCCACGCCTTGAGTGCAGCATTAGACAAAGAGGATTTGAAAGTTCAAAGGCTAGTATATTACATCAGTAAGAGGCTTTCTGGGGAAGAGCTAAACTGTCCCAAGTTGGAGAAGCTTACAAGTTGTCTGCTCATCGCCTCAAAAAATCTAAGGCCATATTTCCAATCTCACACTATCAAGGTCCTCACAGATCAGCCTCTAAAGAAAGTCCTATTTCGTCCGGAGACTTCGAGAAGGTTATTGAAATGGAACATCGAGCTTATCCAATACAATATCACTTACCATCCATGGAGGGTATTCAACAGACCAGCTTTAGCAGACTTCGTCCCTGAATTAATGGATAGGGGTAATGAGAAAGAAGATACTGTCAAAGTCATTACTCGATGGAAACTATTCGTTGATGGAGCCATGATCGAGTATTTCTTAGGGGCAGGAGTAGTGCTAGAGACTCCTGAAGGATGTTCACTATGCTATGCTTTGAGACTAGAATTTCCATCAATGAATAACGAAGCTGAATATGAAGCTTTAATTGCTGGGTTGAAAATTGTAACAACCCGTATTTCTGATAATATGTTATATTGTAAATCGAGGCAGAAATTAATCCTAAATCTGAATCAAGGGAAACGAGTTATGCCATTGCGTTCGTCTCGGAAAAATACGCGAAATAGATTCCGAGTTTTCGAAAATCGGAGTCCGTATGACCCAATTAAGGCCCAACGAAGTTTTCAGAAAATTTCTAAGTAAAAACAGATTTCAAATTCAAACTTGGATTTGGGAAATTGGGCCAGTTGGGCCAGGCGGGAAAATTCCCGCCACAGTACCCAAGTCGACAGCCCTGTCGACTTGGGAGTCGACTTGGTCTGACCAGGTCGACAGCCCTGTCGACTTGGCTGTCGACTTGGCTCAGACGCCCAGTCCTGCCTGGTGCACCATTTTGAGAATGGGTTGAGCTAGGGGGCCAGATTCGGTTTTGAGGGTTGAGATTGCAACTAGGGTTTAATCATATGGTCTAAAACACTAGCCTAATCTATAAATAAGACCCTAACCTACCCTAAATCATCATTAATCTATCCTACAACTAAACTATGGCAAAATCAATCCTCTCATGGCCTCCACTCTCTTCATACAATTCCTAAATCAATTTCTAAGTGATTTTCCATGCATACAAGTGTATTTAGACTTGTATGATCATCATTAGCTTGCATTCAACTCAAGCTACTATATTCGCATCATAAAGGAGGAGTCTTGATCAAGTTTGCTTGCATTTTTGGGTTTTAATTAGTTGCATAAGGGGTTTCTTACATTTGCTATACTCATTTGAGTCCGCATAAGCATTGTAAGCCCTATTCCTTTCATACTTGAACTTTAAAGTTAAATGTATGATATGCAAATTGTCATATGTTATGCAAGTTTTGTTATGCAAGTATGATATGCAAATTGTCATATGTTATGCAAGTTTTGTTATGCAAGTTTGACATGCAAGTTGTCATATGTTATGCAAGTTTTGTTATGCAAGTATGATATGCAAGTTGTCATATGTTATGCAAGTTTAGTTATGCAAGTATGAGATGCAAGTTGTCATATGTTATGCAAGTTTTGTTATGCAAGTTTGACATGCAAGTTGTCATATGTTATGCAAGTTTTGTTATGCAAGTTGATATGCAAGTTGTCATATGATATGCAAGTATGTTATGCAAGTTTGGGATGGTCATATGGTTCATGTTATCATGTTATGCAAGCTTATTTTGAGTATGTGAACATAAAGCTTCAAGCTTTATGCCAAAGGTTGCATTTTGGCAACATGTAAGTTATCATATCACTTATGATAACTTGCATGTGAGGCCAAATGCGAACTTGAGGCCATTTCTACATGTCATTTAGCACCATGTATCATGAATATGCCAAGTTTGGTTTTATGCATGCTTTTTGGCCCTAAAAGTGTAATATGCAAGTGTATGAACACATGAACATTTCATATGCCACCATGTTGAACTTGTGGCTTTAACATTTTTATGTCATGATTATGCCAAGTTCCCTCTTTCTGTCCTTTATGCGCTATTGCGATATGTAAGCGATGGGATTGCGTTTGGGTTTGGGTAAACTTAAAAGACATAAAAACATGAGCTTGGGAATTTACCTATTAAGTTAGGTTTACCCATTGGGAATTTACCTATTAAGTTAGGTCTACCCAATTGCTTGAAAATTGTAACATGTTTTGGAAACATGATGGACATGACACTTAGAAAAGATAAGTGTGGCCAACTCGAGGTTGGGTTGAGTTTGTAGCGTAAACCTACCCGGAACCGACCGGCCTAACTAGTTGCTACAAACAATAGGACCCAATGTGAGAAGTTGGTCATGTTGTACCTTGAACCCGAGGTTTGACCAAGTTGTGGTGTAAAGCTACCCGGAACCGACCGGCTTAACTAGTAACCGCAACAAAGTCTAATGTGAGAGGTTAAGGCGCATTAATTAATTAATTAATGCTACATGATAAGGTTAAGGAAATCTGACTTATGACAGTGAACCAATCTGAACTCGGTAAAGTAACGGGGTTAAGTTAACCAACACTTAACCAATCTGAACTCGGTAAATTAACGGGGTTAAGTTAACCTACACTTAACCAATCTGAACTCGGTAATTTAACGGGGTTAAGTTGAACTATACTTAACCAATCCAACTCAGTAATTTGGTAAGACTGAGGACCAATTTGATACCTGGTCTGGATAAACTAACTTGATTGATAAATTAAACGAACCTGTTTTGCGGATCTGTAGGACCCACACCAAGTTAGGCAAGTTTGTAAATCTGTTATCTGATCCGTTAGTCTGAAAACTGACCATCTGAATCTGGTATGTCTGAACTCTGTTAATAAGTTAATCTGAATTTGATAGTCTGGGGATACAAGGGGGAATACTTGTGTCATCTGTTGTTTGGGACCCATATTAGTCAGTAACCCTTTCTGGTATCAAAACTTTGACCCAACCGTAGGTAGGGTCCGGGCACGCTTACTGAACTAATTATAAGTGGTTCATTCTGATAATGGCGATGGGTGTTGATGGTGCGTTCCAACCGGGTCATGTGCGTGCATGGATCCCGGTCTGCCTCTGAGGATGTAAGACACTGTGACATCTGTAAATATGCCTGTGTCAATTGGTTGCCACTTTAGGGAGTGATACACCCTATCGTGGGGCCGACACAGGGTATTTATGTATTAGGGAGCCGATCGCTTGGGTAGGATTCAGGGTACACTTAGTTCTGTCTGATTCTGTCGGTACCGTCTGTTTTGTTGGGTGGCAACACCCGTCTGTTTCTGCGTGGTACCGTTCTGTTAGGGTGGTAAAGGCCCATTTTTGTTAGCATTCTGTTTCTGTACTCTATCTGTTAGGGTGGCTAAGGCCCATTATAGTTAGTATTCCGTTTCTGTACTTTATCTGTTAGGGTGGTAAAGGCCCATTATAGTTAGTATTCCGTTTCTGTACTTTATCTGTTGGGATGGTAAAAGCCCAAATTTCCCAAACTCTATTTCTGCATGGACCCTTCTGTTCCGACCTGTTTCGATGTGAACATTGGGGTAACACCTAATCCTGTTATACTAGAATTGGTACCAAGAAGTTAGATCTTGGTTTGAGTCAAACACCTGATACTGGGCCAAGTTTGGGCCAAGGGATAAATTCTGGATTATTCATGACATGTTAGAATGTTAGTACACCTGTGGTACAAAACCTTAAACCGGATTATGCGATGACACCTTTATCTGCCTCGTTAGTTAATCAACATGTTAGTATATTGTTATCCCTATGTTCATACCTGCTGCTCATGCCAGTTAACTTTATCAGTTTACATTGATTGTAGTAGGGCTTACTCAGTCTTTTTGACTGACCTGTTTTTTTTCGCCTCTTTTCTTTCGTTTCCCCCCCCCCCCCCAGATTTACAGGGAGGGAATACCGGTACTTAGCTTGGATCTTAACTGCTTTTCATTGACAGCTCACGTATGCTTTGGACTTGAGCTGGCTATGGTTTTTCCATTTTGGGGATAGCTACTTTATGTTTTACTTTTCAGTTTCAGATGATGTTATTTTATGTACTAGACTTGTTTATTTGGGAAATTGACATTATGATGTACCAGACTGGTTTTGAAATGGTTTAAAATCTTCCGCTGTTTTATCTATGTTATTTACTCTGTTTACATATATACATATGTTCTTGTTCTGCCTTGATATATCATTATGCATGTTTACCTGATTCAAACGCCCCTCCAAAGTCAGAGTGCTTGCAAGAGCCTCCCTGGCGGAGGCGGGGTGTTACATTTGGCATCAGAGCATATGGTTTACGAGAAGGGACAAAAAGGTTTTTGAAACTTTTGGAAAACTATTTTCAAAACCAAGTATAAAGTATTTTCCAAAGAAAAGTCTAGTTTATTTTAAAAGGCTATTCCCCAAAAGCCATTAGCACAATCCTTAGTTATCTATTCTTAGTTTCCTCGTTCTGAATCTATCTTTTCCTTCGTTTCAGTATGGCCGATAACTTTGTTATCCCGGAGGGAGTGCAAGTTCCCGTTTGGTATAGGAGACTTATGGAGGCTAGGGCGACCGAAGCCGGCCCCGCAAATGTTACTCCTCCTCCGGTGGTTAATATTCCTCCTCCTCCTGTCGCTAATGTTCCTCCTCCACCGGTTGCTGAGGTTCCTCTTCCTCCTCCCCCTCAGCATCCTCAGGTTGACTTCGCAAAAACTTGCAAAGATTTCAAAGCAATGGGTGGCAAGAACTTCCAAGGCACAGAGACTTTTGTAGAGGCCAGAAATTGGTTGAAAGAGACCGAGGATTTGTTTGCTATCTTTGGGTTAGACGATCAGAGGAAGGTCTTGTTGGCGGTTTGGCTTATGAAGGATGAAGTCGCTTATTGGTGGGAAGTCACCAATGGTACTAGGCCTGTTGAGACTTGGGCCGATTTCAGGGCAAGGTTCATGCTTAAGTTTCTGTCTTCTACTGAAGAGAATTTGCAAATGGAAAGGTTTATTGCTTTGAAGCAAGGGGACATGTCTGTTAAAGAATATGTGAACAAGTTCAACCAGTTAGCTCGTTTTGGCTTGGATATGGTGAGTACTACTCAGAAGAAGGCTCTTCGTTTTGCTAGAGGATTGAATGAGCCTTTACAGGAATTAGCTATGTCTCATGTGCCCATGGGGGCCACGTTTGAGAGTTTGGTAGATATGGTCCTACTCCATGAAGAGAACAAGAGTGCGAAGAAGGAGGTCAAGGTGAATGAGTCTCAAAACAAGAAAGCGGGACCCAAAAAGGAAATACAAAAGAAGGAGGAGAAGTCTGAAGATAAGAAGGAAAAGAAGTGCTTTACTTGTGGAAGCTCAACTCATCTAAACAAGGATTGCAGAAAGAGAAAGGGCACTTGCTTTAACTGTGGAGAGATGGGGCACTTCACTAGGGACTGCCCGAAGAAGAAAGGGACTACATCGGAAGGAACGATGAATACTCGTATGGCGGGCGAATAGATTAGGGCTAGAATAATTTGTCTGTAGGATGTTTAATTTTCCTTGTCTGATTTTCAGTTTGAAACTCTTTTTCTGGTATCTCGATTCTGTACTAGTTTTGCTTCTGATCTGGTAATGGTCTCAAACTCCCTGAGAGTTATAACTCATCTGTCTGTGATAAATTGGGATTTGAGAGTATCTTTGACTATGACAAATACATTCTGGGTTTCTACCATGCTTAGTTTCCTAAGAATCATTTGGGGAAAATCTGATCTGTACTAGTAGTCTGTAAGTATATGTACCAAGTTTTTGTTTTATCTATACTCGCTTCCATCACTCGACTGTATCTGGTGGAGATGGGAATCCTATGGATGTAAACATGTGTTTGAGACATGTTATGTTTGATGGTTGCAAGTGGATGCAAGTGGTTGCTAGTGGTTGCTCGTGGATGCATAAACACACACTAGGCACTAGATCGGCTTGAAATACACTCTCATATTGCATATGGACGTGTGTACATTTTCGACTCTTATGGTTGCAAGATGGTTAATTCAGCACATGGATGTTGCATATGGACGAATGGTTGTGCACACATATAGTATTATGTGATTAGGACTATTTGCATACATGATGGATTCATTTCACTAACATACTCTGCATTGCTGATCTTTGCATTAGATAAGAACATATACACACACCTTTTGCATATGCTCATACCGCATTAGAATCTTTAAGGACAATGATTGCTCGTGAATGATGATTTGAGTAGATGGATGATGGATGGTAGGATGCGTTCTTCCTAACTTGAAGATTTCGAGGACGAAATCCTTTGAGGAGGGGAGAATGTAACAACCCGTATTTCTGATAATATGTTATATTGTAAATCGAGGCAGAAATTAATTCTAAAATCTGAATCAAGGGAAAGGAGCTATGCCATTGCGTTCGTCTCGGAAAAATACGCGAAATAGAGTCCGAGTTTTCGAAAATCGGAGTCCGTATGACCCAATTAAGGCCCAACGAAGTTTTCAGAAAATTTCTAAGTAAAAACAGATTTCAAATTCAAACTTGGATTTGGGAAATTGGGCCAGTTGGGCCAGGCGGGAAAATTCCCGCCACAGTACCCAAGTCGACAGCCCTGTCGACTTGGGAGTCGACTTGGTCTGACCAAGTCGACAGCCCTGTCGACTTGGCTCAGACGCCCAGTCCTGCCTGGTGCACCATTTTGAGAATGGGTTGAGCTAGGGGGCCAGATTCGGTTTTGAGGGTTGAGATTGCAACTAGGGTTTAATCCTATGGTCTAAAACACTAGCCTAATCTATAAATAAGACCCTAACCTACCCTAAATCATCATTAATCTATCCTACAACTAAACTATGGCAAAATCAATCCTCTCATGGCCTCCACTCTCTTCATACAATTCCTAAATCAATTTCTAAGTAATTTTCCATGCATACAAGTGTATTTAGACTTGTATGATCATCATTAGCTTGCATTCAACTCAAGCTACTATATTCGCATCATAAAGGAGGAGTCTTGATCAAGTTTGCTTGCATTTTTGGGTTTTAATTAGTTGCATAAGGGGTTTCTTACATTTGCTATACTCATTTGAGTCCGCATAAGCATTGTAAGCCTTATTCCTTTCATACTTGAACTTTAAAGTTAAATATATGATATGCAAATTGTCATATGTTATGCAAGTTTTGTTATGCAAGTATGATATGCAAATTGTCATATGTTATGCAAGTTTTGTTATGCAAGTTTGACATGCAAGTTGTCATATGTTATGCAAGTTTTGTTATGCAAGTATGATATGCAAGTTGTCATATGTTATGCAAGTTTTGTTATGCAAGTATGATATGCAAGTTTTGTTATGCAAGTTTGACATGCAAGTTGTCATATGTTATGCAAGTTTTGTTATGCAAGTTGATATGCAAGTTGTCATATGATATGCAAGTATGTTATGCAAGTTTGGGACGGTCATATGGTTCATGTTATCATGTTATGCAAGCTTATTTTGAGTATGTGAACATAAAGCTTCAAGCTTTATGCCAAAGGTTGCATTTTGGCAACATGTAAGTTATCATATCACTTATGATAACTTGCATGTGAGGCCAAATGCGAACTTGAGGCCATTTCTACATGTCATTTAGCACCATGTATCATGAATATGCCAAGTTTGGTTTTATGCATGCTTTTTGGCCCTAAAAGTGTAATATGCAAGTGTATGAACACATGAACATTTCATATGCCACCATGTTGAACTTGTGGCTTTAACATTTTTATGTCATGATTATGCCAAGTACCCTCTTTCTATCCTTTATGCGCTATTGCGATTTGTAAGCGATGGGATTGCGTTTGGGTTTGGGTAAACTTAAAAGACATAAAAACATGAGCTTGGGAATTTACCTATTAAGTTAGGTCTACCCATTGGGAATTTACCTATTAAGTTAGGTCTACCCAATTGCTTGAAAATTGTAACATGTTTTGGAAACATGATGGACATGACACTTAGAAAAGATAAGTGTGGCCAACTCGAGGTTGGGTTGAGTTTGTAGCGTAAACCTACCCGGAACCGACTGGCCTAACTAGTTGCTACAAACAATAGGACCTAATGTGAGAAGTTGGTCATGTTGTACCTTGAACCCGAGGTTAGACCAAGTTGTGGTGTAAAGCTACCCGGAACCGACCGGCTTAACTAGTAACCGCAACAAAGTCTAATGTGAGAGGTTAAGGCGCATTAATTAATTAATTAATGCTACATGATAAGGTTAAGGAAATCTGACTTATGACACTTAACCAATCTGAACTCGGTAAAGTAACGGGGTTAAGTTAACCAACACTTAACCAATCTGAACTCGGTAAATTAACGGGGTTAAGTTAACCTACACTTAATCAATCTGAACTCAGTAATTTAACGGGGTTAAGTTGAACTATACTTAACCAATCCAACTCAGTAATTTGGTAAGACTGAGGACCAATTTGATACCTGGTCTAGATAAACTAACTTGATTGATAAATTAAACGAACCTGTTTTGCGGATCTGTAGGACCCACACCAAGTTAGGCAAGTTTGTAAATCTGTTATCTGATCCGTTAGTCTGAAAACTGACCATCTGAATCTGGTATGTCTGAACTCTGTTAATAAGTTAATCTGAATTTGATAGTCTGGGGATACAAGGGGGAATACTTGTTTCATCTGTTGTTTGGGACCCATATTAGTCAGTAACCCTTTCTGGTATCAAAACTTTGACCCAACCGTAGGTAGGGTCCGGGCACGCTTACTGAACTAATTATAAGTGGTTCATTCTGATAATGGCGATGGGTGTTGATGGTGCGTTCCAACCGGGTCATGTGCGTGCATGGATCCCGGTCTGCCTCTGAGGATGTAAGACACCGTGACATCTGTAAATATGCATGTGCCAATTGGTTGCCACTTTAGGGAGTGATACACCCTATCGTGGGGCCGACACAGGGTATTTATGTATTAGGGAGCCGATCGCTTGGGTAGGATTCAGGGTACACTTAGTTCTGTCTGATTCTGTCAGTACCGTCTGTTTTGTTGGGTGGAAACACCCGTCTGTTTCTGCGTGGTACCGTTCTGTTAGGGTGGTAAAGGCCCATTTTTGTTAGCATTCCGTTTCTGTACTCTATCTGTTAGGGTGGCTAAGGCCCATTATAGTTAGTATTCCGTTTCTGTACTTTATCTGTTAGGGTGGTAAAGGCCCATTATAGTTAGTATTCCGTTTCTGTACTTTATCTGTTGGGATGGTAAAAGCCCAAATTTCCCAAACTCTATTTCTCCATGGACCCTTCTGTTCCGACCTATTTCGATATGAACGTTGGGGTAACACCTAATCCTGTTATACTAGAATTGGTACCAAGAAGTTAGATCTTGGTTTGAGTCAAACACCTGATACTGGGCCAAGTTTGGGCCAAGGGATAAATTCTGGATTATTCATGACATGTTAGAATGTTAGTACACCTGTGGTACAAAACCTTAAACCGGATTATGCGATGACACCTTTATCTGCCTCGTTAGTTAATCAACATGTTAGTATGTTGTTATCCCTATGTTCATACCTGCTGCTCATGCCAGTTAACTTTATCAGTTTACATTGATTGTAGTAGGGCTTACTCAGTCTTTTTGACTGACCTGTTTTCTTTCGCCTCTTTTCTTTCGTTCCCCCCCCCCCCAGGTTTACAGGGAGGGAATACCGGTACTTAGCTTGGATCTTAACTGCTTTTCTTGGACAGCTCACGTATGCTTTGGACTTGAGCTGGCTATGGTTTTTCCATTTTGGGGATAGCTACTTTATGTTTTCCTTTTCAGTTTCAGATGATGTTATTTTATGTACTAGACTTGTTTATTTGGGAAATTGACATTATGATGTACCAGACTGGTTTTGAAATGGTTTAAAATCTTCCGCTGTTTTATCTATGTTATTTACTCTGTTTACATATATACATATGTTCTTGTTCTGCCTTGATATATCATTATGCATGTTTACCTGATTCAAACGCCCCTCCAAAGTCAGAGTGCTTGCAAGAGCCTCCCTGGCGGAGGCGGGGTGTTACAAAAATTGCGAAAGAGTTACAGTTAAATGCCCTTCATATTTTCTACGACTCGCAGTTAGCGGCATGTCGGGTTAAAAGAAAGTTCCAAGCTAAGGGAGGAAACTTGCCAGCTCACCTATCAAAATCTTGGGAACTACTCAGTTACTTCGATCACTACACCATCTCACACATTCCTCGAGAATAAAACTTGAAGACTGACTCATTCGCAAAACTCGCCAGTACAGGAGATGCACAAATGTTGGGATTAGTTCCAGTTGAAGTCCTTTCATATCCTAGCACTACTAACAGTGATGTAGATTGGATCATGGAAACTGCTACAGTGCCAGATTCATGGATGGTTCCAATCGTAGATTATCTCCTCAAAGGTGTGCTCCCAGATGATAGAAAAAGAGAAGGAAACTACTCAGAAAGGCTCCCATGTATATCATTCAGGATGGTTGACTATATAGGCGATGCTTCTCTATGCTTTTTCTCCGCTGTTTTACAAAGGAGGAATCTAGAGCAATCTTGGCAGAACTGCATGATAGAGAGTGTGGCGGTCATACTGGTGGTAAGACTTTAGCCAAGAAAATACTGCGATACAGTTACTTTTAGCCTGATGTGAACCAAGGCTATGCAACTTATACAAGAAAGTGTGACAGGTGCCAGAGATTTGTGAAGATCCCCAGAGCGCCATCTACAGAGTTCACTCAAATGGTCAGTCCATGGCCATTTGCTGTCTGGGGCATTGATCTAATTGGGACATTACCTACAGCGAAAACTAGTTTCATATATGCCATTGTAGCTGTTGATTACTTCACCAAGTGGACAGAAGTAGAGTCGCTAGCCACAATCACCTCAAAGAAAGTTATCAACTTCATCTTAAAGAACATTATTTGCAGGTTTAGTGTGCCACAAAAGATAATCAAAGACAATGGGACGCAATTTGAAAGCGAAGAGTTTAAGGAATTCTGTGCCAAATATAAGATCAAGAAAAGCTTTGCTACAGTGGCTCATCCGCAGGCTAACGGTCAAGAGGAAGCTGTGAACAAAATCATCAAATCAACCATCAAGAAGCGAGTAAAGAAAGCTCAAGGTTGTTGGGTCGACATAATACTACACGCACTATGGTCGTACAGGACTACTCATAAATCTGCTATCGGGACATACTACCACATGCACTATGGTCGTATAGGACGACTCATAAATCTGCTACTAGGCACACTCCTTTCTCCTTGGAATTTGGTTCATAATGTGACGATCCCAAAATCCGAGGGGCGGTATTAAGGATAATCATAGGGAAATAACACATTAATCATCATAGCAGAGTACAGATAATAGCAGAAACAATAAATAAAATAATTTTACACGGATATGACAGCGGAATCACAACATGTAGGAATATCAGAATAGCATAACGCGGGATATACTTAGTAAATAAAAAGGAAAGTGATCAGTCATCATCGTCAGTGGCGGAATACATACATGCAGTGAGACATAATAAAGGTATCAGTCTACATCGCCGAAGGCGGAATACATAATATAAGTACAGTAATGGCGGAAAAAGTCAAAGTCATCTCTGTGAAGTCAGCCTCGCCATGAGCCAAAAATGCACTCTATGTAGCAGTGCAGAACCAAAAACCACCTGTCACCTGTGTACCAGGCTGCCCGTGTGAAAATAAGGGCACCCGCGTTTGCAAAGTGAAACAAACAACGAGTCAGTCATGGGGACTGGTATGAGGAATCTATTTAACAGTTAAACAACAGTAATAGCAAATCATAGGACCACGCCACTTTCGCGGAACGGGTTTACTCCAGTGATTGCTAGTACATTTAAAAACGAAGTAAATTCTTTTAAAACAACGCAATGCTTTTGGAAAGAATGAAGCCATTATAAGACTCAGGTCCCATCACACAATGCAACGCAAGCCGGAGGATAGAGTTTTACCTTATAAGGGCCAAATATGCTTGATACGTGTAAAGCAAAATCATTTGATATTATTACTAGTGCATATATGTTTCAAAAATGAAGAGCATCATAAATATCAATCATAGGCGACATGAGCGTCCCATGCCACTATGTCGCCATATATAAGTTACAATCGAATCCGTTATCTCGTATTGGAAATTGGATTTCCGTCATGAGTCAAGGCAAGGGGCAAGCTCCTCTCCGCTTCGAGACACTCTAGCAAATGCCTCGGGACTACACACTCTGGGTAACCCCTGGATCTTCAGGGCCGGTCCTCTCTTACGTTTGAGGATTGGCGATTCCTGAACACACGTTTCCCGGTCCTTACAGACCTATAATCGAGGCGCCTCGCATTCCAACAACCACAAAGGTGAAAAGTAGATATATATGTCAGGGCTGGTAAGTCACTGACACCACCATAGCTAGAAAGAAACGTCGTGCTCTCCCTGCAGTCCGTATCCCGTTTTTAACTCATACCGGGGTGTGAGGTTCGCGAATCTACGAAATACACAAAGCTAGGCCGCGTAGACCTTGCTTTGATCATCATCCACAAGACTTTGCTTTGCAACAGAAGCCTTGATCACAGCATCTTGGCATGCCACATAGGCAGTCCACTCCATACGATTGATTTCCATCGATATATAACCTCTAAGCTCGTACGTCTCGGAGAAGGGCGTCAAGCAAAAGAATAAATTCTCCGCCGCCAAACAGATATATATTTAACAGAGATCAATCAGTATAGAACAAAATCCAATGTCAGACACACAGTCCATTTACAAGTCCGTCCTGGGTCTGAACGAAACCGGAGGCGTCAAATTCCTCGTGTATCCGTCCAATCAACACATACGTTCAGACGGCTACTACTTCCGTCCCTTTCCGGTAGCTACTCCGGTTAGGAACCTCAGTAGCGCCCATCCAACCGATACGAAGATCGTCGGTCTTGAATCGTCTTTGCATTTTCCAATTCGAGTCGCTCGATAAATTATTTGAAATGAGGGTTAGCTCGGCCTTTTCAAATAATTTACGTCATTAGAATTTAAATCGATTCATTTTATGGTTATATTATTCGACATCCATCTTTCAGTTATTTAGTGTTATTTTCATGTCAAACACGTACAACCATCCAATATCAAACAATTCAAGCCCAATTGGTTTATTTTCAATCAATATTGCTTATAATATTTTATAACGATTTTTCGCCATTTTTATTTATTTAAAAATGGCCATATTTAATTTAACGATGTTTCAGGTCGTGCCGTGGCACTGGTGCTGTTTTTCTTCTAATTTGTTTTACACATATCGGAAAATCTAACCGTTGGATTCCTAAAAAGTCTATATCAGTGGGAAGATATTCCCAAAGCGAACCCAACGGTTCCAGTTTCGTGAGAATCCGTCGGTCGGATCTTCCACACTAGTCGTTTGAAGTTACGGTTTCAAAATTCGAACTGCAGCGTCGTTATTTGATTTAATTTAATTATATTTATATATAAATATAAACGATTCTGGCGCTGTTTTTCCTCAGATTTGAATTAAACATTCCGGACAATCCAACCGTTGGATTTTTACAAGGTTGGTGCCGTTGGAAAGATATTTCCAAGGCGAACCCAGCGGTTGCGGTTTCGGGAAAATCCGATGGTCGGATTTCTCGTACTAACCGTTTCAAATTACGATTCCGAAACGCGAACTGCACGGCCTCTATTCCTTTTAATTATATTTATATTTTTATATATAAATATAGTTCATCCTATTCTTTCAACTATAGTTCATTTTATATTTTCAACCTCGTTTTCACTTCAAATATTTCACTAACGCCTTAATATTTCGAAAAAATTCGCCATAACCTCATTTGTACGGGGAGGGGTTTGGAAATTTATTGGGCCGAATTAGGTACCCAATAAATCCTAAAAAGCATTCACATATTTATAGTGATATATTTTGGTGTTTACGGGGGAGCATGTACTGATAATCACTCCAGAGAATAAATTCTCGTCACCCTGTTTCCGTGTGGAAATAAATAGTCCATGTGCCGTATCTAATAACTAGAGCGACGTGATTATTGTCAACTCCAGACCCGTGTGGTGTAACGACCCAGAAAATCTGAACCAATTTGTAATTTTTAAATTGGCTAAAATAATGGATTTTAATTATTTAAAATAAATATTTTAAATAATGGCGATGAAAACTGAGTTGAAATCGACATTTGAAAACCAATATAATTAATTATAATTATATATAGAATTGAAAATGGCGCGGTAGTTCGATAATTCGATTTCAAACTTCAATTGAATATACCGGGTGCAAAACAATCCGGATTTTAGTGAGACCAAAAACATTAGTATCTAATTGATGATATCTTTCTAACGAATCCGACCAATCGAAATTTGAAAGCGGGAATCAAAAGATATGTCCAGTTGAAAATTCTGAATAGTCGCTATGGAATTCAGGCCCTTAAAAATGGACATTTTGCAAACGACCTCGGATTTCGACGAAACCACTTTTGTTGGATCCGCAGTGTCAAGTTATTGTTAGGTTTCAAATTTCATAATTTTTCGAATCAATATGTGAGCGTGGCAAAGGAAAACGCGTTTGACCGATTTCAGTTGATTTTAATCGACTGGAAATTGACTATTTTTCAAACGGTCTCAGAATTCGACGAAACTAGTTTTGTTAGGACCGTATCGTCAATACGAAGCTAGAAAATATTTTTTTTGAATTTTTCTAGTTAGTATGTGGCCCCGGTAATTTGAAATGTACGTTTAAAATTCAATATAGTGATTTAAATGAAAATTCAAAAGGAAACTGACTGTAACGATCAAATCAGCTTGCGATACATATCCCATTGTGTTCGGGACAGGGGTGAAACGCTATGGACGACAGGCGGTGGGCCTCGTTTCGAGGTCGAGTGTAAAAGTCAACCTATGTGCAAAAATAATAATTAAATAATATAAAAAAAAAATATTTCTCTCCCTCCCTTATCTTCATTGCCCCCCCCCCCCCGTTCGTTATAATTCGTAACAGAAAAAAAAAAAAAAAGCAAAACCCTAAAAACTATCGACGCCGCCGCCCCCCCTCCAGACTTCGCCATCGCCTTCCGTTCGAAACCATAGCCACCGCCTTACCTCGAACCCATCGCGACGCCACCAGACCCAAGCCGCACCTCGAAGCCCAACTCCGCCTTGCCTCCATCGATCGAAGACCCGAAGCCGCCGCACCTCCCTGAACCGCCGATCGCCACCAGAAACCCCCCCCCCCCCTTTTCGCAGCTACATCGGTGAGCATTCCCTATTTTTATTTATTTAATTTATTTTCTTTTTTATTTTATTCTGTTAAAACTGTTTTATGTTTTTAAAGAAAAACTGAATTTTAAAAATTTAAAACTGATTTTAATTTTAGGTAATTAAAACTGATTTAGGTTTTAAAAATTTAAAACTGGTTTTATTTTAGATAAGTAAAACTGATTTGGTTTTTAAAAATTAAAAACTGAAATTTTTAAAAAAGTTAAAACTGGTTTCTTTAAAGAAAGTAAAAATAGAATTGTCATATTATTTTTTTATTTTTATATGTTGAAAGCAAAAGGAAAAATCATATTTTTATATGTTGAAAGCAAAAGGAAAAATCATATTTTTATATGTTGAAAGCAAAAGTAAAAATCATATTTTTATATGTTGAAAGCAAAAGTAAAAATCATATTTTTATATGTTGAAAGCAAAAGTAAAAATCATATTTTTATATGTTGAAAGCAAAAGTAAAAATCATATTTTTATATGTTGAAAGCAAAAGTAAAAATCATATTTTTATATGTTGAAAGCAAAAGTAAAAATCATATTTTTATATGTTGAAAGCAAAAGTAAAAATCATATTTTTATATGTTGAAAGCAAAAGGAAAAATCATATTTTTATATGTTGAAAGCAAAAGTAAAAATCATATTTTTATATGTTGAAAGCAAAAGTAAAAATCATATTTTTATATGTTGAAAGCAAAAGTAAAAATCATATTTTTATATGTTGAAAGCAAAAGGAAAAATCATATTTTTATATGTTGAAAGCAAAAGTAAAAATCATATTTTTAAATATTGAAAGTCAAAATTCGATTTTTATATATTGAATAGCATAGTAAAAATTCGATTTTTACATGTGTAGAGAATACGGGCGAAAGCGACAAAAGGCGAAGATTTCTATAAGTGAAGTGTCGTGCAGTTGGATAGCTATTGGTGAGATTTCTGATTTAAAATTTATATATATATACGTGTGAAGTAAAAGTGAATTGCTATATATAAATATATATATATATATACGCCCCTCGTCCACAAACCATGGACGATATTTATTGGTTGAAATTGTGGTGAAAATTGAATGATTGTTTGGGATTGTTTGTGATTGATATTGGTTGATTGTGGTTGAAAAATACCCATTTGTGGTTGAGAAATATTTGGTTGAAACCACATAGGATTAGTTTGTGGAAATGAAATAAATATATACATGCCGCCTGCGTGCGAACTAGATGCATGATTCCCATTGTCAAAAACCGCGAGGTTTTAAGGTAGAGCGAGGAGCCGTACTAAGGACGGTGCCGGTGTAACTACCCTGCCGTTATGCTGCCGAAATTTTGAATAATATTTGTGTGTTTGAATTATTTTCATATGCTTAAACTATAGAAAACATTCATGTGTTGAATTGATATTCATTCGTTGTTTAGAAATTCATGTGTTGAATGGTATTCATATTTTGAAATAAATTGTTCGATAATAAAAATCACATTTTTATCTATATATAAAAACTATAGAAAACATTCATGTGTTGAATTGATATTCATTCGTTGTTTAGAAATTCATGTGTTGAATGGTATTCATATTTTGAAATAAATTGTTCGATAATAAAAATCACATTTTTATCTATATATAAAAACTATAGAAAACATTCATGTGTTGAATTGATATTCATTCGTTGTTTAGAAATTCATGTGTTGAATGGTATTCATATTTTGAAATAAATTGTTCGATAATAAAAATCACATTTTTATCTATATATAAAAACTATAGAAAACATTCATGTGTTGAATTGATATTCATTCGTTGTTTAGAAATTCATGTGTTGAATGGTATTCATATTTTGAAATAAACTGTTTGATAATAAAAATCACCTTTTATCGACTATATGAACTGTATAGAAAAATAGTGTTTTGAAATGAATCGTTTTACAATAAAAATCACATTTTTATTGTATACATAAATCGTTAAAATGTGAAGTGTTAAAAATAGCCACTTGTTCAAAATAAACATAGATGAGTTGAAATATTCATTAATTAGCTAATGAAATGATTTGCACCTATTTATGTAACATTAGAATAAATGGAGTTTTTAAACCAAATAGAAATCAAATATGAAGTTGAATAGAAAATGAAAAATGATATGAACTGTATATATATGTACATGCAATATTCATTGAACAGGTTATAGCAAAGGGGCTAGAGAAGAGGAATAAAATTTTGTGCCCGACAAATAGGTACACATTTACTGATTTGTTTGGGTGATGATTTTGAGCCTGTTGGCTAGCCGCTTGGCTTTTTCTTTTTCTTTTTGAGATCAGAAGGACCGGGACGCTATTTGCGATTTCCCGACGCTCCCGGTGCAGGGGAGGTTATGGCGAAATTTTTCCAAAATTTAAGGCGTTAGAAAATTTTTTTGAAGTTAAAACGATATTGGAATTGTTGAATGAACTATATTTATATAACTATATAAATATAAATAAAATTAAAACGAAACGAGGCCGTGCAGTTCGTATTTTGAAACCGTGATTTCAAACGACTAGTACGGGAAATCCGACCATTGGATTTTCCCGAAACCTCAACCGTCGGGTTCGCCTTGGAATAATCTTTCCAACGGCACCAACCTTGTAAAAATCCAACGGTTGGATTGTCTGGAATGTTTAATTCAAATCTGAAGAAAAACAGCGCCAGAAACGATTATATTTATTTATATATATAAATAAAATTATATTTAATCGAATAACGACGCTACAGTTCGTATTTTGAAATCGAAATTTCAAACGATTGTACCGGGAGATCCGACCGTCGGATTTTCCCGAAACTGGAACCGTTGGATTCGTTTTGAAAAGACCTTTCTAATGATGTAAATTTTGTGAAGATCCAACGGTTAGATTTTCAGATATGTGTAAATCAAATCTGAAGAAAAACAGCGCCACGGCCACGTTATGGCCCGAAACGTCGTTTTGAATATATTAGCTATTTTAAAATAAATAAAAATAGCGATAAACAGTTATAAAATATCGTAAGCGATATGGAATGGAAATAAACTGAATTTGCTTGATTTATGTGATGTTTGATGGTTGAATGTGTTTGGTGTGAAAACTATATAAAGAACACAATTGGTGTTGTCGAATAATTTAACCATTGAAATAAATCGATTTGAAATTCTAAATATACGTGAATTATTTGAAAAGGCCGAGTTAATTCTCATTTCGAATAATCGACCGACGATTGAAATTCGAAGATGAAGACGATGGTCGAAGACCGGAGATCTTCACCTCGTTTGGATGGTAACCGAGGTCCTGATTGGGAGGCATCCCGAAATATGGATAATGAGTGGTGATCGTTCATACGTACGTGTTGATCGAAGGGTTTGCGAGGTATTTAGTGCCTCCGGTTTCGTTCAGACCCAGAACGGACTTGTAAATGGACTGTGTGTCTGACATAGGATTTATTCTGTGTGGCACGCTAAGATGCAGTGATCAGGGCTTCTGTTGAAAAGCAAAGTCTTGTGGTGATGATCAAAGAACCGCCTGTGTGGCGTAGCTTTGTGTATAACGTGAATTCGTGAGCCTCACACCCCGGTATGAACCTAAAACGGGAGAGGACATCAGGGAGGGCCTGCGTTTCTTTCTAGCTAGGGTGGTGTCAGTGACCTACCAGCCCTGACATTTATATACTTTTCACCTATGTGGTTGTTGCTGTTGCGAGGCGCCTCGGTTTGATCGGACGATCCGGGTCCGATGGAGTCATTCGTTGGCTCATTTACACCCCAAAGGGTGGGGAAACGCAGTGTTCAGGAATTTCAATCCACATCGGTGGACCGGCCCTGACGATCCAAAGGCTTGACTGAGTACTTGCCTGAGGGGCGGGCTAGAGCGTCTCGAATTCGGTAAGGACTATCTTTTGCTTTGGTTCATGACGGAAATCCAATTTCCAAATACGCGACGATGCGGTTTCGATTGTATATATATATTTGGCGACATAGTGGCATGGGACGCTCATGTCGTCTATGATTGATAGTTATGATTTGAAATAGTTTTCAAAACATATAAACACTAGCAATAATATCGAATGCCTTTGTTTTATTCGTATCAAGCATATCTTGGCCGTTATAAGGTAAAAACTCTATCCTCCGGTTTGCGTTGCATTGTGTGATGGGAACTGAGTCTTATAACGGCTTCATTTTTATAAAAAGCATAGCGATGTTTAAAAGAAAGGTTTGTTTTAAAGCACTGGCAATCCAATGGAATAAACCCGTTCCACGAAAGTGGCGTGGTCCTGTGATTAGCCAATTATATATGTGTTGAGTAGATTTCTCATACCAGTCCCATGACTGACTCGTAGTTTGTTTCACTCTCAAACTCGGGTGCCCCTTTTTCTACACGGGCAGCCTTGTTTTCAGGTTTAGCTGGTTCTTTCTGGATAGCTGGAGCTGAAGATGGATTCTATCATTTATTTCTTTTTATGCTGTTCAGCTCCTATTGTACATATTTTGTTTATTTCCGCTGTAGACATTTATGTATAGCTGAACTGTATTTGTACTAAGTAAGATCCTGTATACTGTGTAACTCTGATGATTACTTTTATCCAGTATATTTTGTTGTTCATTCTGGTGTATTTATTTAATTCTGTCCTGCTATTATATGTTTCTGTGTTATATTCCAAAAGATAACCTTGTTTCCGTGAGAACGGGAAATCGGGTCGTCTCATGTGGGGTTTTTATTAATCTGGCAATTTATCGTTATAATTTATTTAGTCCATATCGGTCATCAGTTCAACCTGTAGTACATAGTCATCGCCATACAAGCCTCTTGCTTATATGGTAAATCTTCCACCTCGTCACACAAGCTCCAATTGCTTATGTGGAATATGATGAAGTATGCCTATCGTCAAGAAGTATGCCATGTAGTGTAGTTCAAAATTAATTGTTACTATCCTATGGCGTTGTTTATTATTTCACACAGAAAAACCAGCACTCCGCATCCAATGGCATTCACAGGAGTTGATATATAAATAAAATTGTGCAGCCAACTCATCAAGGTTTACCTATTTGTCGGGCACGCAAATAATTTCTTTACTCTACAGCTAATCCATTTTTTCCTGTTCAACACATGTATATATATGCAGAACAAAGCTAATAATAATATTCCTAGCAAACTATTATTTATTTCAACACATGTGTATTTTTAACTAAGCGTATACATGATAAAAAGGAATATTTTTATCATCAAAAATATTTATTCGACACGTATGTATTTTTAACCAGGCGTATACTTGATAAAAGGAATATTTTAATCATCAAAAATATTTATTCGACACGTGTGTAATTTTAACACTTCATATTTACTATAAAAATATAGTTTTCATTGTCGATTCATTTTATTTTTAAAAGATGATAACATTCAACACATGAACTTCAATTCAACGAATGAATTGCAACTCAACACATGAATATTCGATATAGTTTGTATATATATAAAAATGTGATTTTTATCGCTAAAGCCATTTGTTTAAATTCGAATAATATTCAACACATGAATTTCAACTCAACGAATGAATTGCAACTCAACACATGAATATTCGATATAGTTTGTATATATATAAAAATGTGATTTTTATCGCTAAAGCCATTTGTTTAAATTCGAATAATACTCAACACATGAATTTCAACTCAACGAATGAATTGCAACTCAACACATGAATATTCGATATAGTTTGTATATATATAAAAATGTGATTTTTATCGCTAAAGCCATTTGTTTAAATTCGAATAATATTCAACACATGAATTTCAACTCAACGAATGAATTACAACTCAACACATGAATATTCGATATAGTTTGTATATATATAAAAATGTGATTTTTATCGCTAAAGCCATTTGTTTAAATTTGAATAATATTCAACACATGAATTTCAACTCAACGAATGAATTGCAACTCAACACATGAATATTCGATATAGTTTGTATATATATAAAAATGTGATTTTTATCGCTAAAGCCATTTGTTTAAATTCGAATAATATTCAACACATGAATTTCAACTCAACGAATGAATTGCAACTCAACACATGAATATTCGATATAGTTTGTATATATATAAAAATGTGATTTTTATCGCTAAAGCCATTTGTTTAAATTCGAATAATATTCAACACATGAATTTCAACTCAACGAATGAATTACAACTCAACACATGAATATTCGATATAGTTTGTATATATATAAAAATGTGATTTTTATCGCTAAAGCCATTTGTTTAAATTCGAATAATATTCAACACATGAATTTCAACTCAACGAATGAATTGCAACTCAACACATGAATATTCGATATAGTTTGTATACATATAAAAATGTGATTTTTATCGCTAAAGCCATTTGTTTAAATTCGAATAATATTCAACACATGAATTTCAACTCAACGAATGAATTGCAATCCAACAGATGAATATTCGATATAGTTTGTATATATACAAAAATGTGACTTTTATCGCTAAAGCCATTTGTTTAAATTCGAATAATATTCAACACATGAATTTCAACTCAACGAATGAATTGCAACTCAACACATGAATATTCGATATAGTTTGTATATATGTAAAAATGTGATTTTTATCGCTAAAGCCATTTGTTTAAATTCGAATAATATTCAACACATGAATTTCAACTCAACGAATGAATTGCAACTCAACACATGAATATTCGATATAGTTTGTATATATATAAAAATGTGATTTTTATCGCTAAAGCCATTTGTTTAAATTCGAATAATATTCAACACATGAATTTCAACTCAACGAATGAATTGCAACTCAACACATGAATATTCTATATAGCATATGTAAATAATTTCAATGAATGAAAATTATTCTAACACATAATTATTTCAGAAAATTTCGGCAGCATAACGGCAGGGTAGTTAAAACCGGGACCGTCCCTAGTACGACTCCTCGCTCTACCTTAAAACCTCGCGGTTTTTGACAATGGGGATCATGCATCTAGTTCGCACGCAGGCGGCATGTTTTATTTTCAATTCCACAATCCTATTCTATTTTGTTTTAACCACAAGAGGGTATTTTTCAACCACAAAGGTATTTTTCAACCATAATATCAACCACAAACAATTATTTCCAACCATTCGTCAAACCATATAATATCACGTCAATCACAAGCAATAAATATCGTCCATGGTCTGTGGACGAGGGGAGTATATATATATATAATATAATAATTCACTTGCATTTCATCACAATTTAAAGCATATATGTTCCAAACAACGCTTGTATAATTTATACATCGCTAATATAACTTATACAACACATGTACATGAGGTATACAATGCGTATATAATTTACACTTCGCTTATATAATTTATACAACGCGATTTCATTCACACAAATAGTTTAGATTCCTCACATTGGTTATTGCGGTGCTAAAAATCGTAGGAAGGTCAGAAAAATCCGCGGCTTCTTCTAGAATGTAGAGAGCTTCCTTGCGGTCACGGTGTCTCCTGTTTCATCGAATTTCGTTAAAGAACGAAAAAGATACTATTTTTCAAAGCTTTGCAACGCTTTATAGTGTTAAAACAGTTTAAAATTATATAAGTCGTTAGTTTTCAAACCTGCTCAAATCTAGGTTTGGATTTTTCTCTTGATTCGTTGCTCTATAGGATGATCGGACTGTTGGACGTCGTCGAGGGAGGGAAGAGCTTTCCGGCGCTGGTAGTCTGAGGTGATGCGATGGCGAATCGAGGCGGCGGCGGATCCAGGAAGGCGACGACTTTCTCGACGTCGTTCAGGCGAAGGAGCTGACGAGAGGGGGCGGCGTTGGGTCGGATGTGGAGAGGAGGCGTAGGGCTGTCGACTGGTGGTGGTGGCGCGGCCTAGCGTCGCCTGTGGCGATCGGAAAAGGGAGGGAAAGCGTGGAGCAACGAGGATCGTCCGTTTCGTCCTGGCGGCTAGGGTTTCTAGGGTTTTTTAATTTTTTTTTTTTAAAGAAAATTTCCTATTGGCCAGAATTTATAGAAAAATTTTTAAATAGTGTTTTTGCAAACGGACTCCTTTTTAAACCCAACGACTGTCGCCCCTAGCTAAATACCCCCATTCCGGACACAATGGGATATGTTTCGTTGGCCATTTCGACTGTTACAGTCAGTTATTTTTCAAATTAAAATATAAAACATTCGATATTTAATTTAAACGTACATTTCAATTTGCCAGGGCCACAAACTGAATCGAAAAATTCCAGAAAAATAAATCTAGCTTTGTTTTGACGATACAGTCCTAACAAAACCAGTTTCGTCGAATTCTGAGCTCGTTTGAAAAACGGCCATTTTCAGGTCGACCCATTTTAACAGAATTTGACCAAACACGCTATCCTTTGCCCCGCTCACATACTAGCTTCAAAAATTACGAAATTTGAAACTTAGCAATAATTTGACATCCCGGACCCAACAAAAGTGGTTTCGTCGAATTCCGAGGTCGTATGCAAAATCTCAATTTTCAAGGGCTATATATACTATATAGCGACCTTTCTGAAAATTCAATTGGCCATAACTTTTGATTTCCGTTATGAAATTTCGATTTTTCAGATTCGTTAGAAAGGTATTGATAAACAGATTTAAATATTTTTAGTTTCGTCAAAATCCGTTATATTTTCCACCCGGTACAGTCAGACCAAGTTTGTATTCAAAATTTCTAACTGCCATATTATACACAATTCTATATTTTATTGAAATATACAATTTCAACTATTCAAATTTCTTGGTAATAACCTAATTTAAAAATTTTAAACTGGTTCACATTTTCCGGGTTATTACAATCTCCCCCACTTAAAACTTTTCATCCTCGAAAAGGAAATAACAGTTAAGCAGGAAATAAAATGTAAATGCAAAGTATTGTAAAGGTACCTTGCACCGAAGTTAGTCAGAGATGTCCACTCTGCATTTGGGATAGGCTTGTTTAATTCTTTCCTTAGTTTCCCAAGTACAATCTCTAGGATCACTACTCCACTACACTTTGACTAAATGGATCTTTTTCCTCCTTAGCTCTCTAGTTTCTTTGCCAACTATCTTCAATGGCTCTCTCTTGAGTGCTAATTCTGGAGTTATGTCAATATCATGTTGTGCTGCTTCTTCCACAATAAGGTCGGGATCATGAACATGTTTTCTGAGTTGAGATACGTGGAACACATCATGTATACCCGGCAACCAATTAGGTAATGAAACCCTATATGCAAGAGTTCCAATCCGTTCAAGTATAGGAAAGGGACCAATAAATCTCGGTGCCAACTTCCCAGTCTTGCCAAATCTGATTACCCCTCGCATTGGAGAAACTCTTAAATAAACATAATCGCCAACGGCAAACGATATATCCCTTCTTCTCGCATCAGCATAACTTTTCTGTCGGCTCTATGCGGTTTTTAATCGCTTCTTAATGAAATCGACTTTATCCGATGCTTCTTGAATCATATCGGGCCCTAACACAAGTCTGTTGCCAGGTTCCACCCAACATGCGGGAGATCTGCACGGTCTACCGTATAATGCTTCAAATGGAGACATTCCCAAACTTGCTTGATAGCTATTGTTGTAAGAAAATTCGGCTAAATGCAAATGATCTTCCCATGAGCCTCCAAAATCAATAACGCAAGCCCACAATAGATCTTCTAAAATTCTATTCACCCGCTCAGTTTGGCCGTCTGTCTGTGGGTGATAAGCGGTGCTTAGATTTAATTTGGTTCCCAATTCTTCCTGGAATGCTTCCCAGAATTTGCTAGTAAACAGGGGATCTCTATCGCTGACTATATTGAGCGGCACTCCATGAAGTTTAACAATTTCTTTGAAGTAAATCTGTGCCAGACTTTGAGCCGTTCTGTTGGATCGGACAGGTATGAAATGGGCAGTCTTCGTGAAGCGATCTACAATTACCCATATACTGTCGTTTCCTTTTCTAGTTCGAGGCAGGCCATCGATGAAATCCATCGAGATTTGTTCCCACTTCCATCCTGGAATTTCTAAGGGTTGTAATAATCCCGCCAATTTCTGCTGATCACTCTTAACTAGCTGACAAGTGGAGCATCTGCTAACATATATTGAAATATCTCTTTTCATCGCCTTCCACCAGAATGTGCGTTTGATATCGTTATACATTTTGCTTACACCGGGGTGGATACTTAATTTGGACTTATGGCACTCATCAAGTATTTCTCTTCTGAGCTCTGGGATTCCAGGCACACAAATTCTCCCTTTTAATCTTAGGACCCCTTGGCTATCAAGGCTAAAATCTGAGGGTTTTCCTTCTTGGATCCGCTGGCTAATCCTTTTAATGAATTCATCGTCCTTCTGTAGAACAGTAATCTTATCTTGTAAGGAAGAAGTAATGATAAAACTGGCAATGATTTCATTTTTCCTGCTGAGCGCATCTGCTACAACATTGGCTTTCCCTGGAGTGTATAGAATTTCAAAATCATATGCTGCAAGGAACTCTAACCAACGCTGTTGTCTCAAGTTTAGATCTTTCTGGGTGAACAGATATTTCAAGGATTGATGATCGGTGTATAGTTCGAATTTCTCGCCCAGTAAATAATGCCTCCAGATTCTTAAAGCGAACACGATAGCTAATAACTCAAGATCATGAGTAGCATAGTTTCTTTCATGTGGCTTTAGTTGACGGCTGGCATAAGCGATCACTTGGCCCTTTTGCATTAACACTGCGCCTAGCCCTCTAATAGAAGCATCTGTCCATACCGTCAAGTCTTGGTTGCCTTCTATAATGGTCAATACTGGAGCGGTTGTCAACTTCAGTTTCAGCTCCTGGAAAGCTTCTTCACATTCAGGAGTCCATTTGAATTTCTCATGCTTCTTTGTAAGCTTCGTCAAAACTCCTGATATCTTTGAAAAATCCTGAACGAATTTCCGATAGTAACTAGCTAATCCAAGGAAACTTCGAACTTCAGTAGGTGTAGTAGGTTGTTTCCAGTTCTGAATCGCTGTAATTTTGCTTGGATCTACAGCAATTCCTTCTTTTGACACGACATGGCCAAGGAATTTAACTTCATTCTGCCAGAAGACACACTTAGAAAATTTAGCTTTTAAGACATTTCTCCTTAGAATTTTCAACACTTGTTCTAAATGTTTTGCATGCTCTTCTTCCGACTTAGAGTAGATTAAAATGTCATCAATGAAGACTAGAACCAATTTATTCAACACACCACGGAACACTCTGTTCATAAGATCAACGAAGTATGCCGGAGCGTTGCACAAGACGAACGACATTACTAACCATTCGTAGAATAAATCGGGACCCCTGAAGGCTGTCAAAGGAACACAGTCTTCGACTATACGCAATTGGTGGAAACCTGTAGCTAGGTCCATTCTGGAGAATACTGTTGCTCCATTTAATTGATCCAACAGATCGTCTATTCGGGGCAAAGGATATTTGTTCTTCAGTGTCTGTTTATTGAGATCCCTGTAATCGACGCAAAGTCTTAGAGTACCGTCTGATTTCGGGACAAATACTACTGCGGCTCCCCACGCTGAAAAGCTTGGTCTGATCAGACCTTTCCAAAGTAATTCTCGGGTTTGACTACTTAGCTCTTCTTTTTCTTTCGGGGCCATTCTTCTTATTGGATGTACTACTGGTCGGGCATTCGGAATTAGATCAATTCTAAATTCAATTTCCCTTTGCGGCGGTAAGTTTTCTACTTCTTCAAACACATCCGCGTAGTTTTTCACGACCGGTATCTTTTCTATCGAAGGAGGAGTAATTTCTAAAGAAGCCCAAAATTCTGCTCTATTAATTTCTGCACCGAGACATGGTATAGTGATATGCCCCGATTTTGTTTCAACTTTCACGATTCTCTCGGCACATCTAACTTCGGCCTTATATTTCGTCAGCCAATCTAGCCCCAATATAATATCAAATTCGGAAAGGTCCATGACAATCGAATCTAAAGAGAACTTGTAGCAAGAATAAGAGATAGGCACTCTACAGTATAAACTGAGACTAACGGAACTTCCTATCGGGTTTCGAACTTTAATTGGTTCTTTAAGCTTTCTTCGTTTCAATTTTAATTTGTGAACAAGGTTACCAAAAATGAATCTACGTGATGCACCGGTATCAAAAAGTACAGAAATAGGAATATTTTTAATGGTAAGGGTACCTCCCAAGACATCGGGTTTACCTGATCCATCCGTGATAGTTGGCGGGGTCTTCCCGTCATAGACATGGGCCACTTATGCGCTCTTCTTCAAAGGAAAATTCTTGCTATAGTGCCCCTTCTTGTGGCAGTTGTAGCATTCGGCTGAGTCATTGGCCTTTGGCTTCTTTGGGGCTTTGCATACATTAGAGAAATGACCGGGCTTCCCGCAATTGTAGCAGTTTCCTTTCGGGATCTTTGCGGGTTTTTGAGTAGCGGCCGCGGTAATGCTAGATTCGGGTTGATCTGTTGAGGCCTTGCGCTTATTCCCTGCTTGGCTTTTAGCGCGGTCTTGGCTAGCATGCCTCTCATCCATGTCTTCGTAATTGCAAGCCATCTCTACTAGTTCTGTAAAGGAGAGTTTGATGTTGCTCATAGCTCTATCGTGGTACTTGCGCTTCAGCCCAAATATGCATCTCTTATTCTTTGCTTTGTTTGTCATAATCAGCTTCTGAGCATAGCGCGATAACTGAGTGAACTTATTTAGATAATCCTGAATAGAGATGTCTCCCTGCTGGAGATTAGCAAACTGCTCTCGCATCCTCTCTAGAGCTTGTTCCGGTACAAACTTCTCATTGAACATAGCTTTGAACTGCTCCCAAGTCCGGATAGTACCAGCTGCATCCTCAGAGGTAATGGCATCCCACCACAGCTCTGCTTCCTCCTGAAGGAGCCAAATGCCAAGTCTTGCTTTATTGTTGGTTCCTATACCCATACCTTCGAAAATTTTCTCACAGGTTTTTAGCCAAGCTATTGCCTCGGTCACTGTGCCAGTAAAAGGTTTTCCCCCAAGATTTCTGTACCTCTTTGCTACTTTATCTAGCTCAAAGTCTTCTGGTGCTGGTGGCTGAATAATAGGGATTTCCACAGCTACGGGGATATTCCCCCATCCTCCTGCTGCTCCTCCTCGGCCTCCACGGCCTCATCTGGCTGCTGCTGCTCGTGTAGCCATCTAAGATAATACTATATAAGCAAGAAAAGAGTCAAGCTCACAGATTTGATAATTTTCATAAATGATAAAGCAGGGGAATACAAGGAAAGATAATGATGATGTACTGATCAAATTGTTTTGCTAATCTGCTTAGCTCATTCTAGGACATTGCTAATCCTATCTCTAATGAGCTACTCGCATTAGAACACTACTGATTCTATTCTGATGAGGTGTTTAATGTGTTAGATCCCGGAACTAAGGTTAACCAAAGCTCTGATACCAACTGTGACGATCCCAAAATCCGAGGGGCGGTATTAAGGATAATCATAGGGAAATAACACATTAATCATCATAGCAGAGTACAGATAATAGCAGAAACAATAAATAAAATAATTTTACATGGATATGACAGCGGAATCACAACATATAGGAATATCAGAATAGCATAACGTGGGATATACTTAGTAAATAAAAAGGAAAGTGATCAGTCATCATCGTCAGTGGCGGAATACATACACGCCGTCAGACATAATAAAGGTATCAGTCTACATCGCCGAAGGCGGAATACATAATATAAGTACAGTAATGGCGGAAAAAGTCAAAGTCATCTCTGTGAAGTCAGCCTCGCCATGAGCCAAAAATGCACTCTATGTAGCAGTGCAGAACCAAAAACCACCTGTCACCTGTGTACTAGGCTGCCCGTGTGAAAATAAGGGCACCCGCGTTTGCAAAGTGAAACAAACAACGAGTCAGTCATGGGGACTGGTATGAGGAATCTATTTAACAGTTAAACAACAGTAATAGCAAATCATAGGACCACGCCACTTTCGCGGAATGGGTTTACTCCAGTGATTGCTAGTGCATTTAAAAACGAAGTAAATTCTTTTAAAACAACGCAATGCTTTTGGAAAGAATGAAGCCATTATAAGACTCAGGTCCCATCACACAATGCAACGCAAGCCGGAGGATAGAGTTTTACCTTATAAGGGCCAAATATGCTTGATACGTGTAAAGTAAAATCATTTGATATTATTACTAGTGCATATATGTTTCAAAAATGAAGAGCATCATAAATATCAATCATAGGCGACATGAGCGTCCCATGCCACTATGTCGCCATATATAAGTTACAATCGAATCCGTTATCTCGTATTGGAAATTGGATTTCCGTCATGAGTCGAGGCAAGGGGCAAGCTCTTCTCCGCTTCGAGACACTCTAGCAAATGCCTCGGGACTACACACTCTGGGTAACCCCTGGATCTTCAGGGCCGGTCCTCTCTTACGTTTGAGGATTGGCAATTCCTGAACACACGTTTCCCGGTCCTTACAGACCTATAATCGAGGCGCCTCGCATTCCAACAACCACAAAGGTGAAAAGTAGATATATATGTCAGGGCTGGTAAGTCACTGACACCACCATAGCTAGAAAGAAACGTCGTGCTCTCCCTGCCGTCCGTATCCCGTTTTTAACTCATACCGGGGTGTGAGGTTCGCGAATCTACGAAATACACAAAGCTAGGCCGCGTAGACCTTGCTTTGATCATCATCCACAAGACTTTGCTTTGCAACAGAAGCCTTGATCACAGCATCTTGGCATGCCACATAGGCAGTCCACTCCATACGATTGATTTCCATCGATATATAACCTCTAAGCTCGTACGTCTCAGAGAAGGGCGTTAAGCAAAAGAATAAATTCTCCGCCGCCAAACAGATATATATTTAACAGAGATCAATCAGTATAGAACAAAATCCAATGTCAGACACACAGTCCATTTACAAGTCCGTCCTGGGTCTGAACGAAACCGGAGACGTCAAATTCCTCGTATATCCGTCCAATCAACACTTACGTTCAGACGGCTACTACTTCCGTCCCTTTCCGGTTGCTACTCCGGTTAGGAACCTCAGTAGCGCCCATCCAACCGATACGAAGATCGTCGGTCTTGAATCGTCTTTGCATTTTCCAATTCGAGTCGCTCGATAAATTATTTGAAATGAGGGTTAGCTCGGCCTTTTCAAATAATTTACGTCATTAGAATTTAAATCGATTCATTTTATGGTTATATTATTCGACATCCATCTTTCAGTTATTTAGTGTTATTTTCATGTCAAACACGTACAACCATCCAATATCAAACAATTCAAGCCCAATTGGTTTATTTTCAATCAATATTGCTTATAATATTTTATAACGATTTTTCGCCATTTTTATTTATTTAAAAATGGCCATATTTAATTTAACGATGTTTCAGGTCGTGCCGTGGCACTGGCGCTGTTTTTCTTCTAATTTGTTTTACACATATCGGAAAATCTAACCGTTGGATTCCTACAAAGTCTATATCAGTGGGAAGATATTCCCAAAGCGAACCCAACGGTTCCAGTTTCGTGAGAATCCGTCGGTCGGATCTTCCACACTAGTCGTTTGAAGTTACGGTTTCAAAATTCGAACTGCAGCATCGTTATTCGATTTAATTTAATTATATTTATATATAAATATAAACGATTCTGGCGCTGTTTTTCCTCAGATTTGAATTAAACATTCCGGACAATCCAACCGTTGGATTTTTACAAGGTTGGTGCCGTTGGAAAGATATTTCCAAGGCGAACCCAGCGGTTGCGGTTTCGGGAAAATCCGATGGTCGGATTTCTCGTACTAACCGTTTCAAATTACGATTCCGAAACGCGAACTGCACGGCCTCTATTCCTTTTAATTATATTTATATTTTTATATATAAATATAGTTCATCCTATTCTTTCAACTATAGTTCATTTTATATTTTCAACCTCGTTTTCACTTCAAATATTTCACTAACGCCTTAATATTTCGAAAAATTTCGCCATAACCTCCTTTGTACGGGGAGGGGTTTGGAAATTTATTGGGCCGTATTAGGTACCCAATAAATCCTAAAAAGCATTCACATATTTACAGTGATATATTTTGGTGTTTACGTGGGAGCATTTACTGATAATCACTCCAGAGAATAAATTCCCGTCACCCCATTTCCGTGTGGAAATAAATAGTCCATGTGCCGTATCTAATAACTAGAGCGACGTGATTATTGTCAACTCCAGACCCGTGTGGGGTTTTTATTAATCTGGCAATTTATCGTTATAATTTATATAGTCTATATCAGTCATCAGTTCAACCTGTAGTACATAGTCATCGCCATACAAGCCTCTTGCTTATATGGTAAATCTTCCACCTCGTCACACAAGCTCCAATTGCTTATGTGGAATATGATGAATTATGCCTATCGTCAAGAAGTATGCCATGTAGTGTAGTTCAAAATTAATTGTTACTATCCTATGGCGTTGTTTATTATTTCACACAGAAAAACCAGCACTCCGCATCCAATGGCATTCACAGGAGTTGATATATAAATAAAATTGTGCAGCCAACTCATCAAGGTTTACCTATTTGTCGGGCACGCAAATAATTTCTTTACTCTACAGCTAATCCATTTTTTCCTGTTCAACACATGTATATATGTGCAGAACAAAGCTAATAATAATATTTCTAGCAAACTATTATTTATTTCAACACATGTGTATTTTTAACTAAGCGTATACATGATAAAACGAATATTTTTATCATCAAAAATATTTATTCGACACGTATGTATTTTTAACTAGGCGTATACTTGATAAAAGGAACATTTTAATCATCAAAAATATTTATTCGACACATGTGTATTTTTAACACTTCATATTTACTATAAAAATATAGTTTTCATTGTCGATTCATTTTATTTTTGAAAGATGATAACATTCAACACATGAACTTCAATTCAACGAATGAATTGCAACTCAACACATGAATATTCGATATAGTTTGTATATATATATAAATGTGATTTTTATCGCTAAAGCCATTTGTTTAAATTCGAATAATATTCAACACATGAATTTCAACTCAACGAATGAATTGCAACTCAACACATGAATATTCGATATAGTTTGTATATATATAAAAATGTGATTTTTATCGCTAAAGCCATTTGTTTAAATTCGAATAATATTCAACACATGAATTTCAACTCAACGAATGAATTGCAACTCAACACATGAATATTCGATATAGTTTGTATATATATAAAAATGTGATTTTTATCGCTAAAGCCATTTGTTTAAATTCGAATAATATTCAACACATGAATTTCAACTCAACGAATGAATTGCAACTCAACACATGAATATTCGATATAGTTTGTATATACATAAAAATGTGATTTTTATCGCTAAAGCCATTTGTTTAAATTCGAATAATATTCAACACATGAATTTCAACTCAACGAATGAATTGCAACTCAACACATGAATATTCGATATAGTTTGTATATATATAAAAATGTGATTTTTATCGCTAAAGCCATTTGTTTAAATTTGAATAATATTCAACACATGAATTTCAACTCAACGAATGAATTGCAACTCAACACATGAATATTCGATATAGTTTGTATATATATAAAAATGTGATTTTTATCGCTAAAGCCATTTGTTGAAATTCGAATAATATTCAACACATGAATTTCAACTCAACGAATGAATTGCAACTCAACACATGAATATTCGATATAGTTTGTATATATATAAAAATGTGATTTTTATCGCTAAAGCCATTTGTTTAAATTCGAATAATATTCAACACATGAATTTCAACTCAACGAATGAATTGCAACTCAACACATGAATATTCGATATAGTTTGTATATATATAAAAATGTGATTTTTATCGCTAAAGCCATTTGTTTAAATTCGAATAATATTCAACACATGAATTTCAACTCAACGAATGAATTGCAACTCAACACATGAATATTCGATATAGTTTGTATATATATAAAAATGTGATTTTTATCGCTAAAGCCATTTGTTTAAATTCGAATAATATTCAACACATGAATTTCAACTCAACGAATGAATTGCAACTCAACACATGAATATTCTATATAGCATATGTAAATAATTTCAATGAATGAAAATTATTCTAACACATAATTATTTCAGAAAATTTCGGCAGCATAACGGTAGGGTAGTTAAAACCGGGACCGTCCCTAGTACGGCTCCTCGCTCTACCTTAAAACCTCGTGGTTTTTGACAATGGGGATCATGCATCTAGTTCGCACGCAGGCGGCATGTTTTATTTTCAATTCCACAATCCTATTCTATTTTGTTTTAACCACAAGAGGGTATTTTTCAACCACAAAGGTATTTTTCAACCATAATATCAACCACAAACAATTATTTCCAACCATTCGTCAAACCATATAATATCACGTCAATCACAAGCAATAAATATCGTCCATGGTCTGTGGACAAGGGGAGTATATATATATATAATATAATATAATAATTCACTTGCATTTCATCACAATTTAAAGCATATATGTTCCAAACAACGCTTGTATAATTTATACATCGCTAATATAACTTATACAACACATGTACATGAGGTATACAATGCGTATATAATTTACACTTCGCTTATATAATTTATACAACGCGATTTCATTCACACAAATAGTTTAGATTCCTCACATTGGTTATTGCGGTGCTAAAAATCGTAGGAAGGTCAGAAAAATCCGCAGCTTCTTCTAGAATGTAGAGAGCCTCCTTGCGGTCACAGTTTCTCCTGTTTCATCGAATTTCGTTAAAGAACGAAAAAGATATTATTTTTCAAAGCTTTGCAACGCTTTATAGTGTTAAAACAGTTTAAAATTATATAAGCCGTTAGTTTTCAAACCTGCTCAAATCTAGGTTTGGATTTTTCTCTTGATTCGTTGCTCTATATGATGATCGGACTGTTGGACGTCGTCGAGGGAGGGAAGAGCTTTCCGGCGCTGGTAGTCTGAGGTGATGCGATGGCGAATTTAGGCGGCTCCAGGAAGGCGACGACTTTCTCGACGTCGTTCAGGCGAAGGAGCTGACGAGAGGGGGCGGCGTTGGGTCGGATGTGGAGAGGAGGCGTAGGGCTGTCGACTGGTGGTGGTGGCGCGGCCTAGTGTCGCCTGTGGCGATCGGAAAAGGGAGGGAAAGCGTGGAGCAACGGGGATCGTCCGTTTTGTCCTGGCGGCTAGGGTTTTTTGGGTTTTTTAATTTTTTTTTTTTAAAGAAAATTTCCTATTGGCCAGAATTTATAGAAAATTTTTAAAATAGTGTTTTTGCAAACGGACTCCTTTTTAAACCCAACAACTATCGCCCCTAGTTAAATACCCCCATTCCGGACACAATGGGATATGTTTCGTTGGCCATTTCGACTGTTACAGTCAGTTATTTTTCAAATTAAAATATAAAACATTCGATATTTAATTTAAACGTACATTTCAATTTGTCAGGACCACAAACTGAATCGAAAAATTCCAGAAAAATAAATCTAGCTTTGTTTTGACGATATGGTCCTAACAAAACCAGTTTCGTCGAATTCTGAGCTCGTTTGAAAAACGGCCAATTTCAGGTCGACCCATTTTAACAGAATTTGACCAAACACGCTATCCTTTGCCCCGCTCACATACTAGCTTCAAAAATTACGAAATTTGAAACTTAGCAATAATTTGACATCCCGGACCCAACAAAAGTGGTTTCGTCGAATTCCGAGGTCGTATGCAAAATCTCAATTTTCAAGGGCTATATACACTATATAGCGACCTTTCTGAAAATTCAATTGGCCATAACTTTTGATTTCCGTTATGAAATTTTGATTTTTCAGATTCGTTAGAAAGGTATTGATAAACAGATTTAAATATTTTTAGTTTCGTCAAAATCCGTTATATTGTCCACCCGGTACAGTCAGACAAAGTTTGTATTCAAAATTTCAAACTGCCATATTATACACAATTCTATATTTTATTGAAATATACAATTTCAACTATTCAAATTTCTTGGTAATAACCTAATTTAAAAATTTTAAACTGGTTCACATTTTCCGGGTTATTACACATAAGCAATGATTTCGGTGGAGCTAGAGGTCCCCACACACCGCAGAATCCATTTCAACCAAGCAGAGAATAAAAAGATACCGTGAATGTAACACCCCATATTTTCGGAAAATATGTTAAGTAACGAATTATAGAATACTTAATTATAGATCTGAGAATCAAGAGAAACGGGTTACGCCATTGCGTTCGTCTCAGAATTCTGCTTGAGATAGAGTCCGAGTTTGCGTGAATCGGACTCCGTATGAAGGAGTTATGGCCTTCGGAAGAATCAAGAATTAGAACGATTCAAATCAAAATTCAAAATTCAAATCCAGAAGGAGAAATGGCCTGTGCGGGAAATTTCCCACCTAGCGATCTGGTCGACCAGGGGGTTGACCCTAGTGTCGACCTCCCCTATACAGGTCGACCTTAGTGTCGACCGGAGAGTCGACCTGGGGGTCGACCTACCTCCCCTCGGGCAGATCTGAAAATTTGTGTATTCTGACTCCCTGCTGAGTCATTAGGGCTGAGTTGGCTATTCTGGATAGCTCTATCTTGTCTTAATGGTCTTAATTGATTCTGAGACGATCTGACGACTCCTACCCAATCAAATCTCTATAAAAGCAACCTAATACCTCAACCCTAAATCATATTAAAAAATCAAACCAAGAGCCATCATGCTACCATTAGACAACCTAGAGTAGCCGCCACTTGAAGCTAACGAAGAGATGAACCAAGCTAATTCAAAACTAGATTAAAAGAACGACTAATCTACATCAAAGGAAAGCTCTTCAGTTTTAGAAAACAAATTTCAGAAAAACAAGACTTGCCTATATTTTGTAAGTACAGTAATATTTCCGATTTAAACATTAATTGGAAATCATGGATTGTAAGAAACTGATATCAGAACGGTGCCTATTAGTTTATCTATGTGGATTCATGTTTATTCATGTGATTTTCCTATGTTATATTCTTGTGTTGAAACTACTAGATGATACTTATACATATTTACATGAAGTTATCATGTTTTGTAATTTCCCTATGTCATATTCTTGTGATGAAACTAATTGGGATTGATGTTCTCATGTAGTATGTTTGTGGTTTTTATATGTTTACATAAAGCCATCATGTTTGTTGATTTTCCTAAATATGAAAGTTCATGAGGCTAAGATATGTTCACATAATCCAATATGTCTAAATTCACATGACTTTATGATTAGATCTATATATGTTAACTTAAACATGTTCATAGATTAGATCCAAGTTAGATCTATATTGTAAGTTACATATTTTTATGTTAGATCCAATTTAGATCTACATATGTTCATGGGTATGCAATCTAGATCTGTATGTGTTCATGAGTATGTAATTTGGATCTATGCTAGTTCTCGCAATGGTGATTAGTAGATCAAATTTATTCACACTTACATGCCACATCAAGTTCATACATATATTTATATGTCAAGATGATGTTTATATTGTATGACATGATTCCATAAAATTTATAAGAACCTATCATGTTGTGAATTAATCTATCATGGTTAGAAACTGGGTGATTCCCTTATGCTATGTTGCACACAAGTTGTTAGGCTAAATAATGTCGTACAACCTTATATATTTAGATCTACAACCTAACATGTTTAGATCTATGTTAAGTAGATCCAATCCCATGCAAGTTCATCCTTACATGCCCAAGTCTAGTTTTTGTAGATCTGTGTAAAGTTCCCATGCTTATGATTCATGCAAGTTTATTATCATATGCCAAATTTATATGTCGCATTTTTTATGCTGTTGAAATATTACATGTTCTATGCTTTTCCCATTTTTATGAGCTAGGCCAAATATCGAGCCTAACACTATATGTAATTTTGCGAATGTACAACGGGGTTAACATTGGGGAAAACAAGAAATCAAATGTAATTGGCATGTTGTCACATAAGCATGTAAATGAATAGTGGCATGAATTGGTATAATTTATATACCATTAGACTTGGACATAATTAAATGTGTGACTTGAAAACTTGAAGAAAAATTTACATATATACTTGACATAAAAGACAAATATGTAAATTTAGTAAAAGACGAATATGCCTATCCAGAGGTTAGAGTGAGTTGTGGTGTAAAACTGCCCGGAACCGACCGGTACATCTAGTGACCACAACAGTACCTGTCTAATATGGGTGGTTAGTGCATCAAGCCCAAAAAGACCCGAGGTTAGACTAAGTTATGGTGTAAACCTGCCCGGAACCGACCAGCACATCCAGTAACCGCAACAATATCTGTCTAATGTGAGTGGTTGTTTCTTTAATTAATTAATTAAACCTCATGAACAATCGAGCTAGAATAGTAAGGTTGAGTAATTAAGGAAACACTTAACCAACTGAACATGTTAACAAGACAAGATTTGTGGGGGTTAAGTAACTAAGGAAACACTTAACCATTATAACATGTTAACTAGACAAGTAGGTAAGGTTAATTAAATGTTTAACCATTATAACATGTTAACTAGAAAGTGGGGTTAAGTGAAGAGCACTTATCCATTATAACATGATGAATGAATAGGGTTAAGTTAATGAGGAACACTTAACCAATATAACCTGATGAATGAGTAAGGTTAAGGAATACTTAACCAATTTGACTTGATATATGGGTGGGTTAAGTCAATCTGAACTACGAGATAACACTTAACCAATTTAACATGACAAGTGAATGGGTTAAGCTAACTTGAATTGACTGATGACACTTAACCAATCCAACATGACGAGATAGAGAACTAAGTAGTAAACCATAGTTAAGAGGGCTAAGTTGTAAACCTTAGTTAATAAAACGAACGATTCAGGAAACTAAGTAGTAAACCTTAGTTAAGAGAACTAAGTAGTAAACCTTAGTCAAGAAAACTAAGTAGAATACAAGGAGGAGTGAACGTCCATCTGATCACGAAGAAGGCTCCAACGAACTGGGTTACGAAGCACGCGGCTTCAAGGGGACGTGAGGTACTCTTGGTATCCCTCTGTGAGGCTGCAGATGATCCTCCTGGGCTCACAGAGGTTAAGGTCTGTGTTAGAAGAGCCAAGGGTACGCCTTGGTTGCAATAATAAGGCAACCTAATGACTAGGATGGACCAGCGTGATTCGGCGAGACCAGTTTTTGCCCTGTAATAGCAACTCGTCGTCTACCTACCATCTTGAGTCAGTCGAGATATGTAAAGCGGAAAGGCGGAGAACACCAAAAGACCATATACTTGCTATCTAGTTATGGGTGAGGTTGGCCAATAGGTTTGTGGGGGCATAGAGGGCCTGCGTATAGTTCTCATTCTTGTTTTTCTTGGGTGCCTTTCATTTGTTAGTTGAGGGAGGGGTCTTGTTGGACCATAGCCAGTGTAAAAGCAGACCTTAGCATCTGCAATCGGTAGATATCTGAAAGCTCCTAACCGAGTTCCATGTTTCTTGATTAGCCCTGCCACGGGACTCGGGTCGCACATATAGAGGACATGTGCATCTAGACATCGATAACGATTAACGACACATGCGTGGTGAAAGTCTAGGAACATATACCGCTCTGGGTAGTGTGTCCTAGACTAAGGGGCATCGTTCGATAGGTAGCATAATCATTAGTTGGACTTAGGTCGCGTAATCCCTGAATCCGAGAAACGTTCAACAGGTAGCATAAACCCCAGTGGCCTTTGGTAGCGTAAACCCTGTTGAATCTAGGAAGCGTTCAATAAGTAAACCCTAGTTGGATCTAGGTAACACTCGATGGATAAGGGACTGCATACACAATAAAAAGGGGATCATTTTATCATGAACACATGATGCTAGTTGAAATAGTCCTTAGTGGGTGCAGAGAAATAGAAGTGGGTGCGATAGCCAATTCCGTTAATCTTACCTTGTCTTGTTTTAGGATTATCTTATCACTATGGTATGGTTCTAAGTTCAGTTTGTTCATGTCATAGTCCTTTTCTTGTTTACATGCTGAAGTATAACTGGACTTACTAGACTTATGTCTGACCCAGTCTGTTTTTGCCTCTTTTCTTCCGTCCCCCCCCCCTCCAGGTAGCCAGGGAGGGAATAGCTCAGCTCATTTTGGACCGTTACTCTTTACGAGCTTAAAGATTCTTTGACGCATTGTTTTGAACTCCATTTTTTACTGCTATGACTGACTCATGCTTTATTGGGGGATATCATTGTCAGTTTATGCTTCTTTATTGTAACAAGACAGATGCTTTGTTGTTACAAGTATTGGTGTTGTAAAACAATTCTTTGTACAAGTTGTTTTTAATCAATAAAGGTTATTTATTTTCCGTTGCTTTGTTTGTCTGTCTTGTAATTTTTCTGCATCTTGTACCAAAAATGCTCCATCGAAGTTAAGGCATTCTCTTTGTGAGTGACCTTAACAGAGGTGGGGTGTTACACTTGGTATCAGAGCTGAAGGTTACCGGATCAGATAAAAAGATTTGAAAAATTATTTTCAAACGGTTTTAAAAGAAGCATGTTCAAAAGGAAAGTTTTGTTTTAAAGGCATATTTCCCCAAAGCCATATGTACTATCTTTTGACCCTCTGCTTGAATCCTTGTTTCCTTCTTTCTTTCTTGAGTCTCCAGGGCTCCTGGCTTTCTGGGAGGTATCCTCATCATGGCATGGTTCCGTAGGCTTGATGAGACTACGACACTTGTCAAAGGGCAAATAAGCGCCTAACTTCCATCTGTAGCCGTAATTTTCTTTCGAGCTTTGTAGGATTCTCCGTGCGATGGAGGCAGCTTTCGAGAGACATGTCAACAAGTTACACAAGGATGAAGAACCCATAGATATGGACATGTTACACAAAGGAGGGGAGGAAAGAATATTAAAACCTAAAACAAGAGGAAGTATCTTTATTTTGGTATAACAGGTCGCATAATTAAGGGCAAGGGCAAGAACAAAGGACAGGATTTTCCGAAAGACAAGCGCAAGCTCTCATCACCAGCATACCTGAGAGAGAGGCAGTAAGATTTCTGTTGAAAGAGTTTTTCCTTTTTGATCATCCTGTTAGTACTCCTTCCGATTTTAGCGCTTCATATTCGTATGTATCTTCTTCCATAGGTTCTCTGCACCTTAGTACTTGTATAATAGAGGATACCATTATTTTCTCAAATCCAATTTGTGGTTCGGCTCATTTATCTTTGGTTTGTAAGGATTTGAGATACTTATGTTTCCGGGTTTCATGGGTTATGGGTTGATTCTAGGCATGGATTGGTTAGCTAGTAATTGTGAAAGGAGGGTAGTTAGACTTTCGACTTGCCTCGGGAATACCCTCGAGATTTCGTGCGATCCTAAGGGATCAGTTTGTCTTAGCTACCTAGAACCACTTTATGTATTTATCGACGATTTTCGATCCGTTGGAGTAGCCCATGAGTACGCAAGATGTTTTTGATTAGGTTAGGGGTTTTCCCCCTAAAACTCGAGATAGACTTCCGCATATATTTAGTTGACAATGCAAATCCAGTTATGCGATCAACGATAATTTTGGAGCAAATGGCCAGAGTCGGTAAAGTGATCAATTGTTTGGTTGTTTTGCTAGTATCATCTCACATAGATCGTCCAAATTCGGAGGAGGTATCCCTTGGGTGCTTGTCTGATATTGGTTTAGGCCTTTGGGGCTTGTACTTGAGGGATGTCGAGTTCGACTAGGATGGTTTACGTGAGAAATAAATGGTTGGGGCTCGCATCCTAAGTAAGACTGACCCTAAGAGGGGTAAAAAGCACATAGCAACCATTAGCTTTAGACCCTCAGATTTGTAACATGATGGATAAGCTAAGTAGAGGAGATATCTCTAATCATCTTAGGATATACACTTGGTATCATGCTTAACATCTGTTTATCTTGGAAGGGTGGTACGACTACATTGGATACCCTTTAGCACATTAAGTGACCAAGGTCCTATCTTTACTAGTGAGTTATGGAAATGGAGGTTAAGAAGCTTCGCAACCGTGAAGTTAAGGTACAGTGGAGAAAAGCTCACGAAAATGCAACTTAAAAGACTGAAGACTAGATACGCGCATCACACCCTTTTTGAGGGTATATCCTTGATCTCTCTTTTTCTGTAAAGTTTATTTGCATGACTAGTCTCTATCTTTTAAGTATATCCTCTCGGTCCTATCCTCAATTCTTAAGTAGAAGCCAGTGGATGTAAACATGTGTTTGAAACATGTTATGTTTGATGGTTGTAAGTAGTTACTAGTGGTTGCTCGTGAGTGCATATACACACACATTAGGCACTAGATTGGCTTAGTCACTTCTTTATTACATATATGTATTTGTGAAACTTGATGTGTTATCATATGGATGATGCATTTGTATGAATGAATGTGCACTCATGTAGAAGTTATAAAATACGATTAGGAGTAGTTGCATACATGTGGACTCATGGCACTGACATGATTTGCATTAAGGAGGTCAACTGAATCAGTCAACCGCCAGATTTTGCATTAGATAAGGACATATACTCACATTATGCATATGATCATGAAAAGCATTAGAAACCTTCTAAGGACAATGGATGCATGTGATTGGATGGTTGAGTAGATAGATGTTGGATGGTAGGATAAACATTCTTCCTAAATTAAAGATTTCGGGGACGAAATCCTTTAAAGGAGGGTAGAAAGTAACACCTCGTATTTTCGAAAAATATGTTAAGTAACGAATTAGAGAATACTTAATTATAGATCTGAGAATCAAGGGAAACGGGTTACGCCATTGCGTTCGTCTCAAGAAGAAGAATTCTTCTTGAGATAGAGTCCGAGTTTGCGTGAATCGGACTCCATATGAAGGAGTTATGGCCTTCGGAAGAATCAAGAATTAGAATGGTTCAAATCAAAATTCAAAATTCAAATCCAGAAGGAGAAATGGCCTGGGCGGGAAATTTCCCGCCCAGGGAACAGGTCGACCAGGGGGTCGACCCTAGTGTCGACCTCCCCTATACAGGTCGACCTTAGTGTCGACCTAAGGGTCAACCTAGGGGTCGACCTACCCCCTTCGGGCATATCTGAAAATTTGTGTGTTCTGACTCCCTGCTGAGTCATTAGGGCTGAGTTGGCTATTCTGGATAACTCTATCTTGTCTTAATGGTTTTGATTGATTCTGAGATGATCTGACGGCTCCTACTCAATCAAATCTCTATAAAAGCAACCTAATACCTCAACCCTAAATCGTATTAAAAAATCAAACCAAGAGCCATCATGCTGCCATTAGACAACCTAGAGTAGCCGCCACTTGAAGCTAACGAAGAGATGAACCAAGCTAATTCAAAACTAAATTAAAAGAACGACTAATCTACACCAAAGGAAAGCTATTCAGCTTCAGAAAACAGATTTCAGAAAAACAAGACTTGCCTATATTTTGTAAGTACAGTAATATTTCCGATTTAAACATTAATTGAAAATCATGGCTTGTAAGAAACTGATATTAGAACGGTGCCTATTAGTTTATCTATGTGGATTCATGTTTATTCATGTGATTTTCCTATGTTATATTCTTGTGTTGAAACTACTAGATGATACTTATACATATTTACATGAAGTTATCATGTTTTGTAATTTCCCTATGTCATATTCTTGTGATGAAACTAATTGGGATTGATGTTCTCATGTAGTATGTTTGTGGTTTTTATATGTTTACATAAAGCCATCATGTTTGTTGATTTTCCTAAATATGCAAGTTCATGAGGCTAAGATATGTTCACATAATCCAATATGTCTAAATTCACATGACTTTATGATTAGATCTATATATGTTAACTTAAACATGTTCTTAGATTAGATCCAAGTTAGATCTATATATGTTAATTTAATGTAAGTTACATATTTTTATGTTAGATCCAATTTAGATCTACATATGTTCATGGGTATGTAATCTAGATCTGTATGTGTTCATGGGTATGTAATTTGGATCTATGCTAGTTCTCGCAATGGTGATTAGTAGATCAAATTTATTCACACTTACATGCCACATCAAGTTCATACATATATTTATATGTCAAGATGATGTTTATATTGTATGACATGATTCCATAAAATTTATAAGAACCTATCATGTTGTGAATTAATCTATCATGGTTAGAAACTGGGTGATTCCCTTATGCTATGTTGCACACAAGTTGTTAGGCTAAATAATGTCGTACAACCTTATATATTTAGATCTATAACCTTACATGTTTAGATCTATGTTAAGTAGATCCAATCCCATGCAAGTTCATCCTTACATGCCTAAGTCTAGTTTTTGTAGATCTGTGTAAAGTTCCCATGCTTATGATTCATGCAAGTTTATTATCATATGCCAAATTTATATGTCGCATTTTTTATGCTGTTGAAATATTACATGTTCTATGCTTTTCCCATTTTTATGAGCTAGGCCAAATATCAAGCTTAACACTATATGTAATTTTGCGAATATACAACAGGGGTAACGTTGGGGAAAACATGAAATTAATTGTAATTGGCATGTTGTCACATAAGCATGTAAATTAATAGTGGCATGAATTGGTATAATTTATATACCATTAGACTTGGACATAATTAAATGTGTGACTCGAAAACTTGAAGAAAAATTTACATATATACTTGACATAAATGACAAATATGTAAATTTAGTAGAAGATGAACATGCCTAACCCGAGATTAGACTGAGTTGTGGTGTAAAACTGCCCGAAACCGATCGGCGCATCCAGTGACCACAAAAATACCTGTCTAATGTGGGTGGTTAGTGCATCAAGCCCAGAAAGACCCGATGTTAGACTGAGTTGTGGTGTAAATCTGCCCGGAACCGATCGACACATCTAGTAACCACAACAATATCTGTCTAATGTGAGTGGTTGGTGCTTCAATTAATTAATTAATTAAAGCTCATGAACAATCAAGCTAGAATAGTAAGGTTGAGTAATTAAGGAAACACTTAACCAACTGAACATGTTAACAAGACGAGATTTGTGGGGGTTAAGTAACTTAGGAAACACTTAACCATTATAACATGGTAACTAGACAAGTGGGTAAGGTTAAGTAAATGTTTAACCATTATAACATGTTAACTATAAAGTGGGGTTAAGTAAAGAGCACTTAGCCATTATAGCATGATGAATGAATAGGGTTAAGTTAATGAGGAACACTTAACCAATATAACATGATGAACGAGTAAGGTTAAGGAATACTTAACCAATTTGACTTGATATATGGGTGGATTAAGTCAACGTGAACTACGGGATAACACTTAACCAATTTAACATGACAAGTGAATGGGTTATAACTTGAATTGACTGATGACACTTAACCAATCCAACATGACGAGATAGATAACTAAGTAGTAAACCTTAGTTAAGAGGGCTAAGTTGTAAACCTTAGTTAAGAAAACGAACGATTCAGGAAACTAAGTAGTAAACCTTAGTTAAGAGAACTAAGTAGTAAACCTTAGTCAAGAAAACCAAGTAGAATACGAGGAGGAGCGATCGTCCATCTGATCATGAAGACGGCTCCAACGAACTGGGTTACGAAGCACATAGCTTCGAGGGGACGTGAGGGTACTCTTGCTATCCCTCTATGAGGCTGCAGATGATCCTCCTGGGCTCACAAAGGTTAAGGTCTGCGTTAGAAGAGCCAAGGGTATGCCTTGGTTGCAATAATAAAGAAACCTAAAGACTAGGATGGACCAGCGTGATTCGGCGAGACCAGTTTTTTCCCTATGATAGCAACTCATCGTCTACCTACCAACTTCAGTCAGTCGAGATACGTAAAGCGGAAACGCGGAGAACACCAAAAGACCATATACTTGCTTTCTAGTTATGGGTGAGGTTGGCCAATAGGTTTGTGGGGGCATAAAGGGCCTGCGTATGGTTCTCATTCTTGTTTTTCTCTAGTGCCTTTCATTTGTTGGTTGAGGGAGGGGTCTAGTGGGACCATAACCACTGTAAAAGCAGACCTTAGCATCTGCAATCGGCAGATATATGAAAGCCCCCGACCGAGTTCCATGTTTCTTGATTAGCCCTGCCACGGGACTCGGGTCGCACATATAGAGGACATGTGCATCTAGACATCGATAACAATTAACGACACATGCGTGGGGAAAGTCTAGGAACATATACCGCTCTGGGTAGTGTGTCCTAGACTAAGGGGCATCGTTCGATAGGTAGCATAATCCCTAGTTGGACCTAGGTTGCGTAAATCCTGAATCCGAGAAACGTTCAATAGGTAGCATAAACCCCAGTGGCCTTGGGTAGCGTAAACCCTGGTTGAATCTAGGAAGTGTTCGATAAGTAAACCCTAGTTGGATCTAGGTAACACTCGATGGATAAGGGACCGCATACACAATAAAAAGGGGATCATTTTATCATGAACACACGATACTAGTTGAAACAGTCCTTAGTGGGTGCAGAGAAATAGAAGTGGGTGCAATAGCCAATTCCGTTAATCTTACCTTGCCTTGTTTTAGGATTATCTTATCACTATGGTATGGTTCTAAGTTCAGTTTGTTCATGCCATAGTCCTTTTCTTGTTTACATGCTGAAGTATAACTGGACTTACTAGACTTATGTCTGACCCAGTTTGTTTTCGCCTCTTTTATTCCATTCCCCCCGGTAGCCAGGGAGGGAATAGCTCAGCTCATTTTGGACCGTTACTATTTCCGAGCTTGAAGATTCTTTGACGCATTATTTTGAACTCCATTTTCTACTGCTATGGCTGGCTCATGCTTTATTGGGGAATATCATTGTCAGTTTATGCTTCTTTATTGTAACAAGACAGATGCTTTGTTGTAACAAGTATTGGTGTTGTAAAACAATTCTTTGTACAAGCTGTTTTTAATCAATAAAGGTTATTTATTTTCCGATTCTTTGTTTGTCTGTCTTGTAATTTTTCTGCATCTTGTACCAAAAATGCTCCACCGAAGTTAAGGCATTCTCTTTGTGAGTGACCTTAATGGAGGTGGGGTGTTACAGTGAAGCTCATGACCATCTTGAAGGAAAGGCGAGATGAGGCAGAACTCAGAGTTGTAGCCCATCAGCGAAGGATTGCTAGGCATTTCAACTCCAGAGTTAGACAACGAACCTTCGAAGTCGGAGATCTTATCCTAAAGAGAGTAATGACAACAACCAGAGTCTTCGAGCCAAACTAGGAAGGTCCATACATCATCAATCAAAAGCTGCTAGACGACACTTTCAAACTGACCACTGTTGATGGCATTCCATTTCCGAGGGCTAGGAACAACGTTCATCTTCGCTGATATTTTACTTGGTACTATATTCAAATTTCTTGTAAAAAGTCTGTAAATATTTTTACAAGCATTGTACTAAACATTAGCTTCATGAATAAAAAAATGCCTGGCTGTGTAAATCTCTTACTTGCAAAAAATTATGTTAATTCAAGATTTGCTAAAAGACGATTTTTTATTGCAAGTTATCCGACGTGCGCTTGCTTCCTCAAAGTCTGATACAACGTGACAATCCCAATAACACCAACTCAAGTGTCGAGTGCTATAAACGTCAATATGCATAAATGAAATTACAAAGAGCACTGCCTTGAAGAGTGAATGAAAGGAGTTGCCAAAAGTCAAGCGGCAAAAGCGTAGCAAGAAGCTACGGAGCCAAAACTAGAAATTGCAAGTTCCACCCAAGGGGCCATAATGACATCGGTCCTACTGCGATCGGTCACCACCGTTGAGCAGCCGACATGGAGATTGATGTTTGTTCGCCCTACAGAATGATGCAAACCTTGCCAAGTTCTACCAGGGGGGCACCTCATCTTAATTGGGGTAAAATAACCTCTCGGTCCAGTCGTGATCGCTTACCTTAGTTAAGCGTGTCCGACATAGAGACTGACGTTCGCCCTGTGGAACAGCGTATCAACTGAAATCCTTTGCATTGACCTTTGAGTTGATCGTGAAGGTCCACCTCTCCACATTAGAGGCTCAGAAAGTCCTTTGCATAGTAAAGGCAGAAATCCTTCGCATTGACCTATGGGTTGATTGTAAGGGTCACCTCTCCACAGTAGAGGTGCGCTCATGGAGTCTCCGATGCTTGATTCGATTGACGGGAGAAGAATAGTTGAGTTATAAACGCCCTCTCCATAGAAGAGGTACTCAATGAATTCTCCGATGTCAAACACCAATCTGTAGGAGCAGACCAACGTTGAGTGTTACTAAATTCCATCATGACGCCCATGAAGATCGCCTCTCCACAGTAGAGTGAGCTCAATGGAGTCTCCGATGCTCAATTCGGTTGACAGAGGCAGAATAGTTGAGTTATAAACGACCTCTTTGCAGGCACACAATGCAGTCTCCGATGTCAAACACCAATCGGCGGGAGCAGACCAACGTTGGGTTACAAAAGACCTCTTTGCAGGCGCTCAATGGAGTCCCCAATGCTTGATACGGTCGACTAGAGCATACTAGTTGAGTTATAAACAACCTCTTTACAGGCACTCAATGAAGTTTCCGATGTCCACACCAATTGGCAGGAGCAGACCAACGCTGAGTTACCAAAGTCCTTTGCGTAGTGAAGGCAACCTTCCCACGGTGAAAGTTAAAATCTCCCATACAGGGGCATAAATATCAACGACTTCTCCAAGAAGAAGCTCGAGATCAATCAACAAAGCTAAGTTTCTTAAGAAATTGGCAAGCTCAGAAGCATAAAGTGAACTGGCAGGAGCAAAAAACTCCGTCAGCAAACAACAAGTGTAACACCCCACATCCGTTAGTGTCACTCACAAAGGGAATGCACTAAGTTCTGTGGAGCATTTAGGGTAAAAGATGCAGATAAATTACAAGACAGACAGAAATTAAACAGCGGAAAATAAAACTTTACTTTATTGATAAGATAGTTTGTACAACGATTTCTTTACAATATCAGAGTATCATCTGTCTTACAAAATAAAGAAGCAATAAACAGCATTTATATTCCCCAATGTAGCAAGAGCCAGCCATAACATCTGAAAGGAGAATCCAAGCAAAACTTCGACAAATCTTCAAGCTGGGAAAGAGTGACAGTCCAACTTAACCTGAGCTATACTATTCCCTCCTTTACTACCTGGGGGGGACGGAAGAAAAGAAGACGAAAGAAAAACAGAGTCGGACATAAAGCCTGAGTAAGTCCAGTTACTTCTAGCATGTGAACATGGAGAAACAAAACGACTTGAATTAACTGAATACAAGATAACACCATGATGATAGGGTCAACAAGATTAGACAAGATTAACACAAGATATGCTAAGACAAGATAAACTGGATATGCTCTAATACTTTCGCCGCTTCGCTATTTCCTTGTTATACTGGTTTCTATATCTCTGCACCACCTAACTAGTGTCCCAACTAGTAATGCTAACGTGATCCCAATCCCTGTAGTTTCCGTTGCCTTCAGGCATTCATTTAATATTTACTACCTAGATCTAATCTAGGGTTTTCTATCAAGTGCTTTCTAGATTCAACTAGAGTTTACGCTATCTGCTGAACGCTTCCCAGATTCAGGGTTTATGCCACCTAGTCCAACTAGGGATTATGCTACCTGTCGAACGATGCCCCCAAGTCTAGGACACACTACCTAGAGTGGTATACGTTCTTAGACTTCCCCACGCATGTATCGCGAATCGTTATCGCTTGTCTAGATGCACATGTCCTGTAATGTGCGGCCCGAGTCCTGTGGCAGGGCAAATCAAGTAACACAGAACTCGGTTGGGAGCTTTCAGATATCTGCCGATGCAGATGCTAAGGTATGTTTTTATTCCAGTGGCTATGGTCCCACTCGAACCCTCCCTCAACTAATGAAAGACACACCTTGAAAAAATGAGAACTATACGCAGGCCCCCTATGCCCCACTAACCTATGGCCATCCTCACCCATAACTAGATAGCAAGTATATGGTCTTTTTGAGTTCTCCGCCTTTCCGCTTCACGTATCTCGATTGACTCAAGATGGATGGTAGACGACGAGTTGTTATCACAGGGCTACCGGTTTCTCGCCGAATCACGCTGGTCCATCCTAGTCTTTAGGTTGCCATATTTTGCAACCAAGGCATACCCTTGGTTCTTCTACCGCAGACCTTAACCTCTGTGAGCCCAGGAGGATCATCTGCAGCCTCACAGAGGGATACCAAGAGTACCCTCACGTCCCCTCGAAGCCTCGGGCCTCGTAACCCAATTCGTTGGAGCCTTCGTTTTAATCAGACGGACGTTCGCTCCTTCCCATGTTATACTAAGAATTACTACTTAGTTTTGCTAACTAAGTTTTACCACTTTGTTTCCAGAATCGTTGTTTTCTTAACTAAGGTTTACTACTTAGCTCCTTTTAACTAAGGTTTACTACTTAGTTCTCTTTCTCGTCAATTTGGATTGGTTAAGCGTCATTAGTCAATTCAAGCTAACTTAACCCCCTTCATTTATCCTGTTAAACTGGTTAAGTGTTATCAGTAATTCACGTTGACTTAACCCTACCAGCATCAAGTTATCTTGGTTAAGTATTTACTTAACCCTACCCATTCATCTTGTATTGGTTAAGTGTTCCTTTTTAACTTAACCTTGCCCATCTGTTTTAACTAACTTTTTATTAATGGTTAAGTATTATCCCTTCATGCTTTAGACTTAACCATATTCATTTATCACAATCTGATGGTTAAGTGGTCAAGTTTACTTAACCCTACGGTCTAGTCCAGCTAACATATCAAATTGACTAAGTGTATTAAATTTTACTTAACCCCATCATCTAGACTAGTTAACATGTTAATTTGGCTGAGTGTATTAACTTTACTTAACCCCACCTTCTAGTCTAGTTAACATGTTAATTTGGATAAGTGTTTTCTTAGTTACTTAACCCCTACAAATCTTGTCTTGTTACGATGTTAAGTTTGGTTAAGTGTCCCTATGGACTTAACCCTCCCATTATAGCTTAACTGGGTTAAGTGTTCCTATGGACTTAACCCTCCCATTCTAGCTTAACTGGGTTAAGTTGGTTAAGTGTTCCTATGGACTTAACCCTCCCATTCTAGCTTAACTGTGTTAAGTGTCTGTATGAACCTAACCCCACACATCGGTTTGGTTATCATGTTGAATTGGTTAAGTGTCTTAGTTAACTTAACCCTACCATTCTTGTTCTAGCTTTAACTAGATAAATTAAAGCCGCGACCACTCACATTAGACAGATATTGTTGCGATTACTGGATGTGCTGGTTGGTTCCGGGCAGGTTTACATCGCAACTCAGTCTAACCTCGGGTTAGGCATATTCGTGTTTTCTAAGTTCAAAGGGTTTTGATTAATTTTCAAATCAGGTTTTGAAAGTAACCATCCCGTCCGTCGGATCAGTTAGGGAGAGCAGGAAACTTGTATTTTTCCAAACCCAAGCCTAGACACTATCCTCTCTGTTCCCCTAGAACTTTCTGGTGTATTATTAAAAGAGATGTCGTTAATAAGCCTTTAATTTGTCTATATTTACATTTTCTCATTTAGGACAAATTCTATAAGTAAATTATTCCTAATTTACTTATTTCCTAATTACTCTTTTAATGTAAATTGTCAACATTTATTATTATGGCCCATTTTCCCCTCTATATCATACTTATGCTTTTTGGTATGTAAACTATACCAAATTAAGTGTCACTAACCATGATTTTGCTAAACATGACAATTACTCCCAATTATGGCCAATTTCAAATTTATGCCAATATACTTATTGTGCCAAATTAGCTAATCCAAATCTGATTTAACATTCTAATTACAGTTCATGTCAAACAAGACTTATTATTCTAGTTCACAATTCATGTAAATGCTAGATTTACAAGTCGATACTAGATTCAAATTACACATCTTATAATTCATGTCAAATTTATCTCATTTGCATTTTTATGAACATGCCATAATACATGTTCCCAATTTATGCCAATTTCCAAGTTTATAACCATGTTTTTAGTAAATTTCATATTTTGCCTAAATTGTATTCCCATCGTTCGTATAATCATAATTCAATCTAGATTATAGATAAATCTAGATTCGTAGAAAATAGGGAATGAACCAAAGATGCTATGAAAAAGATAGACATAATAACTGACATAAAATGATAATTTACTAATTACAGACCTAACGAAATACACTGAAATTGATCTAAAACATCGAAGGCCTATAGGTCTGAAAATCTTATGACATAAAAAGGGTTGAATAACGACGTAGGTTCAAGAACATGGGTAGACCTAACTTAATAGGTAAATTCCCAAGATCAAAAACCAAAGAAAACCAAGAATAGACAGAATCGATAATCAGGTTTAGACCCAATTTCACAATCACAAAACTTAAGCAACACTTTCCTAGTCATGAATCATAGGTGTTTAATCACAGTTGTCCTTTTTATGTCATACGCAATAGTTTATGTTTCCTAATCAAAGACATAGGCTTGTGTTCGTAGTCAAGGAAATAATTATCATAGTCATGAGTCACAGTCATAGGCAGTGTTCATAGTCATAGGCAATGTTCATAGTCAAAGAGGCATATGGTTTTAAGGTCCATACTTTCATAGTCACAATCTTATTGGTCATCGAATCATAACAATTCTTAATTAGGTCCAAGGATATAAGCACTGATTCGAACAGAAAGATTTGGCATATTCTTTTATTCCTTTAATTTCATGTCACAAATAGAAAACGTTCAAATCTAAAAAGTAACCGACTTACAGAGATTAGATTAGATTCGTAGAAAACAGTCGTTGAAGTCGTTTGAATCTTCACTTGAATCCTAGCTTGTTTTGAATCTCCTCTTGAAAGTCTTGAGCAACATCTCCTCGTCTTGATTTATTTTACATATTATTTTATTTATTATTTAATTAAGAGGAGGAGAAGAAGCCATGTTCACCAAGAATCTTTGCAGCATAAGGTTAGAGAAGATTTGTGAATAAAGAAGGAGACTAGGGGCTGTTTATATAGGATTAGGCGGACGAACCTAGGCAGAAAACGAGACCAGGTACATCAGAATGCACCCAGGCCCAAAAGTGGGTTCTGCACCCGGGTCGACTGGGCAGTCGACCTGGTCGGGGGGGTCGACTACCCAGTCGACCTGGGTCCTGGGCGGGAATTTTCCCGCCCAGCCCGCTTCTGGGTTTGAATTCGAATTTCGAATTCGATTTTCGAGCTGTTTTCTGTTCTGAAAATTCCTGAAACTTCGGAGGGTCATATCTCCCTCATACGGACTCCGATTCTCACAAACTCGGACTCGTTTCCAAGCAGAATTTCGAAACGAACGCAATGGCGCAACCCGTTTCCCTTGATTTTGAATTTAAAAATTTAATTCTGCCTTGATTTGTGAATCTTAGTGTTACAGAATTACGGGGTGTTACAACAAGCCCCTTGCGCATTTATCCAAAACAAAGGAACCTAGCAAAGTTGACTACATCCAGATCAAACGACTTGTAATGACTCATGGTATGGGGGCAACACCATCACATTGAGATATGCCAATGCTCATAAGACATACCACAAGCTCATCACAACGTCTCATCAAGCTAAAGACTTGTAATCTATAAAGGAGAAAATCCACAAAAAAGTACAACATAGATAAAGTAACAACTATCAGCTAGCAGAGAAAGTAAAGAAAATGCAAAAACAGCTTCACAACATCAACACAATTCTCAGATACAAAGTGGCATAAAGTCATATGCAAGGGTCGGTACTTGCATAAACACCCGGTTTGAATGAAATACATGAAAAGAAGCGACAGGAGGCAAAGTAAAACAACCATAAGCACTAACTTTTTTTTCCCACTCTTGGAATCCCTAGACCTCAGAGATGGTTTATTAACTTGAGCAGAAGGAGGAGGTGTATCAGCAAGTTGACTTTCATCCTTGGCTTTTTTTATTACCAAGGCGACTCTCAGGAGAAGAGATAATGACAAGTCCTCCTTTCTTGGGAGCAGAATGCTTTCCCTTGCGCTTAGAAGATGGAGACTTTGTTTTTTTTTCTTTCGCTTGCCTTTGGTAACTTCCTCGAGCTTTCATCAGTATCATCAAAACCTTCTGCTTCGTCACTAGGAGTGTAGTCAACGTCATCCAAATCGACGATTGTACCAATCTTTGCATCTTGTGACCCGGGCTGCGAAGCAGGGGTGGAAGCAGTGATTAAGGATGCATTGCCCGGAGGAGGAGTGGCGATCATAGCAGAAGCAGTGATGGACACCAAAGTTGAATCAATAACAATGACTTCAGTGATGGTTGTGTCAACACCAACAGGAGAAGGCTTTGGCGAGATCGGGCCTAATATAAATGAACAGTGAGCATAAAACACAGTGTACCTAGGTGAAGTACAAAGATAGTCCATGTCCGACATGACTCGATCAATATCAGTTTCACCTATGACAATAAGACTTCTATGCTCAACTTCATACTTATCCGAGTTGTCATTGCCACCCTCGCTATCTCCTGCATGCTCTTCAATGACATGCTCCTCAATAGTATGCTCTTCAGCAAGTTTTTCCTTTTCTTTGTGAGTGGCAAAAGAATCAGTGAGAGGCACAATAGGAGTTTGAGAATTGGAGACCTCAAGATTAACATAATCAGTGTGGTTAACGGTAGCGGCTACATCCAGGGCTTGATTCCTTGAGGATCCAGCTTCATCCAGTAAACCTCGCTCTTTCATAAGTACTTTCTTCCCCTTGGCCAAAGCTTCACGGGATTCCTTATCTAAAAGATTCTATAAGAGACACTCTACAGGATAAGTATCTCCAACATGGACAAGTACCGATTCCCATACTTTAGCCAGAGTCATTTGAAAATCAGCTCTTAAGTTGCGCAAGCTACCACGGCTCATAACACTGAAAACATAGAGTCTGAACAGAGTGGCATTGGCGTCAGCCTTAGCATCAGTGAATGCTTTGTCAGCAGCTGCTTTGTCAGCATAAGCTTGATCTCTCTCCTGCTCAAGGCTTTCTATTTTCAGCGCAGAAATATCCAATGCATGAGCAGTGTTCTTTTCGCGAAGACTGGCATTATCTAGCCGATAAGTTGCAGAAGTTTTCTCCTCTATGACTAATTAATCCACGATAGTCTTTTGGGCAGAGCAAGCCTCTTTCAACTGATTACTCAGTGTAGTTTCTCTAGATTTAACCGCAACAAGTTCCTCTTTAAATCATTGATTCTTGGTTTCTAACTCTGTGTTCCTCTAGGTAAGAGATGCAATGTTAGCATCTAGAGATTCAAGAACCTTTTCCCACTCAACCTTGTCATTCTCAAGCATGGTTATATGCTCGAAGTTGCTTTTATTGACTTGCTGAAGATCATAGGCTAGCTTATACTATAAGTGTAGCTTCTCAACTATGTCCATGACTTCATCTAACTGCTTATCTTCCTGATCCTTCACTACGCCTAGCTACTTTTCAATGTTTCTCTTCACCACATCAAGCTTTTTAAGCATTTCCTTGTTATCAGATGGATGTATGTCGATATCGAAGAAAACTCCCTTCAAACACCAGTTTTTGAATTGTTGAGCGAGCCTGTGGGTGCAGGTTCAGAAGCATAGTGTGGCCTGTTGATAATTGTTTGGATATCAGTCGGAGAAGGGGTAACAGATGGAGCAGCAAGTGGAAGGCAGCTAGAGGTGGTCTGAGTAACAGGGACTAGATTTTTATCCCATTTTTGGCGCTTGTGAGGGTCATCCTTATTATAATCCTTGCCCTGGTCATCCCTTTCTCTTTTCCTTCTTCGACATTCCTCATCTTTCCGTCTGTTCCGCTCATGGCGATCATCATATCGATCAACGGTCACCGTAAGATCCTCGGTCCCAGTCTTCTTTTTCTAGCCGATCCTGGGCCTCATGCCTCCACCTCCTCTGATCCTTAGTCTCTATATAGCCATGAGGTTGCTGAGACTGCTGAGAATAATAAGACTGCTAAGAATGCTGAGATTGCATGTGATGCTTTAGGTTATAAGTGTTGGATTTGTTCTTGAAGCTTTTCATATATGGACGACTCATGGTTGGGTCTGAAATAAGGAAAAACGGGATTTCAGTACTTAGAATAAGAAGTATTGGGGCAAAATATATGGTATAGGAAAAAGCAACAAAAACTTAGAGTGCGTGTGATGTGTGGTCTAAGTACGCATCTAATAACGAACCGCTCTTCATGGGTGAGGCTAACACAGTCCCTATGTCAGAAAATGTTCTCCACAATGGAGGGGTTCGAGCCAAAGCCATCTCAGTTGCCGCTTTTGTAACTGTGTCTGTAAGTTCCAAAGCCACAGTGTCGCTTAAGGCAAGATCTTTCGCAGTACTAAGATCAGTGAAAGTCTTGAAATTATTTGTAGAACTTTCTTCATGGGGTATCTAGAATAGTGGAACCTCACTAATTTTCTCAACATTCAAATCACCACTGGGAATGATCTCATCTTCCTCAACTTGTTCGGTGACTATCATAAGACCTTTTCCATCGCAATGTACAAGCTATTCCTCTACAATCGAAGGCAATTGGGGCTGAGAAGATGTTTTAGTACCGCTGGCAGGGTCTGAACATTTCTTTAACGAGGATTCGTCAACCTTACTCTTTGATGAACTACCCTCTCTAGAAGCCACGACATCTGATGCTACTGGCGTAGACTAAGGCATGGAAGGTGCTCCTTTGGAAGGATATTTCCTTGAAGGGTGGAGCAATCCATATTTATGAATAAACTCTTCTCTTATCATGTACCTTCTACCTCTATCTACAATACCATCTTTTAGAGCTTTATAAACAGTATTGTACGGGGCAGAATCTTTGTTATCCTTAACTAGAGCCGAAACGACCGTAATCAAGAAAAAAAATTCAGTAATCGAGACTTAAAATTAGTTCAGATAAGAAGAGCTCTATGCAAATATGCTCACCGCCTTCCATCTAGTTTCCATGAAAGGTATCGAGGCATCGAACAATAAAAAATTGAGTCAGAAATCCCAAACTAAAAGTATCGTGTGTATACAAGTAAAGTTCAACAAGTCATGGATTGTTGTACGATATAGTATTGTATATATGCATCATCTAGTTTAAGTCTTGAAAATTCATCGTAATGTGCTTTATTAACTAATCCGTTATCGAAATGGACGGTCGATGACGAAGCATAAGTCCAAAACATGTAAGTGCTTGTTGCAATTACAAGACGAATAACATGCAGAACAGGTGATCAGTTGTCAAGTTGAAAGCCTTTTTGTAATTGTGCTTGGGCTGTTGAGAAATTTCTGGCCAGATAGTTGCATTCTAGTATTAAGGTTTAGGTCACTCAACGACCTAAGGCTCAAGTCGTCTAAGCGGTATAGAAACACCAGGATCCTACTAGTTCAAAGAAGCCTAAGTCGCTAGAAGACCTAAAAGCTTAGGTCGCTCAATGACCTAGAAGCTCAAGTCGCTCAATGACCTAGAAGCTCAGGTCGCTCAACGACCTAGGAGTTTGGGTGGCATAACGACCTACGATCTTGGGTCACTGGATGGCCTGAGGACTTGGTTACCTACAATCCGGAAGGAATTAGGTCGTTGGTTTCTTCAAAGTGTCGAGTCATGCATCATCTAGAAAGCTTAAGTCATCCAGTGATCTAAGGGGTCATGTCATTCTAATGACCTAAGAAACTAGGTCGCCTAACGACCTAAACGCATGAATTGTTCAAACAATCTGGTGGGCTCTATCTAGTTTTCAATCTAAAGTGGCTAAGTATGGATCCATCATACAAGCCCACACATCATCAGTAATGCTCATGACCGACAAACAAGTTCGTGTATCAACAATCAAGATTGCAACAACATCATCAATGATTTATACACCATCAAGTTGACTGATTCGGATTAAAAACTCAACTTAGATGAAATGTGGGATGACACAAAATTCACATGCAATGGACAACATTGGTAAGGATCAACGCGACACAATGATGCTAGAAAATACAAAGCATCGCACAAACTTGCAAGCCAATACAAATCAGTTCAGAAAAAGCCGAGTACACAAACTTGTTCAAAGTTACCAACAAGTGTCAATTACAACAAGCACTGGACACTCTCATTAAAAATCAGATTGTTACATAAATCATTGGTGTGCAGGAATAAATTATAGTTAAATTTTGATGGAACAAACCCACAACAAGTTTCAGTTCACCAAGGTGCAAATTCTAAAAACAAATACATATCGATTTGAAGGCCAGCAGTAATCGAGAGTGAATTGCAATTGAATTTTGAAATAGTAAATAATGAGATTTGACACAGTCCTAAATCTGTAGACGGTGCTCACAAATCCCGAACTGATCAACCTCTAAGAATTTACCATCATCGAAGTCCAACCTGAAGATCGAATATAAATCTAACACTAAAATTCAGGACCACCGAGTCAAATTAGAGTTAAAAGTTACAGTTTCAACAACAAATTCCCAACTTAACTGAACCCTAAATAATCAAAATCGATTCATCATGAAAATAGAAAGGAGATTCCACATACGCTGGTCAAAGATGGGTTTAGTCAATCGAAAATTGGCTATGGAAGCTTCTAAAAGGCTCGGTAACTTTGGAGCAAATCGGATCTGTTAGAAATCAGCAACAGTTGGAACAAATCGTTGGCTATGAAAATGGCGAGTCTGACAATCGGCGATGGCTTAGATTCAACGAATGATTATGCAGAAGTTGATCGGCGACGGAAATAACTGATGGCGAGATGGCTAATTTCTTTTTCGAAGAAAATTGTCCACCATTAACAAGCTTTTTCAATAAAAGGAGATAAAGTGAAAAAGCAGCGACCTAAAAGATAATACAAAGGCATGTAAAATGTAAATGGGCCAAGCCCCAATTCATTCAGGAAAGCCAAATGACTAATGTGGTTCATGTGTGGAAAATGCTTCAAACAAACGAAGCACGAACCAATGAAACAATCGAGTTCGAAGCCCATATTATTTCACGATAACATAGGCTTCGAGGGCAAATGTTAACTTATAAAAATATAGTTCAAGCCATGGGTCGTCAGAATTTGCATCGTTGGAATTCACATGTGCTACTTAGCATCGGGTCGTCTATCATCAGGTCATCAAACGACCTAAGGCTCAAATCGTGATTTTGCTATGGAGTCATGTCGCTACTTGTCAGGTCGTGACATCTTAGGTCGTACAATGCCCAGGTTGTATAACACATGTGCGAACGTCCAGGTCGTTGCCCTATTAAGTAACTCACATGAAAAAGCTGGCAGATCGTTCTAGAAACAAACAAGTCATCTCGTGTATACACGAGCCCAGGTCGTCATAAAGCAAGCCAGACTTGTGTATATGGATCAGATCGTGGCTTAATAAGTCGTTCAGTGGCCTATAATGTCAGATTGTTTCATGAAAAACAAGAAGCAAGTTGGGTCATTCGCAACCTGGGGTGCCAGGTCGTTCGACAACCTAAGGGCATGCACACCTAATTTCAGAGCCTCTCTACCTTGTCACCACACCTATAAATACCCCCACATTTCCACCATGGAAGGGACCGATTTCTCCAACTATAAAGTGCTGCCCAACTCATTTCTCAACAACTCCAAATCATTCAAACCTCCATTAATCCTCTTTTGAGCTTTGATTCAACATCTCAATCACCATGGATTCGCCAAAGATCTTCTAAGCGCTCAAATTGTTGATGATCTACTCCAACAATCATCACAATCATAGAGATCTAGCCATTTCCATAGAGAAATTGAGATAATCAAGATATTAAAGAGAAGAAAGTAGAGAGAATCATTGTAAAAGGAGAAATGAGAAAAGTTATAGAAATCATGTACCTTGTAACATTGAAAGTGATAATAAATGCACACTTCAAAGTGGATGTAGGCCAGATCTAGGCCGAACCACTATAAATCTCTGTCTTTTTACTTGCTTTTTGTGTTTGTGACTACCACTTTTCTAGATCTTAACTGTTTATGAAGTGTTGAGTTACACCTTGGGATGTTAGTGTCATTTTTAGCATTAACACCAATACATGAAAATAAAACCAAAAAACAATACAAAGTAACAACCCACAAATATTTACAAACTATGAGCTATTAATTTACAACATACAAAATATAAAACTCTCATCTTAACAACATACATAATATGTATCTAACTAACCTAATTGTAAACATGTTTCAAAAGGATGAGAATTTATGGAATATAAATGTAAATCATGGGAAACAAATACTGGAATCTAAAGTTGCCAGAAATCTAAAAGTCTGCAATATTAATGTTGAACAACTTGATTTGGTAAATGCAAAATTAGAGCAAACGTCTAGTGTATGGTTTTCAAAGATACTTAAGCTTGTTTCTCCAATACAACGCATGTACCAACTGTTGGAATATTTCGAAAATTGGGTCACATATGTAAAATAAAATGTGTTATGCTATTTTGGTGTAAAGCCTAATTAAAGTGATCTAATTTTAGATTAGAATTAATGGGCTTAAAGTTTAAGTTATCATGGGCCTAATGTGTAGATACCGGGGCATTTTATAATTTGTTGAAGGGCCGAATTACAAAATGCCAACTCTATAAATAAAGGGTTATGGTCCCCAAATTGCACAAGCCTTAGCAACTCTCCAACTTCTTCTACGGAGAGCTGATTTCAAATCTAGGGTTTGTGTCAATTTGGAAGCCCAAACCAAATTATATCTTCTTCTTAGCAACCAAATATGGATTCAGGTATTGCCATGATTAACTACGGATTCAGGTACGCTTCCGCTAATCTATTTCTGTTTTGTTCTCAATTAAATCAATATGGGTTACATATTTGGATCTAGGATTTCACAATTGGATATTGTTAAAGTATACTGAAATCCTAACAAGTGGTATCAGAGCCAACCATTATTGATTCTATTGGGAAAATTTTGTTTTTCTAATACATGTTGTTTTGCCATTTCGGAACAAAGGTTGAATTGTGTTTTCAATTCATATGGTTTATATGTTACGTTTTCATTTCACAACAGGTTGAGTTTATTAACTACGGCTAATAATTAAAAAAAAGTTTTTTTTATTTGGGTTAAGTTTCAGATCTATATGGATTAAGATCTATTATCTCCTTCACGTTCTTTCATTGGTTCTATGGATCCATCATGAATAATGTTAATATAACATAGTTTGTTAATATGTTAATTCAACGGGTTCTGGTTTTTTTGTTTAAAAATATATGTTTATTACGTCTAGTTGTAAGTTGCATTCTGCAGCCGCCGGTCTATTATTACTTCTGATGTCATATATTATACTATATTATTTGTTTTGACCAAGTCTTGAACCCGTTTTATGCATAAAGTTTCGGAAGCTCTACTGAGCGAATCTCATGCTATCCTTATAGGCTTTAAAAAAAAGGTTTTTTTAATATACCATGTGTGCTGTTTGGAACAATTATTGCTTATTGTATGGATGTAGGACATGCCACATTAACTTATTTGTCATATGAAAATAATGTTTCATGGCATGTGTATGATGTTTCGGTAACCTATCATGATGCTTTTATTTTATGCCTTTTGGGTTTGGTATATAAAATTTTGCATTTGTGTTGCTTAATCTAATTAGCTATCATGTTTGAATCTTTGACCATTTCACCTACGTTTTAGGATGATGATCAGTAGGTTACTTTATTATGGTCAAACTATAGTAACTTCTACGGTTTAAAAAAAAAGTTTTTTTTGTTTGATTCGGTTGACAGTATAAAAAAGCACATGTTATATTATGCTTCGGATATACATCATGGTTACTTGAGTCATTCAGGTTATTCAGTATGATATTTATTATGTCATTTACACATAATTTTATGTGGTAATTGATTATGACATTCATCTATGATATCACGATTTATTTATGATGTTTTGTATCATATTTATTAAGAAAATGTCGTGAATGTAACTACATACCTAAAGCAATAGATTATGACAACTATGACTAAAACTCGTTATGTCATTATTATAATTTTAAGTTTTTCAGATGTCATATAGACCTAAAGCATTGAGAGTGTTTTATAACACTCGAAATATATTGTACATATATTGAGGATAAATTCAAATATAATTTTGGCGTCTCTTTATAACCGTAAATATCCTACATACATAGTGAATTGACTGAAATAATATGTCATCAAAGTGACCTCTATATTTTGGTGGTTCATGAAAATGTTTGATATTTCTGTGTAGTTGTTCATGCGAGCATTAGCTGGCCCAAAGGAAGACTAATATTTGGCCGAATCGCTTACACACGTGTGATGATAAATACGTGATAATTATAAGGTTTTTCGAGTGAATAATTAATCGGCCCAAAGGAAGGTTGTTATTTGACTTGAATTTATTGTCAGTGTTTGATCATTACAACAAGAGTACCACTTACAGTTAATATTACTGTCCAAAGATTTGATATTAATGTGTACTAGGTATCTTGAAAAGAGACTTACCAATTATTTGAGTTTACTATGGTTGATATTTGGCTATGAGCATATACGATCAATCTTCATTTTATTTTATTTTTTATTCATTTTCAGCTAATTTAACTGAATTATCTGTCTATTTAAAGAATATTCCCATCTTGTTTTGGGATAAATATAAGGATTTGTATGAGAGCATGTTATTTGTTCTTGACTTTATAGATTTAACTCTTGTAACTAGGATGGCTACAGCCAATCCTACTACGGTTAGGTATTCTTATAATGTTATGAAGAATATTGAAAGGTGGTATAATTTAAGAAGGCAAGAGTTAAAGAATCATTAAGTAAATATTTCAGAAGCTTTTCAAGGATGGACTATATGTAACGATACCTATTTTTTGATAGGTTATCTATTGAGAATGGAATCGATTATGTGAAAACAATAAAGGGAAACTAGCATTTTTTGTGGTGTTTGATTCCATAAAGTCAAAGTAAAAGAAATATTAATGGGTACTATATGGAAAAATATATTACTTCAAAAGCAAAAGACGCTCAAGTTATTGTTATTTTTGGTGCTATCAGTCTTTTCATTTAAAGATTAAAATTATTTTAAGAGTAATATGTTATCTTATTGGGCTAATTTAGCGCTTTTGTAATTAAAATAGAGATTGAAGTTTTTATGATTGAAAAGTACTCATTTGATATACAGTGTAAATAAATGTATGAATAAGGATTAAGAAGTCGCTAAGGATCTCGAAGAAAAGAGATAACATACAGATATATTTATAGTTATTTCTTTAATAGGATATACAGACATGTAAAGTTATTGTTGAGATTTAAGTCAAACTATTTGAATTTATTTGGTGTTTTTTTAATGTTGTCATTTATACAAATTTCAGTTTTTATATTTCTAATATGAACACATTAGGTTATTATTGTTCATCAAGAAATAGTAATGTTGATTTATGAATAAATTCAAAATTTTAAGTAAATGACGCTATCGATGTCTGATATATAAGTTATGACTACTTATGCTAAATAGCTTGTGTAATGATATCTCAAATTTTGTTTTTTGGTGACTAATATAATTATTTGTTTCAGTTTACCGCGGAATTGTAAATTGAGATATCATAGAAAATACTTTATTAATATTCTAAGGGATTTAAAGTTTATAATCTTTATGAACCCACACTAAGGAAAAGTTTTAAAGCGGGAAATGCAGTAGTTTTTTGAGGATGTTGAGTTTGGGGGGAGAAATAAAGTAATACTACTGTCTTTAAAGAGAATCAAAGAGATTCAACTGCGGTTGCTTCTTCGCTTAAGGTCTAAGATTTGTTTTCTTTTATTAAGAAGAAGTAAATTAAGAACCATAATAAGACGATGTTGAAGATAATTTTTCTTTAAGCTAAGTATACTGCTTCAAGAAAAAAAAAGCTCAACAACCTCAAAATGCAAGATCGCTAAGGAAATCCACCTAAATGGAAAGAAATGCTATTTCAGATTATTATGTAGTATTTCTTCATAAAGATAAATAATGAATTGATAAAGATGATGCGCTATGGACTTACATCAATCCATGTAAGGTACTAATTTAAAATGTGGATTTAAGAAATGAACATATAGCATAAATCTGTATGGATAATAAAGTTTGAAATCTCCCTCTAACTTACGTAATAAGATCATTGGTTATTAATAACTATTCAAAGCCAAAAGGGATCAAGTGGGTAATATTGAATTTTATAAGGCATTTTTATTGAAATCACTATTATTAAAAGGAAATTTTATTTTCTTTAAAGAATGTTTAATTTTGGACTTAGTAAACGATTCTTTAGAATTGATCGCTTTGGAGCTTACTACATTTTGTACTTTTGATCATTATGTGATAGAGATTAAAGTTATGTTTCTCAATGGAGGCATTGGTGAAACTACTTAAGAAACTCATTTATGGGTTATTCTTTTGTATTTGGGATTCAAATGCACCATTATTGTTCATGGGGTGATATTTGGATTATTACAAAAGAATTAGGAAGATAAATGCTTAAAAGATTTGGTATGTAAACTGCGATTCAATTGTTTTTCTTTTACCAAACAGATAAATGCTACCATCCTTGAAATTAAAGAAATGCAAAAGATTTCTCATGCATTTGCTGTGTGAATTCTAATGCATACTAATGTATATACACATATGGATATGCGTGTATTATTTGGCAAATACGTTACTGATATTAAAAGTGGATCAATGATTTAGTAGCCAAAATGGTTATGATATATATGATATATCTTTAAAAGACAGAATAAAAGATTATATGCTCATAGATAAAAGATCGGATCGGGTGTAGATCATAAAGAATTACGATCCGGATATTTTGGATGTCATTACTGTAAAAGATCCATTTCTAGCAATGATAATATATTTTATGGGTGAAACTATATAAGGGAAAAGTGTAGGCACTTATAGTTTTCGCCATTTTGAAAATATCGTCTTTGGTTAATTATAAGACATCCAAATATGGAAAATAATAATGAAATTTTGTCACAAGACTCCAGTTATAGATAAAGAATTGAACGACCAAGTAATATTGTGACAGTAAAGAATATATTATTTTCCAATAAGGGAATATATTGTAATCCATAGAGCACACTTAGACAAACTCCATTATGGCGAATCCGCTTACCAAAAGGTTATCACCTAAGGTCTTTCATGAGCATGTAGCTCAATTGGTGTAACTTTTATGTAAGGATATTTTGGTTCAAGTGGAGTTTGTATTTGGTATTGTCATATGACTCATTGCTCTATACTTCAGTTATAGATATATGCATATCAAGTTCTTTTTCTGATCAGAAATAAAGTAATGAATTATTATTTTTGCACTTAGGTTGTTTAAATATTAAACATTTGATCTCACTAAAGAAGGACCAGTTGGAAATAGACATGTATAGATCACATTTCATGTCATTTCCATGCTACGCATCCATGATGGATCTATGTCGTTTGATTGTATTGATATATGTGACCATTGATGGGTTTAGTTACGATAAATGTAACGAATGCCGCTTTGATCCTTTTGTCAACTCAATTAATGGACGAGATTGTTTCAGATACACCGTATGTTATAAATAGCAAATTTTGGAGCTCATAAAGTTAAACACATTTTAAGGTTATTTCATATGTGGCCCAGGGGGAGATTGTTGGAATATTTCGACAATTAGGTCACATATGTAAAATAAAATGTGTTATGCTATTTTCGTGTAAAGCCTAATTAAAATGATCTAATTTTAGATTAGAATTAATAGGCTTAAAGTTTAAGTTATCATGGGCCTAATGTGTAGATACCGGGGCATTTTATAATTTGTTGAAGGGCCGAATTACAAAATGCCAACTCTATAAATAAAGGGTTATGGTCCCCAAATTGCACAAGCCTTAGCAACTCTCTAACCTCTTCTACGGAGAGCTGATTTCAAATCTTGGGTTTGTGTCAATTTGGAAGCCCAAACCAAATTATATCTTCTTCTTAGCAACCAAATATGGATTCAGGTATTGCCATGATTAACTACATATTCAGGTACGCTTCCGCTAATCTATTTCTGTATTGTTCTCAATTAAATCAATATGGGTTACATATTCAGATCTAGGGTTTCACAATTGGATATTGTTAAAGTATACTGAAATCCTAACACCAACATCACTTTCATATGTGCATTTCGATACATGTTGGGTGTCCTGCATCATGTATGGGTAATGAGCACATTTAATTTTTTTTTAAATGTTCTGGACATTGAAAAATGATGGAAGTAAAGCCGAATATATAACAGTTTAATCGCATGTAATAAGTAATTCCTATTATTAAAATGTGTTGATCAAATCATATGTTGCCACATTGGAAGGATCTGCTGGGAGATCCTAGAACTTCAACATGGTATTAGAATCTATGGTAATGTTCAAACTATGTGCAAGAGATCTATAAATCGTGGTTACTTTGGGTTTTTGGTAGAATGATACCTGACAATCTAGATATGGTGAAGGCATCATGTTGGCGTACTCAGAGACGCATAGCTGGATGCGAGCTAAGGTGGAAGTTGGTTGAGGTATCTCGCATTGTGTGTGTCTAATAAGCGCACACTGAAGAAATAATAGTCTAATGTTATTAATAATAATGATACATGGAGTGGTTAAATATGTATGAGTTTGGTTACATGTAATAACATTCCTTTTATTAGAAGGTACCAACCAAACCATTTCAACAAGGGTAGTGCGAACGAATCTTAAAGCTACAAAAGTACATATATTTATTAATAAGTGATGTGGAAGCACAAATTTTTGATCCAACCTTAAGTACCAAAAATATCATTATAGAAGTTTTATTTTTATGTCTCACTTAGTGGAAAATAGACATAAGGACAAACTTTGAAAAAAAAGTGGAAAATAGACTTAAGGACAAACTTTGAAAAAAAATTAGTCTAAAGGACGTCAATTTTTATTTTTAGGTTGAAAGACAAACTTTGAGAAAAAAATTAGGCTGAAGGACAATGTTAAATATAATTAGCATTTTCTGCAGTGTAAAACTGAATAATGCTAGTTAAAACTAGCATTTTTGTGTAGTGTAAAAAACTGAATATAATGCTAATTACATTTAGCATTTTCCTTCAGCTTAGTTTTGTTTCAAAGTTTGTCCTTCAGACTAAAAATAAAACGTGGTGTCCTTCAGCTTAATTTTTCGGCAAAGTTTGTCCTTCTCCCTAATTACCTCTATCACTTAAGTATAAGGTTTAACAATCAAACATTTGCACAATTCAAACCACGTTCCACAATTAAACCTTTACACACTCAAACCATATTATTACAAATATCAACAAATCTTAAAATCACTTAAAATTAGAATCTAAGAAATAAAACCTTCTTAATAACATCATTCTTTATTAATTAACAACAAAATAAAAATTAAAACTAATTTTTTTTTTAGATATTGCAACTTAAAAATGAAAATTCAAACTAATTACATAAGATTTTAATGCAAAAATAAAACTAAATATTCACGCAAATCATTTTCTTCTTAATGTGTTAAACATGTGTAGTTTCTAAAAAATATAATTTACGTGTAAGACGTGTTATGATAACATGCGGAAAGCATGTTTTAATGCTTGTTTAAATATAGTGTAGTGCTAAGGGTTAGTTAGATACATTAAATGTTTGTTTAAATACATTAAATTTTCTATGCTTGCTAATATCACATTTATATCTGTCTAATCTCTCACTGAACCGTAGATTACCAAAGTAATCACATATTCAACCCTGATCTAAAACCCTAATACATTCGTTCCTTTACCACCGTCGCTTTTCACGGCTTCAAAATTCTTCACTTCTTCTTCTACTTTGGCTAATTAGATCTTTATTTACAATTTTTTTATTTGCATCCACTAATTCTTGTACTAGCGTAGAATTCGGTGGAAAAAAAAGATGGATGAAAACAAAAATCATGGCAATCTAGGGTTTTCGAAAGAGAAAGAACGAATGAGTTGAAGCTGAGAGGGAGAAATAGGTATAAACGGTGGTAGCCCCTATTTTTTAATGTTAGGTATTAGAAAGAGTGAAAAAGTAATTTTTGTGATATTTTTTAGTTCTGATAATAAAAAAAGGAAATTGATGTACCTTTAGCACCACTATAATATAATACAAATGGACTTTAACACCCTTTAATTTATACTAGTAATTCTAACTGAAATTGGATATAAATTAAGTTATGATAAGCTAAGCTAAATGTGTATCGTCGAAGCATAAACATTTTGTCAAAATTAATGATAAAATCTATCTTATTTGACATCAAATCAAGAAATTTTACAATATTTCATATAAAATGTAAAGAAATCAAAGAAAAAGAATGAAGAAAAACATGCAGATATGAGGCGTGGATGTAGAGAAACAGGGAGGCACTAATGCCAAAGAAACGTTATAGGAAAAAAATGCGGTTAATAGCGATGAAATGTGCACTTACCCAAAAATGTGCTTTATTTGACGATGTTTTCTCCTGATGCATATGTTTCTTCTTTGTATTATTTTTTCTGAATCGAAATGTTTCTCCCTATTCCTTCTCTGTATTTGTTATTAGATCCAATGTTTACTCCTTCCTATTATTTCTCCTTCGTTTACCAATTTTTGAAACAAACCCTATTCCTAACTTTCCTTTTACTTCCATGGAGACACGATTAAAACGACCCTAATCCTGCAATACCAAGACTGTTTGTACGGTTATAAAATTAGGCTTGCCTTGTAACCCTGTCGTCTATGGTGATTTTATAGAAATCTTATCATCCACAATAGCTAACTATGTAAGTATATTGATCTCTTTTCTTTTACAAATTTACCTGTATCTAAAATAAAATTCATACATGACATTCCATATTCTGATTTTATGGTGAAATGTTTATAGTAGGATTCCTGACATTGTGCCTGATATATTTTTTTTAAGTTAGTTTCGGTTTTTACAGTTCGAATTGATAGAGCTTTTTAGGATACTATAAGAATTAGATTTACGATTTCTCAACTGTTAATTTTTCTTTACTATTTAGGATGGTTTCGTTTAGGGTTTCTCAGGTTTGGCTAAATTATATTCTTATTGTTATCGTGCTTTATGATTTCATTATTTGATTATTTTCAAATGATAGAAATAAATGCTGGTAATAAACTGCAATCATCAATGGAAAAGGATAGAACAAAAAAAATAGCTTTTGCATCAACTTTATTTATCATGTTTTTAGTAAAGAGTAGTACAGACAAGACATAAAAATAAAGTCAAGACTTATCGAATTAATCTTTTTCTAATAAAGCTTAAGCTAGATTACAAGAAGTTACATATGCACTATTATTTGTGCTTTGTGATTTTACTCTTTGATTATTTCCAGGTGATAAAAATAGATGCTGGTAATAAACTGCAATCATCAATGAAAAAGATGGAACAAATGACAATAACTTAATGGAAGGTTACATGAAATAATTTAAAATGTTGCAGTAGATATGTAATTTGTTATTTGATCTTTCCTATGTTGCATTGTTGCAGTAAAAATGAAAGGTTACTTATTTTGATATTTTATTACTAGCACAATTAACAAGTTCAATAATTGTTTTATCATGACCTGACGAATCATATAAAAGCATTCATAATGAATTTCTAAAGCACTGATAATGATTTTCAATAGAGATTTAAGAAATGTAAGCTGAGTTATACATATAATTAAGGTGGTACATCATAAAGCCTCTTGAAAAAGAAAAAAAAGACCTTTGTTGTACGCTTAGCTTGAGCTTTAGCAGGGAATATAGTTCTAGTACTATGAATTTTATCGATGAGCATAGTTGATATGTAGAAAGCATATCACCTGTACTCATATGTATTTTTTATTTTGAAATAAATAAAAGAGTGTTACGGAACACTATAAAAACCGGTCGGCTCTGCCAAAAAAAAATTTATCGATGGAGAGAAGAAGAATTCAATGAGTATATACCATTGGGAGAAGTTTAGCAAGGAATATGTTGGAAAATGTGTGTTTGGAACTTCCTTAAGAACATTTGGTGTGGCCTTTACATAATTACAGAAGTGACAAGTGATGCATGCTCGATCTAAGCATCGACAAGCATATGATGGTAAATTCTTGTAGCTCGATCTAAGCATATACAGAAGCAGCGGCGGATGCAGTAATAAGTGAGCTAGGGCCAAGGCCCTACCCGGATTCTATGCATCATATGGAAAATAATGTGCAATTCACCATACGCCATACCTAAAATTTAATACATGCCCTATCTCAATATAAAAATATGCCACGATTTTTTTTTTCATTCTTACTCCATCAGTGAAACAAAAATAAAAATTGTGAAAACTTAAAAAAAAAAAAAAAGACTGAGAGCTTGCAGCCATGGCTGTCAACCCTAATTCCTCCTTGAATCCAATTTTCGACGATAATCCCAATTCTAAGGTGGGATCTCCTTCCTTCCCCCCATCTCCTCTCCTTCTCCACAACTTCCTCATTCCACTCCTGATTTCTTAGTGGATGAGGAGGGATTCACTAAAGTTGTTAATCGCAAAAAAGGATCCAAATCCGTTCAAAATCAAAATGTCACTATTCATGTGAAGAAAGGGAAAGGGGCAACGAATGAGTACCCGTTAAATGCAATGTAGAAACCATATCCTCCTTCTAATGGAGCAAGGTAGCAGCCAAGAAGTCAACCAAGAATGTCTCAAGATCCGAATAAAAACCAGATTGGTCCATCTCAAGATCTCCCTCAAGCATATAAAAATAATATAGGTAATAATCTAAAGGCTTCATCTTGGGCGGATCTGCTAAAGAAAGGTAATCATGTTACAGAATTCGACTTGAGTTTCATTCCTCCGACTGAAACAATCGGAGAAGATAAAATAGTTGTGGCTTCTGAGGCAGCCTGTATCCGTACAGAAAGTAAATGGGCTATGTCTGTCGTAGCTTATGTGTTTGGAAAACGACCGGCATATCATTACTTCAAGAACTATGTTGCCCGAACATGGAACCCTAGTGGTTCTTTCGAAATTTTTACAAGTGAAAATAGGTTCTTTATCATAAGATTTACGAATGCTGAAGATAGAGAGAAGCTTATACAAGGAGGACCGTATTTTATTAATGGGAAACTGATTATATTAAAGAAATGGTCTAAAAAAACAGTTCTTGATCGGGACATCTTGAACACTATGCCCATATGGATCCGTCTTCCAGAACTGAATCTACGACTATGGGACAAAGAGATTTTAAGTGCCATAGGGAGTCTCGTTGGAATCCCATTGAAAATGGATGAACAAACAGCGAAGAAAACTCGTCTGAGTTACGCTCGCTTACTTGTTGATATAAATGCTGATGCTGATTTACCTAGTGAAGCCTCGATTTACTAGCATGATGGAGAGCATATCTCTCAACAAATTACTTATGAACAAATACCAGAGCGTTGTAAAATTTGCAAGATCTTTGGTCACTCTACAGATGGATGTTTTAGCAATAAAGATCAGAGCGAGCAACCAAATGAAAATGCAAACAGTGAAAACAGTACCGATGTGAATAAAGAATCTCATTCAGGTAATAGTAACATCGATACGACAACATCGGATATGGGTTCATTAATTCCTGAGAGTATCATCATTAATCCCTTGCAATCCTACATGGAGAATACTGAGGATAACATGAACATAAACGCCTCCAATCTACATTCGATTGAAGGTAAAAATACTCAAGGTCAAAGTGCACAACGAGCTCAGTCAACTGCAGTACCTTCAAAGGAACTGCAGGTCGCAGAATCTCCAGATAAGATAGTGGGAATCAACTCTGAAATCCCCACAAGTGGAGAGGGGATTAGTAATTCATATAATAACATAAACAAAGCAGAAGAGGGATCCTATTCTAAACAGGTCATTGAGCCCACCCCCCTTCGATGGACTCAAGTATTATTACAGATTCATCAAATAATTATGAAAAGCCTATTGGAAATTTCTGCAATGATCTTCTTGCTGCTGATCCCATTTATACTAATGTAGCGCTATTAGCTAATGGCCTCGTCCCCTCTAGATCATCAATCACTCTAGAAAACATACAGGAGGCAGTAAACCAGACAATAGCAGCTGCTAAACCCTCCACGCCTGTCTCACCTGTACCAAAGAAGAAAAAAGGCAAAACCAAAAGTCTAACAGACATAGTCACAGTAGAGGAAACAGAAGAGGAAAAAGATAATGATTTCAGACAGAAATATATCAGTAGGAATGCTAAATGGGATAATCAATTAAAACCTACTGATAAAAGCAGCTACAAAAAAAGTGGTAAGCAAGTGGGAGTAAAGGTGGACAGCAAAAAGCACAACAGTCCTCCTTAGGTAAGAGGTATCCTTTATTATTTTTATTATTATAATCATAATGGAAATCATTGCTTGGAACATTAGGGGATTAAACTCCCCAGAAAGGCAGCTTGATTTAGTTGACTTTTTAGGTAATTACAAACATAGTATAATAGGTTTGATTGAGCATAAGCTCAGTGATCAAAAGATTGATGATTTGCATAAAAAGTTATTTTCAAATTGGAGCATTGTCAATAACCACTTGATGGGAGGAAATGGTAGGGTTATGATTCTTCATAACCCTACCATATGGTCTCTCATCAGCTATTTTATTGACATGCAATACATTCATTGTACGTTTAAAAATAAAGGGGGTTTATCTATAAAAATTACCTTTATCTATGCCTCCAATTTTGAGAATGAAAGAATTATGCTCTGGAACTATATTGAGCAATTCAGTAAGGTCATAAATAGCCCTTGGTTGCTTATTGGAGATTTTAATACTGTGTTTCATAATAATGAAAAAAGGGGAGGCAACCCCATTCCTTTCTCTAAACTAGAAAGGGTAGCCAGCTTTATGTTGAAATCTGGATTAATAGAACCCCACATAATGGGAAATAAATACACCTGGAAATCAGGTGAATTCAGGAATATTCATTGTAAATTAGATAGGGTTCTATTTAACCAGCATTTCATTAACTTTTTTCCTAATGTGAACTGCAGTACACTGCCACAAAACTCTAGTGATCACACCCCTATACTAGTTAACATAAATTCAGTGAAAAATAACTTTGTTAACTCTCCATTTAGGTTTGTGAATGGATGGGTTTTTGAGAATGATTATTAGGATGTGGTCTCTAGTTGTTTTGTTAACAGTATTTATGGCACAGCTCAATATAAGTTTAATAAAACATTGCATTTGGCCAAGTCTAAGTTAAAAGCCTGGAACTCTTCTAGAACCAAAAATGACATCAAAAACATAAGAGAAGAATGTAGCAGGTTGCAGAATGATTTAGATATCAATTATTCAGATAAGAGCAAGGCTGAGAATTTTTTTAATGCTCAAGCTAAGTTGGTTAATGCATTACACATTAGCTTTGTTAACCTTAAACAGAAAGCAAAAGTTAATTGGCTAACAGCTGGCGATAAAGCAAGTAAGTTCTTTTATTCTAGAATGTCTAATAGGAAGAATATGAATAATATTGGTAAGATTATTGACATCAAAGGAAAAATAATTAATGAAGCTTCCAACATTGAGATAGAGGGTATTAATTATTTTTCCTCCCTTTATAATTCTGATAACCTTACCAGTATTTTTCCTAATATTGAATTTAAATATTTTGCTAATGACAATAGCTCTGAAATTCTGCTTGCTCCTATTAGACAAGAGGAGATCAAAAATATTATCTTTAATGCTAAAGATGATAAAAGTCCAGGTCCTGATGGGTTTGGAGCAAAGTTTTACAAAACACACTGGGATGAGATGCAACATATATTAAGTGATTCAATTAAGGAATTTTTTATCTCTGGAAAAATATTGAAGAATTCCAATCACACTTTTATCACACTGATCCCAAAGGTTGAAAACCCATCAGGGCTTGATGAGTATAGGCCTATTGCAATTTCATTTATAAAATCATTTCTTCTCTATTATGTAATAGACTAAAATGTTTTTTAAAGTTCATAATTTCTGAAAACCAGAGTGCTTTCATTCCTGGTAGATTAATATCTGAAAACTCTCTATTAGCTCATGAGCTTATTAGGAATTTTAATATGAAAAACAAAAACCTCATGTGCATTAAGATTGACCTCCATAAAGCTTTTGATAAAATTAATAGAAATTTTATCATTTATGCTATGCAGAAAATGGGATTTGATGTTAGATTTTGTGAGCTGATTAAAGAATGTATTTGTAATGTAACTTACTCTATTATAATTAATGGTTCCCCAAAAGGCTTCATCAATAGCAACAGAGGAATAAGGCAGGGTGACCCTTTGTCACCATACCTATTCTCTATTGTTATGGAATATTTCTCTATGCAAATGGAGCTAGAAGTACTTAAGGGAAACATTAAGCCTATTAATAGAGTAAAGCCTCACATTACACACCTTTTATATGCAGATGATATGCTTCTATTCTTAAAAGCAGATAAAAGTAGTGCTATTGCTGTTCACAAAATATTAGACAATATGGAAAAATATGTTGTCCTGACTGTTAATTTAAATAAAAGCAAGGTTTATTTCAGCAAAGGTGTTCTTATTAAGGATGAGATTTTAAACCTTCTGAAATTTAAAGAAGGTAATCTCCCTGTTAAGTATCTAGGACTACCACTAAGCATCAATCAGATTAATGACAGGGACTGCATAAGACTGTTAGACATGATTCAAAATAAACTAGAGGGGTGGTCTGGTAAGCTTCTTTCTCTAGCTGGTAGGACAGAGTTAACACACACTGTCATCACTGCTATGGTTATTTATTGGGTCCAGTCTCACAACATTCCTAATAGTGTCATTTGCAAAATTGAAAAATTGTACTCCAATTTTATTTGGAGAGGAAAATATCATAAAGTAGCATGGGACATAGTATGTAAGCCTAAAAAAATTGGAGGACTTGGGCTCAGGAAAATTAATGATATTGCTGAAGTTAGAAAATATAAACTCTTTTGGAAATTTCTGGATGGTAAATATCTTTGGTCTAGATGGATGAGAGCAAAATATTTAAATAATAATAAAAAATTCTGGACTGCTAGAAAAGAATTGCACCATTCATATGTTTGGAAAAATATTCTTGATTACAGAGATAAAGGTAGAAAATTTCTGCATAGAAAATTAAAAGATGGTAGTCAAACCAGCTTATGGTTTGACCCATGGATTAGTGGCAATTCACTAATCAACCTTCTTGGTTGGAATAATTTATATATATTAGGGGGGTAAATGATAAAGTGCAAAGCATTATTTCTAATAACTGTTGGAGCTTTCATAATAACCTTGCTGCCAGTATTTTTAAAAACTCTATTTTGGGTATTCAAATAGATCAGGATTGTTATAAGGATCATTGGAATTGGAACTTGTGTTCCAAGGATAAATTCTCTTTCAAAAAGGTGTGGGAGTTTTTACAAGGGAATGAAGTGGAGGTCAATTGGCATAAAATAATTTGGTGTAAATCAAATTGTCCCAAAATGGCTTAATGTGCTTATTTTGCTTTGTTAAATAAACTCCCAACCAGAGAAAAATGCTGTAAATGGTTTAAAAATTCTAAAACCCTTTTTTTTTTTTTTTGTAAAAATGAGGTTGAAAGCTCCAATCACTTATTTTTTTACTGTAATTTTTCCTAGTACATCTGGTTTAATGCCAAATGCACTTTGAGTTTCAGTCACACTTATGCTACTTTGAACATAAGGGATAGTATTGAATATATATCAAAGTTTTTTAAGCCCAAGTCCTACAAATTCAATAGAGCATGTGTTTTACTAACTGCGTCTATTTATTATATTTGGAGAGAAAGAAACCAAAGACTTCTAAATGGTAAGGAAACTACTTGCACCCAAATCTGGAACACAATTCTTCATGATAGTGATATTATCATGAAAAAAGCTAACAGATTTGGGAATGATAATATGCATAATCTTAAGTCTTATAAAGAATATGCAGATGGTGATAAACATGTTGAAGAATTTTTACTAAATGGCAAACAGCTCTCCAATAAAAAGTTCTCAAGCATCAACACTGGTGAAAGAAGCACTTGTCATGCAAATAGCCACCAACACTGTAAAGGGAGGAACCACAGTATTATTGATAGTCATCCTCCAAATTTAAAAAATAGGAGCAATAAGACCATGTCCGTACCTATTGCAGGAAGCAAAGAATTTCTTCACACCAGCAAAGATGCTTTGATTAGATCTGACGTCCTCACTGGGGCTTCCACTAATCCTGCAATCAATTATAATGTCAGAAAGGGAAGTAGACAATTTTATGATTCAAGAGTGCGTGGTTTTTTGAGCAATACACATAGTAATCAAATGTTTTTACCTGTGACAGAGCGTGATTCCTGCAGCAGTGATCCAGATCTCGCAAAGCATCTAAATATGAAGCATTCAGATGAAAAGTTCAGATTTTTACATAGAATCGGGGATAATCACTACAAGAGCAAGTTGAACAACCGAATTTATCACTTATCTGTTTGTACTAAAGGAGAAAGCAGCTTTAACAGCTCGGAGAACAACAACAGAGAATTATTTGGACTAAAGAGAAGCTTTGGGAGCATGGAAAGTTCAGATCTTAAAGATATAAACTCTACAACTCACACAGAGCTTCTAGATCTGCCTTCAAGAAACCATTATATGCGTCAGAGACGTTACGAAGTCAATCGTAAGCTGGATTCGAGCAATCATAGCGGGGATACCAACGAAGAGATGGTGTGGAAGCCGCCATGAAGTCATCGGATTTAATTTTCTCGGAGGAGCCGTCATTTCTGAGTGTTTTTGTGAGATAAGAGAGACTTAGATTATGTCGACTAGGGTTTTCTAACCCTACGTTTCTTTTGTTTTGTTGGTAGCTGGGCTTGTTCCCAATTTTCGTTTGGGCCTTGGGCCAAACTCTGTTTTTAACCTATTTCAAAAAAAAAAAAAAATGCCACGATGCCTACAAACTTCCGTGTAAATCACATATATTCTTTATCGCATATCTTAAAATTTCAAATTTACATCATTTGATTTTGAGAAAACAACTGTGGTTTTATTGATGCCCCAGCTCGCTATTTTTTCTAGCTCCGCCATTGTGCAGAAGTTGATCCGCTTCACTTAAGTTCCATACCTCCTACTACACGTGAACACCCTTCGACTTATTAGCAATATCCCTCGCAATATCTGGAAATCCTATTCATGTTCCTCCCTTCCTGAAATGCTAAGCTTTCAAATATTAACCCACAAACAACGCCCGTTAAACTTACAACATTGTAAGGCATGGTTGTTCTCGTTGTTTCTGCAACTCTTTTTGTTACTTGTTATTACAATGACTTTGCTACCATGTTTAGCTCCTCTTACCAATTCACAAAGTTTGTTCCAGCCGCCTGTTTCATTATTACACATTGTCAAGAATAAACAAGATTTTTTTCTTATGTAGTCTACTTTGAAGAGTTATCTTCATGGCATCTTAGTTTTAATAAGCACCTGAAATTCCCAGATCAGATTCTAATATTTCATTGGCTACTTTTTCAACATCAAGGCAATCAGCGATCCATGCCCATATCATGAAACTTTGTTCAAAGCACTCCTTCACTTTCTGATCATTGAATGCAAATTTTGCTAGCAGTCTTCCTGATACTTGGAATGTCGACCATTGGAATAACTGACATATTTTTGCGACAGGTATCATCAAGAAGAAATTTTACTATTTCTTCCTTTGCGCTTATCCTCTTATATATTATCGAAGGTGGACGAGAAGAGTCGGTTTCTTTCCTGCTTGCTAGTAGTTTCGTTGTTTCTTCGATATAAAAAACGATATTTTTATATTTTTGTAATCTTAAAGTGTTGGGAAATTACACAAATTTCCTTTAATTAGATTTGTGGAGAAAAGAAAAGAAACGTAGAATGGTAAGAGACACACAAACTTGATAACAGAGTTCGGCCAATTATGCTTACGTCTCCGGGCTGCTGCAGATCTTTTGCTTCAAAGAATATTACAAAGTGATTACACAAAAATACTTTATACTCAACACTCGATCTCACTCTCTTCTTGCTCTCCTTTTCTTCTTATTGGATTTTGGAATGAGATATCAACTATGAAGGGTGTATTTATAAGATGAGAGTATGGTTGGTGGGGGTTGGTGGCGCGGTTGATGGCGTGGTTGGTAGCCCGGTAGGTGGCATGGTTGGTGGCACCCCATGTTAAACACATGAACGGCTCAGCTACAACATTTCTAACAATCTCCCACTTGAAAACTGATTTCAATCCATCTTCATACCTTGATCGATGCAACAGCCATTCTGCTTTTTTGACTCTAGCAGACTAACTGAAGTTGAACACAACTTCAATTATCGATAGTTACCGGCTTTGTCAAAAATTTCTGCTGGATTCTTGCTTCCTTCGATCATCTGTTGGAATTTTTTGACAACTAATCGATCTTTGCTTATGTTGGAACCATCGTGCTCCTCTTTCTCCCGATACACCCATTTATTATGAAGTGCCTTCTCTCCTACGGGTAACTGAGCTAGTTCTCATGTCTGGTTGGAGATAAGAGACTTCATCTCAAATTTCGTGGCATCCTCCCACTTGCTAGTATCTTCAGTCTAAGATGCTTCATCATAGCATTCAGGTTCCCCTGCATCACTTAGTAACAAATAGTTCGTGTATCTTTTGTTAGGTACATGGGTCGAGCAGACCTTCTCAGTACAGGATCTGGAGTAGGATGCTGTAGTGTGTTAGACTGGTCCACACTACTCAGATCAACGATTTCATCAGGCTGAGCACTTTCTATATTCGTTTCTGTTATGAGACTATCTGGAATATCGTTTGCATCTCCAAATACTGGCTCACTCTGATTTGAGTTGTTGACTTCTGTTTTATGTCTGTCTTTGTACATTACTCTTTTGTTAAAAATCACATTTTGGCTATGGATCACCTTCTTGTTTTCATCATCCCAAATGCGGTAGCCAAACTCATTTTCGCCATAGCCGATGAGAGTGCATTTTTTGGATTTGGGATCAAGTATATTCCTGCCTTGATCACTAATATGCACATATGCTATGCAACCGAAAACTTTTATATGTGGTAATTTTACCTCTTTTCCACTCCATAACTCCTCTGGTATTTTGTGCTCTACTAGAACTGAAGGGCCTCTGTTGATCAAATAAGCTGCTGCGTTGACTGCTTCTGCCCAGAACTGCTTTGGTAGACCTGATTGTATACGAATGCTTCTGGCTCTTTCTGTCAACGTTCGATTCATACGCTCAGCAACACCATTGTGTTGAGACGTACTTGGCATGGTTCTATGCATTTTGATCCCGTGCTCATAACAGAACTTCTTGAATCTGATGTCTTCATATTCAACTCCATTGTCAGTTCTTAGCTTTTTGATCTTTAGATTTGTCTCATTTTCAACCATAGCTTTCCATATCCTGAAAGCCTCGAACACTTCAGATTTATGCCTTAAAAAATAAACCCATACCTTTCGTGAGTGATCATCGATAAAAGTAACGAAATAATGCTTTCCACCAATGGATGAGACGGTCGTTGGCCCCCAAACATCAGAATGAACAAGCTCCAGCTTTTCCTTATTTGGGGTTTTACCACTTATTTGAAAGTTGACTCTCTTCTGCTTTCCAAATATGCAATTTTCACACATGCCTATTTCCATTGACTGTAGACCTGGAAATTTCACCTTCGAGTGCATAATCTTCATTTCCTTTTCACTTATATGGCCTAACCTCTGGTGCCATATGTTGGAATTTTCGTTGCTAGCCGCAACAGTGATTGAACATCGTGCTCCTGCTGTCATGTAAAGAGTACCACTCTTCTTACCGTGAGCAATCGTCATTGCACCCTTTGAAATTCTCCAATCATCACCATGGAAAGTCGTAGGGTAGCCTTCACTAGCTAATTGTCCTATGGAGATCAAATTCTTTCTCAAGTCCGGTATGTGCCTGACATCCGTTAGCTCCCAAACTGATGCATTTAGCTTAATCTTCATAGACCATTACCAACGATATCACAAGGTTGATCGTCACCAAAATATACCTTTCCAAGATTTCCAGAGGCGTACCTTTCGAAGAAATCTTTCTGCGAAGTGGCAAGAAACGATCCTCCAGAGTCTAGCACCCAAGACTCTTCCTTGCTCTCCAAAGAGCCTATAAACGATTCATCTCCTCCTGAAGTAGAAGTAACATTTGCTTCTGCCTTCACCTCCTGGTCCTTTGTCGCACTTCTGCATTGATTTTTGTAGTGCTTGGTCTTTCCACAGTTCCAACACTCAATGGTCTTTGAGCTGTGGGAATTGTTCGGATTTCTGCATCTAGATCTCCAATCCTTTGACTTACCTCGGTAGTTCGATTTGCTATGTCCATTTCCTTATGTTGAATTTCTTCCTCTTGATTATGTATGCAAAATTGAAAAATTTGATGACTCACCAGAATCTCTTCGTCGGATCTCTTCACTGGGAACCATATCACGAATATCATCAAATTTTAAATTATTGCTTCCCGATGAGCTACTCACTGCCGTGACAGTAGCATTCCAACTTTCTGGCAGGGAAGACAAAAGTATCAATGTTCGCACTTCTTCATCAAATTCAATTTCAACTGAACTTAGTTGAGAATTAACTGTATTCAGCTCATTTAGATGTTGAGCTACCGATGCACCTTTGGTCATCCGCAAATTGAACAATCGCCTCATCAAATGAACTTTGTTAGAGGCCGACGGCTTCTCGTACATACTGGAGAGAGCAGCCATATGACCTGCTGTGGTCTTTTCCTTTTCTATGTTGAAAGCAACATTGCGAGATAACGTCAGTCGAATAGCTCCAAGAGCTTATCTATCAAGAAGAGCCCAATTTTCATCCTTCATATTCTCTGACTTCTTTTCTGAGAGAGGTTGATAAAGCATTTTCTGATATAGGTAATCTTCAATTTGCATTTTCCAAAAGCCGAAGTCTGCTCCATCAAACTTCTCGATTTTCACCTTTTCTTTATCTGCCGCCATTGCTCCCACTCGAATTTGATTTCTTTTCTAACAAATTATGGCTCTGATACCAGTTATTGGGAAATTACGCAAATTTCCTTTAATTAGATTTGCGGAGAAAAAAATGAAACATAGAATGATAAGAGACACACAAACTTGATAACGGAGTTCGACCAATTAAGCTTTCGTCTCCGGGCTGCTGTAGATCTTTTATTTCAGAAAATATTACGAAGTGATTACACAAAAACACTTTATACTCAACACTCGATCTCACTCTCTTCTTGCTCTCCTTTTCTTCTTATTGGATTTTGGAATGAGATATCAACTATGAAGAACAAGGGTGCATTTATAAGATGAGAGTATGATTGGTGGGGTTGGTGGCGACGTTGGTGGTGTGGTAGGTGGCATGGTTAGTGGCACCCCATGTTAAACAAATGGACGGCTCAGCTACAACATTTCTAACATAAAGAAGTTTTTCTAGTCTCTGTGGAATAGTTTTAATACTACCAGCTTTGTTATTAGAGTTTGAAGCTGGGGCAAGCAGAATCATGCATCATAGCAGTGTTGCGACTCGTTTGGAGCGACTGTAACATTGCTTGGCTATAAGTTGGCTTTCTTTCAACTTCATGAAGCATGGGATTGAGAATTGAAAGCAAGGCAATGAGTTTGTTCTTCTTACTTTTTGATGAAACCCGTGCTAAACCCAATTTATTGTGAATCAGTACATCAAATTCTGTTGCATTTTTACTTATCGGTGAGGAGATGAGAAAATTTGACATAATTATGTTTCTTGCTAGTTGAAAGGAGAACAAAAGGTAATATAGTTTTTGTTTGCAGATCTATTATTTATGCATAGAACTCATCTTATATCGTATATCCTGGTAAGTCAACTCGTCCATTACACAATTATAACAAAAACAAAGAATTGACGTGAAAGTTGAAACTATGCATTAAAATTTGCTTAAACAAGTAAAATTTATTTGAAAGGCTCCGAAAGCAAAACTCCCCCCCCCCCCCCCCCCCCCCCCCAATTTGAAATAATTATGCCTACATTATCTCAGATTAATGACGGACTGGCTATTATTCTGGTTGAATGCAATTAACAACAAACAAGAACACACCTTCATTTTGTTACTAAATCTATTCCTAGCACTATTATGCTTGAAACTTGTTGTATGTAGTTTAAGATTAGTGATCCATCATTTGGCTATTCATCAATCTGACAGATATTCCATTAGATTTAGGCATTTTGTTTAAGGACAAACTGACATGAATAATCTCAAGTTTTATATGTCTTCCCATGCTAATCTCGAGTTTGGATTATTTTTAATTAATCTTAAGTATTAGGAGTTCCTTCCTATATTGATCTAAATTCCCTGTTAAACTGTTAAAGTTGATTTAAGTTTTTCATTTCAAACGTTTAACTATACAAAAAATCAGATAGACGAAAGGAAAATTTGGTTTTCCATCTTTCCTTTTCGAAAGCTTCAGCAAACTTAAAAAAAAAATGGCCGCAAGATTTAAATTCAAAATCAAATAACTTAAGGCTGTGTCTATTTGCACCCCACTAATTACTCTTCACCCTCATTCAAACTATTAAATTAATAATTCCAACTTTACCCTTAAATTATTAGTTACACATTTTGTTAAATTTAATTAATAATTCTAGTTGCTCTTCACGTGACATTGATCGAAATCAATCAACATTTTAAAGGCAAGTTGATTTAAGCAACCCTATCCTCAAATGCAATTCAGCAAAATCGTTGCCTGATTTTCAAAACATATTATGATGCTGTTGTTTTGATATTTTTTTCATATATTTGTTTTCTTGATGTTTGCATTTTTTTTCATTGCAGATGGTTGATTATAAAATTGCTAAGGTTTTGATGGAAAATAAAAAATTACAAAAGAAAGTAAAAAGAAAGAAAACAAACATAGATAATGGGAAAAACAATGGTAGTTAAGGAATAAACGGGGTGGGAAAAGAAAAAACTGGGGTGAAGATTACTTTTTAAAATTATCGGGGTGGGAAGAGCAAATTGCGGGGTGAGAATAGATGGAGCCATAACTTAAAGCCATTTTAAATTCAGAAACTCGTCTCTTTGAATTCCTTAAGCCCACCTTTCACTCCAGTTTATATTCTTTTTTATGATGATTCTGCTAGCGATTGGCATTTGGGGAAGATCAACACATCTTCTGCCATGGCTAGGGTTGGCTTTACAGGGGGGAGAGGGGAGGTGTTTGGCTTCAGGAGATGGGCAGCGGCTATAGCGTTGTCATTGCTAGGAGGTGGGCCATGATAAGACAGACGTAGTCGGAGTAGAATTAAAAGCGGAGTTAGTGATTTGCATTGAAGGAAGAGCGGTTTACGATGGGTTATTTTGACCAAAGAAGGGAAAGTTGGAGTTTGGAGCTTGCGTGTTTTACCAGAACTAGAAGCAGAGTGGAGGGAGAATTTGATGGATTTGTGGACATCTAGTTTTGGTGCTTATGCTTTTTCCTGTACGTGCATGGGTTCGTTAGGGAACAAAGGATGGTGAGCAATGCGTGCACGGTTGTCCGGATGGTACCAGTTGAAAGTAGAAGATGAAGTCTGATAGGCTCATTAGGTAGAACTCTCCCTTAAAAGCTAGCTTGTAAGGGGAGGTGCTAGCTTGTAAGGGGAGGGTGCCTAATGGGCTATATACTAGCCAATAGCTTCCATATTTTGAGGTATGGGACATATCATTTCACCGCTCTTCGAAAGTCCGACGTCCGCGTCGGCCTACTCTATCGATACTGACCCGACGGTAGCCCTTTTCTCTTCGGACGGCTTCACTCACCGACGGTAGCCCTTTTCTCTTTTGGACGGCTTCACTCGTCGATGGTAGCCCTTTTCTCGGTGGACGGCTTCACTCACCTATCAGTATTTTAATCCAGCCTATAGGTCGCCCCTTCCGCGGCTCGAACTTCCGTCGAGCGGCTCTCAGTGAAAGCACCAAATGATAGGCTCATTAGGTAGAACTCTCCCTTAAAAGCTAGCTTGTAAGGGGAGGGTGCCTAATGGGCTATATACTAGCCAATAGCTCCCATATTTTGAGGTATGGGACATATCAAAGTCTAGTTGCAAATCATGCTTGGTGTTCAAGTAGGTTGTCGATGATAGTTCCTGGTGATTGTTGACAGTTTGTATATGGATGGAGGTTGAGGCCAATGATGGTTTGAGTTTGCGGCAATGAAGGATGTAGTTGCTGCCGGTTTTTTGAAACAGAATTGTATTTGTAGCTGTCGGTTTTTGAATAGAGAATGAGAATGTAAGATATCACGATTGATTTGAGGAAATGAAAAGCTTAAACATGCTGAACAGGTAAACGAGATCAATATGAGAAGGGACCCCTAATACTTGAGATTATTTTTTTTTTTTTTTTTTTTTGAAGCCAAAAATTTGTGATCTTCTAAAAAGAAGAGAACACACACACACACACACACACACACACACACATATATATATATATATATATATAAACGTATAGTCTGCAATGGTCGCCAAAACATGTCTGGCAAATGATCTCAAGAATATAACAGCCTCAGGGTATAACCATATGTGAAGGAAAGTAAATAGACGAACTCCGAATAAATCACCCTCCATCAAAATCGAGTTCCGGCAAGGGCACCACCCGATAATGAAGTATATCTACTCGTACAATACAATAGTCACTCCAATAAAGTACAATAACAATAAAAAAAATACATATGAACATAATGAAAACGAGGACTCCCCAAATCTTCTCTCCTAGAATCTTCACTGCATAAATCAACTACCTGTAACCTGAAAATGACCAAAACAAAAGTAAGCTAACAACACACATACGCGCGCGCGCACAAACACACACACACACACACACACACAGATATATATATATATATATATTCATATATATATATATATATTCATATATATATATATATATATATATATATATGTGAATAAACAAGTACTATAGAAAAGCAAGAAACAGTTGTTCATTAAAAACAGAATTCAATAACAAATGCAAATTCTATTCGAACTAAAATACTTATTAATTATAATAAACTAACTCAAATTATTTCTAACTTTGCCGAGAAAAATATCAAATTTAGGAATCTTAATTAACTTATATTGAAGGCTAGACATCCAATCCAGACTGAAAGTTACGATACTAATAATTAATCTATCTATAGCAACAAAGTTAGAATAAAATATTCTCTGATTTCTATCATACCAAATAAACCAACTAATAATAATCATTAATTATGTGTCTAAAACATATCTATATTTAAAACTAAAATCGAATCTAAAACTATTCCAATAATAATCACAATTCCTAAAAATATTGGAATAGTTAAAAGAAAAATACTTAAAACCATATTTAATATATAGAAAGAATTAGAACAAGTGAAGAATAAATGATCCACACTTTCATCAAAATTATTACAAAAACAACACTTAGAATCAAAAACAATTTTTCTTCTTACTTAAGTGCTCCACAATATTAAGCTTCTTATGGATAATAAGCCACATATGAAATTTGGCTTTTGGAGGAGCATTAGCCTTCCAAATAAACTTAAAATTTAAAAGCGAAATCCCTGTAAAACTGAGGAACTTGTACATAGATTTAGATGTGACTTTTAAACTTTTACCAAGACCCCCAATAAATGTTATCACCGTCATAATCAATATGATACATAGACAGCTTAGTTCATAATAAGGCAAATTGCTTGAATACTACCTCGTCTAAAATATTTTCAAAAGTAAATTCCTAAAGGGGACCTAAATTACCTCTATATTCTTCCTTAATAAAAGAATCCTCAAAATCGCAAATTTCAAAAAGCTCTTTAAATTCAATTTTAAGGGGCACACGAGTAATCCATGAGTCGTGCCAAAAAAGCTAATATCCCCTGAATGAACAATCAACTTACAACCTAAGTTAAAAAAATCAAAACATTTTAATACGGAATTCCAAAACGAAGATAATCCATTATTCCAATTATAACTAGTATCAAAAATAACGTTGTCTCTATTATAATAAAATTTAGATATTATAATCTTCCAAGTTGCCATCAATTCAGGATTTCTAAACTTCCACAGTCATTTAACTAACAAAGAGGAGTTAAAAACTATAAAGATTGATAGCCCCATGACCCCCATCTTTTCTGGATCTACAACGAAACTTCCCAATTAATTAAACATTTGTAACCTCTACTAATGTTTTCTTCAATTTTAGAGAAAATTTACATCTAATCCTGTTAATTTTTTCAATCACCCACCCGGGAAAGCGATGAACGACCATCCGATATGTTGGGATAATAGACAACACAGAGTTTATAAGAACTAATCTTTCCGCTCCTGATAAAAATTTGCAATTCCAACTAGATAACCTAATATTAATCTTGTCAATAATAATCACCCAATCATCGTGTTTTAGTTTAGTAGGCTTAATCTTAAAACCCAAATAATCAAAAGGGAATTTCATGATTGAACAGTTTAAGATATTAGCAATTAGATTCTCAACATTACCAAAATCATTAAGAACCATAACCAAACTTTTATCGAAATTAATTCTGAGCCTAGAAAGCATCTCAAAACAATATAATATAAATTTCAAATCTATAATATGTTTAGGCATATGTAACAACCCCCCATTTTGACCGCCCAAGTCGGTGATTAAACCAATTCGAAACGTTCAAAACGACGGATTGTTATCGGCTTACCGGTCTAAAAATGGAATTAACACGGAATCACATCGCACGGTATTTGTGGCAGAATAGAATTTTATATAAATATTAGAGTTTTTACAATATTTTTGCATAGCAGAAGAAATATAAATTTATACATAAGCTTCTCTAAACAAATTTACTGTCTTGTTGGGCATTGCACGCACATGCGTCTTCTCACGCCTTCACGTTCTTCTCCTTTTAGCGAACTGAAATCTTTAATCCTGAAACACTTAGGCTGATACAAATACTTCTTTATGTTATATGCTGTAAACACATATTTTTCCATCATTTTAACTAGTGAAAAGTAAATTGATATTATCTCTTTCTTTTGTCACAATGATGAAGGTTAGATGATTCTGTCGCATCTACAAGAATTTCACAATGCAAACGTTGAATGCAATTTTTAAAATTTATTATTATTATTATTATTATTATTATTATTATTATTATTATTTTATTCATAGAGGAGAAAAAATCATAACTTTATATTCATTATACAAACTAAAAATCATGCATTGTCACAACTTTGTATTCAAATACATAGTAAAAATCATATGCCATCCATCATAGTAATATAGCAATTCTTCATTGTTAAAGATGATTGCTAAAACCTGTAAGTACTATATGGTATTAGTCCCTTGTATGGCATAAGAAAACATGTGAAAAGATGGATGGCAGCATATAGCATTTGACAGTAGATACATCAAAGTTTACTGAGCTATCGGCCCTCCACTACATGTGCAAATGTTCAACTGATTACAAAAGTGAAGCAAAAAAATCACTAGCTCAGCCGCGTATAGAATTTAATAATGCTTTCCTTGATTTTACTGCAAAATCATACTATTAATGTCTCAAATTGTTGATTACAGATATGAAACCAAGCATAATATATCAACGTGTAATCAATGCTAACATGCAGGCACCACAAACATAAAACTAAATTTATGACTTTGATGCAAATGGGTATTTTGTCACTAATAATTTAACATCCAAAAGGAAACTTTTCAATTAACACTTTAACATATTTTAACACAAGGTGACAGACAGTATCATTATTTTGTCACAAGGTGGCAGAAAGTAATCATACCCATTCACTGGACATCTTTCTTTATCCAGTATATTTTGTTAGACATTTCTTATTCAAAAATAAGATAAACTGAAAAAGAAAAAAAACATGAATATTACTGGAATAACATACTTGTTTCTCAATATAGGTTACTTCCAGTCTTTTATATTATGCACTTAATTTGTGTTAATGAAGCAACCACAATAACATAATGTGAAGTGTTCCTTTAACAGGCCATCAAGTATAAAATTTTCGGTTCTTGTTAGAAAAGAAAACAGTTGTAGACATGTGGTATCTGTTTTTATCAGATAAGAACAAAGTGCAGTATACAACGAAAAACTATGAAAAATAAAGTCTTTAATACTATTATCTTAACCTCGTTATTCTTCAAAAAAAATATACCTAAAATTATTTGTGGTAGTCATCCTGCCATTAAATTATTTAGCATCCCCCGATACCTGCCATTAGTTCTATTCATGGTGCTTTGGATGCCATATTTCAGTTATACTCAATACAAATGACACAGTAAAAAAATTATACCATGTCACTTGGCTAACACCAAGCAGGCACGCATGGTAGAAAGTCAACTCCTAACATTTAGCAAAAACAAAAAGAAAAACCCAACTGGACCAAGAACCCATTTTTCAATCCATTACCATTTACTGACACCCCATGCGTGTATAATAAGGAGCATACATCAGAAAAATGCTAGGACTGCGCAGAGCTGTCATAGGGGACAATGAGAAGGGAATTTACATTACACAGTTTAAAATGAATAATCCAAACAACTACTGAAATCCAATAATGAAGGCAGTAGCCAAAAGGACGGGAATGCAGTTGTAAAATAGCCCACCATACAAACAAAACGAAGTCTAATGCTTGAAATAACTTTAATCGTAAACTAAACTTACCCTGATGCGACATTGGACAGTGGAGAGCTTCATAGCTGATACGAACTAACAAGATTTAAAATGGACGACAGCTTCTCAAATTAAAGGAAGGATCATGCTTCACCGGTGGAGTCTTAATGGCAATTACACGAGCACCTGAGGTGCTTGCTACGAAGGAGGCGATTTGCAGCCAATTTTCATCTACCAAAGCCACTGGTGAATGACATAACGGGATCGGGTTTGCTGGGGAGAAGAAGACCCGAGCTTGGAGTGGCCATCATTGACTACAACTAGATTGGCTCACGGGATTGGATGTGCCTGCTTTTGATTGAAAAAGGGGAAGCTTCAAAAATGAGGAGGGCAACCGAAGCAACGCTATTAAGGAAGAGAAGGCGTTGATGGTGCGGAGGAGGGTGCCACGTGGAGGCAGGTGAGCAGCAGAGGCTCGGATTCGATTTGAGGAACTCAATTCGGAATTGGGGGAAAAATAGCAGGAGTGAAAATTAAAGGAAGAAGGAAATGAATTGTTCTTCCTTTCCCCTCAGACCAAACAAGGGGATGCTCTATTTAACGTTTGAACAAACGAACCAGCCACAGAAAGACAACTACATGTGGTACACAGTTTCAGGTGGCAGGCGGCAGGTGTAGAGAATTACAGAACAATCTAGATATTGTTAGGTTTAGATGTTGGGCTGAACAAGATAAACAAATTGAACGAACTTTTCTAATGAACGGTACACAGTCGAAATGAACAACGTTGTTTACTTATTTTAACCACGTTATAAATTCAACAATTATAAACTAAATTTGATGTTAACACAATGATACACGAAATTTATTTCACAAACTTTTTTTTCATTACATCAACCATATAAACCATTTTGAAATAATTTCACACATTACTGTTTATTCAAAATTCTTTAATTATTTAAATTACAAAAATTCAAATTTTATATTCGATGCCACTCTTCAAAGATCTCAAACGACAACGAATTATATTCCCAATTATTTGCCAAATCCAATTTAGCTGTAACAACATTTGTTATATATAATATTCATACTTGAAACAATTCATAAAAAAAGTATAAAGTTAAATATTCAAATTAATTAACAATATAATCACATTTATTTGAAAAAAAAATCTCAAAAAATTAATTTAAAAGTAAACTCAAGTGAGATTCCAAATTCTATATTGAAAGCCAAATATTTATTTTAACACCAAAACACGATTTAATTCATAATTTTTAGATGCAAAAGTTTTCTGAGTCATTCCAGACTTCCTCCAAAATTCGGGTTGTTACAGCATATGAGAGGAAAACAATAGTGTATCATCAACAAATTGAAGTACAGAAATTTCATTATTAAAAACTCCATTACCTACATACCCTATAATTCCCTTCTTCTCCTCTCTCTTAATAATTTTAGTGAAAACATCAACCGCAAGATTAAATAGAAGAGGCGATAATGGATCGCCTTGTCTAAGCCCTCTTTTGGACTGTATTTTCTTTCCTACTACCCCATTAACTATAATATTGGAAGCACCAGATTTAAGTAATAGCATAATCTAATTAATCCATCTTATACTAAAACCCTTAGCTAATAATACTCCACAAATAAAATCCCAATCTACTGAATCAAAGGCCTTTTCAAAATAGCACAAGAAAAATTATTCTTACAACATAAATTGATATATTCTTGAACTGCGGCCACTCCATCAACTATGTTCATGTCTTTTATAAATGTAGTTTGGGAACAATCATTTAGATCATTCATCTTTTGACTCAGCCTATTCGCTAAGACTTTAGTGATAATCTTAACCGAACAGTTGATTAAGGAAATAGGTCTAAAATCTTTTAATTTATTAGCGCCTAATTTTTTATGTATAAGTATAACATTAGCAAAGTTAAATCTACCTAACTGCAAATTCCCATTGTAAAAATCATTAAATAAGTAAATTATATCATATTTCAAAACATCCCAAAATTGTTTACAAAAAAGTATACAAAAACCGTTTGGACCAGGAGCTTTATAACTAGGCATACCATTGATAGCCTTCCAAATCTCCTGCTCTGAAAAAGGCTTATCTAAATCAACTAAATCAATCTTTGAAGAAGAAGGATAAATGCCATTCCATCTTACATTGATCCTCCTCTTAATTTTCGATCCAAAAATCTTTCTATAAAAATTAGTAAAAGCATCATTTAAATCTTTTTGAATAACCAATTCTATGTCATCAACGAAAATAGAATGAATGATGTTGTTACGTCTTCTCTTATTTACCACGTTGTGGAAAAATTTAGTATTATTATCACCCTCTTTAATCCATTGACACGAGCCCTATGTTTCCATATAACCTCCTCTTTTTCTAACATCAACCTAAGATCATTCTTAAGGCTACAAAGATTATCACTCTCATTATAATTTAAAATCCTGTTCTCGGTAATTTTATCTAAATCTATCATCTCACACATAACCTTATCTTTCTTAATTGTAACACTACCAAATACATACTTATTCTAGCTTTTAAGAAAAAAAATCTATGTTTTCCTAACTTCGCAACAAAAATCTTAGTTGAATTACCCACATACAAATTGTTGAAACAGAATAATGAATTCCATTTAAAAGCAACTAAATTCGAGAAGCTAGACTCTAAAAGCCACATTTTTTTAAATTTAGAGCTATTACTAATGTATAGATTTGATTCATATGAAAGAGTAATAGGACAATGATCCAAATATAAAAATGGTAAACCTTTACCTCTACAACACGAGAATCTATCCTCAACCACATTACTTACGAAAAATCTATCTAATAGTGCAAAATATGGTTCATCTCTCACATTTTGGCCAAGTAAACAATCGATTATTTAATGGTATCTCAATCAAACTATTGCCTAACACAAAATCGTTGAATTCTTTCATATCAGAGAAATCACCTTTACGAGGCGATCTCTCTCCCAAAAATCTAGTGACGTTAAAATCTCCCCCCACAGTCCATTGATCTGGGACTAGATTTTTGAATTCCATACATTCCTCCTACAAAATTTTCCTCTCTAATTTTGTATGAGGACCATATACATTAGTAATTCCCAATATAGTATTATCTACTAGGGATGATAATAATATATGAAGGAAACGCATTTTAGGAATTTACTAAATACGCCTAATGATTTTCCCTCCAACTAATCATTAAACCCCCTGCATTACCAATAGCAGGTAGACAAGCCCAGTTATGAAAATGCGATCCCCCTAGCCTCATATAAAATCTTAAATCAGGGTTATCTATTTTTGTCTTTGGTGATAATGCAATATCTATATGATGATCCTAAAAGAATGTTCTTACTTTATCACATTTTTTTGGGTCATTAAGACCCCTAATGTTCCAACTAACTAATTTCAACATTTTAAGGAATTAACCTTTTCTAATTCTCTACTCCTAACATACTCCATATCTAACTCCAAATCAATAAAAATAAGCGCACTCTCATCTGCTAGCTAGCACAACTATCTAGTCGATAAACTACCTAAAGCAAAAGGTGTATAACTACTACCATAAACAATATACATATCTGAGCCTACGTTCGAGGTGCTACTACTAGCATTCGAATTTGGGTACCTACCAACAGAGGATAAGGAAATGGATCTAATCCTCGCATTGCGACGAACTAGACCAGTAATAGGAGTCATCACATCACAAACAGGGGAATGCATTATACTATCGCCGACCGAATCAACCACATTTGAAACACCACCCCTACTCAGTAGATCCACATCACCCAGTCCCAACTCACTAATCTTATAAGATAGACCATAACAGGAATTCGACAACACTGCAGTGAACCTCAAAACCATATTTCCAACACACAAGGAACATACAAAATCATCCACATAAATAATCCATCTGTCTAGCCCCAAAACACTATTGAACTTCACCCCATCCAACAAAATTCCCTACGCACTACCATTTCTATCTAAACTAACACTGTTCCTCTCCTCATCCATCATCAAACTATCAACAAATACCTGACTGCTAATTGAATTCCCAAAAACACTAATCAAATTATCATTCACCATACCATCATCCATACGCAATTCCGCCAAACCTAAACTATATTTTAGTAAAATTAAACCCTTACTCCCTGAATTTTTTCTACCCCATTTCAAATGACATGTCTTTTTATTCGACCCATATGTGCTTATGTTCACGTTTGCCCACATATTCGTGCTTTTTCTTGCATGTCCATCTCTAAAACTAATCTCATTCTCCTCTACAACATTAAATTCCATCCCAAATCACTATCCACCCCCAAACAACTGTCTACATAAACTAGCCCCTTTTGTACATTTTCCATCCTCATTTATATTATCATATGAATGCAAATCCCCATTATTCAAACCATCCCCTACTCCCAGGGTAAAATGATCCTTATATGTCTCTTTTCTTCCAACTATAACCTTTATATCTTTCAATCCCTTTTCTTTAATGTGACGATCCCAAAACCCCGTGACACGGTGTTAAGGATAATCATTGGAATATAACACATTAATCATCATTAGCAGATCACAGATAATAGCATAAACATAAAATAGAATAATTTACACACATATGACATCGGAATCATATAGATATCACCACATCAGAGAGCACAGTGCAGGATACAACTTAGTGCATAATGATACATAATCAGTCACCATCGCCAGAGGCGGAATCATACATAAAGAGTACACAAAATAAATATCAGTCTACATCGCCAATGGCGGAATCATAATATAGATACAATAATGGCGGAGAAAATCAAAGTCAGCACGGTGTAGTCAAGGCTCTCCATGAGCCAAAAGTGCGCCAGATACTTGTAACTAGGCTGCCCGTGTGAAAATAAGGGCACCCGAGTTTGCAAGGTGAAACAAACTACGAGTCAGTCATGGGACTGGTATGAGAAATCTACTTAACTTATTACAACAATAATAAGGTAAATCAAAGGACCACGCCACTTTCGCGGAACGGGTTTACTCCAATGAGTGCTAGTGCATGAAATAAAGTAAATGATTAAATCATCGCAATGCTTTTTATAAAATGAAGCCATTATAAGACTCAGGTCCCATCACACAATGCAACGCAAGCCGGAGGATAGAGTTTTACCTTATAATGGCCAAAAATGCTTCATACGGATAAAACAAAAGTGTTTGATATTATTACTAGTGCATATATGTTTCAAAAGCAAATTCGATCATAAATATCAATCCTAGGCGACATAGCTACCATCTACTTTGTCGCCATACTAGTAATACAATCACGTCCGCATATTTCGTATTGGAAATTGGATTCCTTCATGAGTCGAGGCAAGGGGCAAGCTCCTCTCCGACTCGAGACACTCTAGCAAATGCCTCGGGACCGCACACAGCAATCCCTGGATCCTCCAAGGCCGGTCCTCTCTTACTTTTGAGGATTAATTATTCCTGAACACACGTTTCCCAGTCCTTACAGACCTATAATCGAGGCGCCTCGTATTCCAACAACCACACAGGTGAAAAGTAGATATAAATGTCAGGGCTGGGAGGTCACTGACACCACCATAGCTAGAAAGAAACGTCGTGCACTCCTTGGGTCCTTCTCCCGTTTTTGACTCATACCGGGGTGTGAGGCTCGCGAATTCATGTTATACACAAAGCTACGTCACAAAGACCATGCTTTGATCATCAACCACAAAACTTTGCTTTGCAACAGAAGCCTTGATCATATGCCACTTAGGCGTGCCACACAGACAATCCACTCCATGCGACTGATTTCTATCAATACATAACCTTTGAGCTCGTACGTCTCAGAGAAGGGCGTTAAGCAAGAGAATAAATTCTCTGCCGCCAAACATATATATATATTTAACAGAGATCAATCAGCACAGAACAAAATCCAATGTCAGACACACGGTCCATTTACAAGTTTATTCTGGGTCTGAACGAAACCGGAGGCACCAATTCCTCGCATATCCGTACAATCAACAGTATTTTTGGACGGCTACTACTTCAACTCCTTCACGGTAGCTACTCCAATCACGAGCATCAATAGCGCCCATCCATCCAATGTGAAGATCATCGGTCTTCAACCGTCTTCGACTCTTCGACTTTTCAACGTCGATCGATTATTTGAAATGAGATGAACTCGGCCTTTTCAAATAACCCACGTATATTTAGATTTTCAAATCAATTAATCACATGGTTGGACTATTCAACATTCACATTTCAGTTCTTTAGTTATAATTTTCATGTTAAATACATTCAACCATCACATATCAAGCAAACACAACGAAATTGGTTTATTTCCACTCTATATCGTCTATAGTATTTTATAACGATATATCGCCAATTTTATTTATTTAAAACGGCCATATTTAATTAAACGACGATTCAGCTCGTGCCGATGCACTGGCGCTGTTTTTCACTAAATTTGTTTTATACATATCTGAAAATCTAACCGTTGGATCTTCACAAATTTTATATCATTAGGAAGGTCATTTCAAAATGAATCCAACGGTTTCAGTTTTGGGAAAATCCGACGGTTGGATCTTCAACTCTAGTCATTTGAAGTTACGATTTCAATTTACGAACTACAGCGTCGTTATTCGATTTAATTTAGTTATATATATATATATATATATATATATATATATATATATAATCGTTTCTGGCGCTGTTTTTCTTTAGATTTGAATTAAACATTCCAGACAATCCAACCGTCGGATCTTCACAAAGTTGGTGCCGTTGGAAAGATATTTCCAAGGCGAACCCAACGGTTGCGGTTTCGGGAAAATCCAATGGTCGGATTTCCCGCACTAGTCGTTTGAAATCGCGGTTTCAAAACACAAACTGCATGGCCACGTTTCGTTTTAATTTTATTTTTATTTATATATTTATATAAATATAATCCATTCAAAAATTCCTATATCGTTTTCACTTCAAATATTTCATAAACGCCTTTAAATTTTGGAAAATTTCGCCATAACCTCCTTTGTACGGGAGGGGCTGGGAAAATTCCCAAATAGACACACGGGCGTCTCATGTCAAAAAGAAAAAGAAAAAGCCAAGCGGCTAGCCAACAGGCTCATAAAATCATCACCCAAACAAAACAGTAAACGTGTACCTATTTGTCGGGCACAAAATTTTATTCCTCTTCTCTAGCCCCTTTGCTATAACCTGTTCAATAAATATGCATGTACATATATGTAATTCTCATCACTTATCATTTTCCAAACAACTTCATTTTTGATTTACTTCAGTTTAAAAACACCATTCATTCTAATGTTGCATGCATAGGCAAAAATCATATCATTAGCTAATTAATGTATATTTCAACTCATGCATATTTATTTGAACAAGTGGCTATTTTTAACACTTCACATTTCAAAGATGATAATTTTGGTGAACTAAAATACATTTCAACACATGATTATTTTATTTAGTTCCTATGCATGTTAAAAATAATATTTCTTCACAAATATTTATTTCAATGCTCGCATATCTTTAGCATATAACAAATATGATAAAAATGATATTTTATCATTTAAAATATTTATTCAACACATGAATGTTTTAACACTTTATAGTTTCAATAAAAATGTAATTTTTATTGTTCGATCTTTTTATTCAACACATGAACTTTTCCAATACATACACTTTTCAACACATGAGCACCTCCACACATGGATATTTTATATATGTTGTTCATATAAGAAAGATGAAAATTTTATTGTTGAAACTATTTATATATAAGGCGAATATTTTTCATACTTCATATATATTATAAAAATGTGATTTTTATTGTTTAAACACTTCATTCACTCACAAATGAATTTAATTTTCACACATCACTTTTCAACACATGAACATTTCCACACATGGATATAGTTTCAGCATATGGCTTTAATTTCAACGCATGAAGATAATTTCAACATATGAAAATAATTCTAACACATGGATAATATTCAAAATTTCGGCAGCATAACGGCATGGTAGTTAAAACCGGCACCGTCCCCAGTACGGCTCCTCGCTCTACCTTAAAACCTCGCGGTTTTTGACAATGGGGAATCATGCATCTAATTCGCACGCAGGCGGCATGTTTTATTTTTATTTCCACAATTATTTCCAATTCATTTCAATCACCAATGGGTATTTTTCAACCACAACCAAACAATATCAACCACAAATAATTATTCAACCATTCGCATTTTTCATCCAATATTTCACACCAATTCACAACAATAAATATCGTCCATGGTTTGTGGACGAGGGGAGTGTGTGTGTGTGTGTATATATATATATATATATATATATATATATATATTTCACTTGCATTTCAACACATATATCAATTATTCTATGCATGTATAATTCATACTTCGCTAATATAGCTTACACCACGCATGTACATGAGGTATACAACACGTGTGTAATTTATATTTCGCTTATATAATTTATACACGACATTTTCCATTCAACTTCATTTAATTTAGATTTCTCACATTGGTTTTCGGAGTGCTAAAAATCGTAGATGACTCAGAAAAATCCGTGGTCTCTTCTATGTGGTAGAGAGCTTCCTTGTGGTCCCGTTGTTTCCTGTTTCATCGAATTTCGTCAACACACCTTAAAGATATGATTTTTCAAAGTGCAAACATCAAAAAGGACTCACCTTTCTAAGTGGTTCGAAACTAGGGTTGCGGTTTTCGCGAAAATCGAGGCACGAGGGGATGATCGGAGGTGTTGACGTGGAAGAGGAAGGAGAGGGGAGTCGGTCGGTGGCGGTTTGGGGTGGGTCGGTGGTCGGTGGCGATCGGGGCGGCGCTGGGAAGTCGGCGACTTCCTGGGCTCTATTCGCGATGCTGGCTTGACGAGAGGTGGTGAGAGTTGGTCGGATTTGAAGAAGGGAGGGAGGCGGTTCGATTCTGGGTGGTGGCGCGGGGTATCGTCGCCTGTGGCGGCGGTGATCGGTCGGGGAAGATTTGAACGAGTTTCGCCGTTCGTTTCAGAGGGAGCGAGGTTTTTTTTTTGTTTTTTTTTTTAATTTTAAAAATAATGAAAGAAAAATTCTGACTGGCCTAGGGTTTTATTAAATTTTTAAATAGTGTTTTCTCCAACGAACTCCTTTTCAAGTCCAACGACTGTCGTCCCTAGCTAAATACTCCCATCCCGGACACAATGGGATATGCTTCGTTGACCAAATCGACTGTTACAGTCAGTTATTTTTTAAATTAAAGTATAAAACATTTAATTTTTAACTCTGAATGTACATTTCAATTTGCCAGGGCCACAGACTGATTTGAAAAATTCCAGAAAAATAATTCTAGCTATGTCTTGATGCTACGGTCCCAACAAAACTAGTTTCGTCGAATTCTGAGATCGTTTGAAATATGGCCATTTTCTGGTCGATCCAATTTAACAGAAATTGACCAAACACATTTTCTTTTTCCACGCTTACATACTAGCTTCAAAAATTATGAAATTTGAAACCTAGCAATAGTTTGACATCCCGAACCCAAAAAAAGTGGTTTCGTCGAATTCCGAGGTCGTCTGCAAAATATCAATTTTCCAGGGCGATATATTCTATATAGCAACCTTTCTGAAAATTCATTCGGCCATAACTTTTGATTCCCGTTATGAAACTTTGATTTTTCAGATTCGTTAGAAAGGTATTGATAAACAGATTTAAATATTTTTTGTTTCACTAAAATCCGTTATATTTCCCCCCTGCACAGTCAGTCAAAGTTTGAATTCAAATTTTCAAGCTGACTCACTATTTCTAATTCACTATTTTATTGAAATATTCTATTTGAATTGTTCAAATTCCTTTGAAAAGACCAATTTAAAATTTTTAAATTGGCTCGTATTTTCTGGGTTGTTACAATCTCCCCCACTTAAAACTTTTCGTCCTCGAAAAGGAAACAACAGTTAAGTAGGAAACAAAATGTAAATGCAAAGTATTGTAAAGGTACCTTGCACCGGAGCTAGTCAGAGATGTCCACTCTACATTTGGGGTAAGCTTGCTTAATGCTTTCCTCAGTCTCCCAAGTACAGTCTCTAGGATCACTGCTCCACTGCACTTTAACTAAATGAACCTTTTTGCTTCTTAGTTCTCTAGTTTCTTTGTCAACAATCTTTAATGGCTCTCTTCTGACCGCTAATTCTGGAGTTATGTCTATATCCTGTTGCGCTGCTTCTTCTACAACAAGATCCGGATCATGCACATGTCTTCTAAGTTGTGATACGTGAAAAACATCATGCACTCCAGGCAACCAATCTGGTAATTGAACCCTATAAGCAAGAGTTCCAATTCGTTCGAGTATAGGAAAGGGATCAATAAACCTCGGTGCCAACTTCCCAGTTTTGCCAAATCTGATTACTCCTCTCATCGGAGAAACTTTCAAATAAACATGGTCACCAACAGCAAATGTCAAATCTCTTCTTCTAGAATCTGCATAACTTTTCTGTCGGCTTTGGGCGGTTCTCAATCGCTTTTTGATGAAGTTGACTTTATCAGATGCTTCTCTAATCATATCGGGTCCTAACACAAGTCTATTGCCAGGTTCTACCCAACATGCTGGAGATCTGCATGGTCTGCCATATAATGCTTCAAATGGCGACATCCTCAAACTTGCTTGATAGCTATTGTTATATGAGAATTCTGCCAAATGCAAGTGATCTTCCCATGACCCACCAAAATCAATTATACAAGCCCGCAATAAATCTTCTAGAATTCTATTCACCCGCTCAGTCTGGCCATCTATTTGGGGGTGGTAAGCGGTGCTCATATTCAGTTTCGTTCCCAATTCTGTCTGGAATGCCTCCCAGAATTTGCTAGCAAATATTGGGTCTCTATCACAGACTATGCTAATGGAATTCCATGCTGCTTAACGATTTCTTTGAAATATATCCGTGCTAGACTTTGAGCGGTTCTATTGGATCTGACATGTATAAAATGGGCAGTCTTCATGAAGCGATCTACGATTACCCAAATGTTGTCATTACCTTTCCTGGTTCGCGGCAAACCATCTATGAAATCCATGGAAATCTGTTCCCGTTTCCAACCTGAGACTTCCAACGGTTGCAACAGTCCAGCTGGCTTCTGTTGGTTGCTCTTGACCAATTGACAAGTAGGACAGCTGCTAACATACAAAGAAATATCCCTCTTCATTGCCTTACACCAGAAAGTGCGTTTGATGTCGTTGTACATTTTACTCACACCAGGATGAATGCAAAATTTGGATTTATGGCATTCGTCTAGCACTTCTCTTCGAAGGCCTGAAATATTTGGAATGCAAATCCTATCATTTAACCTGAGAACCCCCTTATCGTCAATACGAAAACTTGTGGTTTCACCTTCCTTGACCCTCTAACTGATTCTCTGAATGAATTCATCGTCTTTTTGAAGGGCTGAAATCTTATCAATCAATCCAGGCGTAATTATAAGATTAGCAACGATTGCGGCTTTTCTAGTAAGCGCATCTGCTACAACGTTAGCCTTCCCCGGTGTATATAGGATATCAAGATCATACGCAGCAAGAAATTCTAGCCAACGCTGCTGTCTCAAATTCAGATCTTTCTGGGTGTATAAATACTTCAATGATTGATGATCTGTGTAAAGTACAAATTTCTCGCCCAATAAATAATGCCTCCATATTTTCAACGCAAAAACGATAGCTAGCAACTCAAGATCATGAGTTACATAATTCTTTTCATGCGGTTTCAGTTGGCGGCTTGCATAAGCGACTACTTGGCCTCTTTGCATTAACACTGCACCAAGACCTCTAATAGAAGCATCTCTCCAAACTGTTAAATCCTGATGGCCATCAATGATGGTTAACACTGGAGCAGTCGTCAGTTTCGATTTCAATTCCTAGAAAGCTTCTTCACAGTCGGAAGTCCACTTAAACTTCTCATGCTTCTTCGTGAGCTTCGTTAACGGACCAGATATCTTCGAAAAATCCTTAACGAACTTTCGATAATAACTAGCCAACCCCATAGAACTTCCAACTTCTGTGGGAGTAGTGGGTTGTTTCCAGTCTTGAATCGCTGTTATTTTGCTTGGGTCTACAGAAATCCCTTTCTCTGACACGACATGGCCAAGAAACTTCACTTCTTCTTGCCAGAAGACACATTTAGAGAATTTGGCATTGAAGACGTTCTTTCTTAGAATCTCCAATACTTGTTCTAAGTGTTTTCCATGCTCGGGTTTTGATTTGGAGTAGATTAAAATATCATCGATGAATACAAGGACAAATTTATTCAGAACTCCCCTGAACACTCTATTCATTAGATCGAAAAAGTATGCTGGAGCGTTGCACAGGCCGAACGGCATTACTAACCATTTATAAAATATGTCTCGACCTCTGAAAGCTGTCAAAGGAACACACTCCTCTGCTATTCTCAATTGATGAAAACCTGTAGCTAGGTCCATTCGGGAAAATACTCTCGCCCCATTTAACTGGTCTAGCAAATCATCGATGCGGGGTAATGGATATTTACTTTTGAGCGTCTGTTTGTTGAGGTCTCGGTAATCAACGCACAATCGAAGAGTACTGTATGACTTTGGGACAAACACAACAGCTGCACCCCAATTAGAAAAGCTATGTCTGATTAGACCCTTCCACAACAGTTGACGAGTTTGATCGCCTAATTCTTCTTTTTCCTTCGGAGTCATTCTGCGAATTGGATGTACCACTGGTCTGGCATTGGGAATTAGATCGATTCTGAATTCTATTTCTCTTTGCGGAGGTAAGTTTTCAACTTCTTCAAACACATCCGCATAGTTTCTAACAATCGGAATCTTTTCCAAGGAAGTGGGGATATGTTCTAATGCTGACCAAAATTCTTCTCTTTTTGGATTCAAACCATGACAGGGTATAAATATATGTCCAAGCTTCGTTCGAATTTTAACGATTCTTTCCGCACAATTTACCTCAGCTTCGTATTTCTTTAACCATTCTAACCCAAGGATAACGTCGAATTCGGGAAAATCCATAACGATTAAATTAATGGGAAATTTGTAGAAAGAATAAGAGATTGGCACTCTACAACATGAACTGAGAATAAGAGATCCTCCTATCGGGTTATGAACTTCCACCGATTCTTTAAGCTTTCTCTGTTTTAACTTTAATTTGCGAAGTGTGTTACTAGCTATAAAACTACACGACGCACCCGTGTCAAACAATACAGAGACAGGAATATTTTTAATTGTAAGGGTACCTCCCAAAACATCTGATTTACCTGCTCCATCGGAAGCAGCCGGCGGGCTCGACCCGTCATAAACGTGAGCTACTGCGACCTTCTTCAGCAAAGGACAGTCTTTGACAAGATGATCCATCTTGCGACAATTAAAGCAGGAGCGAGGGTTCTGAGAACCCTGGCTTGAACCTTGTGAATTTGTCTTCTGCCTCTTCGGGGCTGTGCACACATTAGAGAAGTGCCCCATTTTGCCATAGTTATAGCATCTTCCTCTTGGCGGCTTGCCAGTCTGAGGTTTCGAGGATGCTGCCTGGCTTGACTCAGCTTGATTCACAGCAGGCTTGCGTTTGTTCCCGGCTTGGTTTTTTGCGCGATCCTGCTCCAGATGCCTTTGGTCAAGGTCTTCGTAGTTGCATGTCATTTCCACCAATTCATTAAATTCCAGCTTGACGTGGGTCATGGCTCTTTCATGATACTGTCGCTTTAGCCCGAGGATAAACCTCTTATTTTTGGACTTTGCAGTGGCGACGAGCTCCGGAGCATAGGGGGACAACTGTGTAAATTTATTCAGATAATCCTGCACTGAAAGATCCCCCTGCTGGAGGTTGGCGAAGTCATCGTGCATTCGTTCCAGCGCTTGTTCCGGGACATATTTCTCTTTAAAGAATTCTTTGAATCTGTCCCATGTTCTTCCTGCTTCTCTATTCCCGGCGGTGAGAGATTCCCACCATAGTTTAGCTTGTTCCTGCATAAGCCAGGCGCCCATAATAGCTTTATCTTGATCTCCAAGCCTTAGGCCTTCTAGAATTTTCTCGCATGTTTTGAGCCATGCAAGGGCCTCTATTACTGTGCCAGTTCCCGAGAAGGTCTTGCCTCCTAGGTTTTTATAACTCTTAGCTACGCGGTCCAGCTCGAAGTATTGAGCGGCCGGGGGTTGTATCAAAGGTCCTTCTTCAACTGGGGCTTCTCCCCGTCCTCTGCCACGGCCGGCACGGCCTCCTCTAGCGGTGGCTTCTCTGGTAGCCATTTTTCAAGTTCTGTATAAGCAAGAAAAGAGTCAGCTTACAGGAACGATAATTTATTGCATAGTTAAGTAGAAACTTTACGGAAAGATAACGATGGACTGATCAAATTGTTTTTGCTATTCTGCTCGACTCATTCTGTGACTTTACTAGTCCTATCTCTAATGAGCTACTCGTCTTAGAATACTACTGATTCTATTTTGACGAAGTGTTTAATGTGTTAGACTCCAGAACTAAGGTTAACCAAAGCTCTTATACCAGCTGTGACGATCCCAAAACCCCATGACACGGTGTTAAGGATAATCATTGGAATATAACACATTAATCATCATTAGCAGATCACAGATAATAGCATAAACATAAAATAGAATAATTTACACACATATGACAGCGGAATCATATAGATATCACCACATCAGAGAGCATAGTGCAGGATACAACTTAGTGCATAATGATACATAATCAGTCACCATCGCCAGAGGCGGAATCATACATAAAGAGTACAAAAAATAAATATCAGTCTACATCGCCAATGGTGGAATCATAATATAGATACAATGATGCGGAGAAAATCAAAGTCAGCACGGTGTAGTCAAGCCTTGCCATGAGCCAAAAGTGTGTCAGATACCTGTAAATAAGCTGCCCGTGTGAAAATAAGGGCACCCGAGTTTGCAAGGTGAAACAAACTACGAGTCAATCATGGGACTGGTATGAGAAATCTACTTAACTTATTAACAACAATAATAAGGAAAATCAAAGGACCACGCCACTTTCGCGGAACGGGTTTACTCCAATGAGCGCTAGTGCATGAAATAAAGTAAATGATTAAATCATCGCAATGCTTTTTATAAAATGAAGCCATTATAAGACTCAGGTCCCATCACACAATGCAACGCAAGCCAGAGGATAGAGTTTTACCTTATAATGGCCAAAAATGCTTCATACGAATAAAACAAAAGTGTTTGATATTATTACTAGTGCATATATGTTTCAAAAGCAAATTCAATCATAAATATCAATCCTAGGCGGCATAGCTACCATCTACTATGTCGCCATACTAGTAATACAATCACGTCCGCATATTTCGTATTGGAAATTGGATTCCATCATGAGTCGAGGCAAGGGGCAAGCTCCTCTCCGATTCGAGACACTCTAGCAAATGCCTCGCGACCGCACACAGCAATCCCTGGATCCTCCAAGGCCGGTCCTCTCTTACTTTTGAGGATTAATTATTCCTGAACACACGTTTCCCGGTCCTTACAGACCTACAATCGAGGCGCCTCGTATTCCAACAACCACACAGGTGAAAAGTAGATATAAATGTCAGGGCTGGGAGGTCACTGACACCACCATAGCTAGAAAGAAACGTCGTGCACTCCTTGGGTCCTTCTCCCATTTTTGACTCATACCGGGGTGTGAGGCTCGTGAATTCACGTTATACACAAAGCTACGTCACACAGACCATGCTTTGATCATCAACCACAAGACTTTGCTTTGCAACAGAAGCCTTGATCATATGCCACTTAGGCGTGCCACATAGGCAATCCACTCCATGCGACTGATTTCTATCAATACATAACCTCTGAGCTCGTACGTCTCAGAGAAGGGCGTTAAGCAAGTGAATAAATTCTCCATCGCCAAACGGATATATATTTAACAGAGATCAATCAGCACAGAACAAAATCCAATGTCAGACACACAGTCCATTTACAAGTCCGTTCTGGGTCTGAACGAAACCGAAGGCACCAATTCCTCGCATATCCGTACAATCAACAGTATGTTTGGACGGCTACTACTTCAGCTCCTTCACGGTAGCTACTCCAATCACGAGCATCAGTAGCGCCCATCCATCCAATGTGAAGATCGTCGGTCTTCAACCGTCTTTGACTCTTCGACTTTTCAACGTCGATCGATTATTTGAAATGAGATGAACTCGGCCTTTTCAAATAACCCACGTATATTTAGATTTTCAAATCTATTAATCACATGGTTGGACTATTCAACATTCACATTTCAGTTCTTTAGTTATAATTTTCATGTTAAATACATTCAACCATCACATATCAAGCAAACACAACGAAATTGGTTTATTTCCACTCTATATCGTCTATAGTATTTTATAACGATATATCGCCATTTTTATTTATTTAAAACGGCCATATTTAATTAAACGACGATTCAGCTCGTGCCGATGCACTGGCGCTGTTTTTCACTAAATTTGTTTTACACATATCTGAAAATCTAACCGTTGGATCTTCACAAATTTTATATCATTAGGAAGTCATTTCAAAACGAATCCAACGGTTTCAGTTTTGGGAAAATCCGACGGTCGGATCTTCAACTCTAGTCATTTGAAGTTACGATTTCAATTTACGAGCTGCAGTGTCGTTATTCGATTTAATTTAATTATATATATATATATAAATATAATCGTTTCTGGCGCTGTTTTTCTTCAGATTTGAATTAAACATTTCGGACAATCCAACCGTTGGATCTTCACAAAGTTGGTGCCGTTGGAAAGATAATTCCAAGGCGAACCCAACGGTTGCGGTTTCGAGAAAATCCAATGGTCGGATTTCCCGCACTAGTCGTTTGAAATCGCGGTTTCAAAACACAAACTGCACGGCCACGTTTCGTTTTAATTTTATTTTTATTTATATATTTATATAAATATAATCCATTCAAAAATTCCTATATCGTTTTCACTTCAAATATTTCACTAACGCCTTTAAATTTTGGAAAATTTCGCCATAACCTCCTTTGTACGGGAGGGGCTGGGAAAATTCCCAAATAGCCACACGGGCGTCTCATGTCAAAAAGAAAAAGAAAAAGCCAAGCGGCTAGCCAACAGGCTCATAAAATCATCACCCAAACAAAACAGTAAACGTGTACCTATTTGTCGGACACAAAATTTTATTCCTCTTCTCTAGCCCCTTTGCTATAACCTGTTCAATAAATATGCATGTACTTATATGCAATTCTCATCACTTATCATTTTCCATTCAACTTCATTTTTGATTTACTTCGGTTTAAAAACACCATTCATTCTAATGTTGCATGCATAGGCAAAAATCATATCATTAGCTAATTAATGTATATTTCAACTCATGCATATTTATTTGAACAAGTGGCTATTTTTAACACTTCACATTTCAAAGATGATAATTTTGACGAACTAAAATACATTTCAACACATGACTATTTTATTTAGTTCCTATGCATGTTAAAAATAATATTTCTTCACAAATATTTATTTCAATGCTCGCATATCTTTAGCATATCACAAATATGATAAAAATGATATTTTTATCATTTAAAATATTTATTCAACACATGAATGTTTCAACACTTTATAGTTTCAATAAAAATGTAATTTTTATTGTTCGATCTTTTTATTCAACACATGAACTTTTCCAATACACACACTTCTCAACACTTGAGCACCTCCACACATGGATATTTTATATATGTTGTTCATATAAGAAAGATGAAATTTTTATTGTTGAAACTATTTATATATAAGGCGAATATTTTTCATACTTCATATATATTATAAAAATGTGATTTTTATGGTTTAAACACTTCATTCACTCACAAATGAATTTAGTTTTCACACATTACTTTTCAACACATGAACATTTCCACACATGGATATAGTTTCAGCATATGGCTTTAATTTCAACGCATGAAGATAATTTCAACATATGAAAATAATTCTAACACATGGATATTATTCAAAATTTCGGTAGCATAACGGCAGGGTAGTTAAAACCGGCACCGTCCGTAGTACGGCTCCTCGCTCTACCTTAAAACCTCGTGGTTTTTGACAATGGGGAATCATGCATCTAATTCGCACGTAGGCGGCATGTTTTATTTTAATTTCCACAATTATTTCCAATTCATTTCAATCACCAATGGGTATTTTTCAACCACAACCAAACAATATCAACCACAAACAATTATTCAACCATTCGCATTTTTCATCCAATATTTCACACCAATTCACAACAATAAATATCGTCCATGGTTTGTGGACGAGGAGAGTGTATATATATATATATATATATATTTCACTTGCATTTCAACACATATATCAATTATTATATGCATGTATAATTCATACTTCTCTAATATAGCTTACACCACGCATGTACATGAGGTACACAACATGTGTGTAATTTATATTTCGCTTATATAATTTATACACGACATTTTCCATTCAACTTCATTTAATTTAGATTTCTCACATTGGTTTTATGAGTGCTAAAAATCGTAGATGACTCAGAAAAATCTGCGGTCTCTTTTATATGATAGAGAGCTTCCTTGCGGTCCCGATGTTTCCTGTTTCATCGAATTTCGTCAACACACCTTAAAGATATGATTTTTCAAAGTGCAAACATAAAAAAAGACTCACCTTTCTAAGTGGTTCGAAACTAAGGTTGCGGTTTTCGCGAAAATCGAGGCACGAGGGGATGATCGGAGGTGCTGACGTGGAAGAGGAAGGAGAGGGGAGTCGGTCGGTGGCGGTTTGGGGTGGGTCGGTGGTCGGTGGCGATCGGGGCGGCGCTGGGAAGTCAGCGACTTCCTGGGCTCGATTCGCGACGCTGGCTTGACGAGAGGTGGTGAGAGTTGGTCGGATTTGAAGAAGGGAGGGAGGCGGTTCGATTCTGGGTGGTGGCGCGGGGTATCGTCACCTGTGGCGGCAGTAATCGGTCGGGGAAGATTTGAACAGGTTTCGCCGTTCGTTTCAGAGGGAGCGAGGGTTTTTTTTTGGTTTTTATTTTATTTTAAAAATAATGAAAGAAAAATTCTGATTGGCCTAGGGTTTTATTAAATTTTTAAATAGTGTTTTCTCCAACGAACTCCTTTTCAAGTCCAACGACTGTCGTCCCTAGCTAAATACCCCCATCTCGGACACAATGGGATATGTTTCGTTGGCCAATTCGACTGTTACAGTCAGTTATTTTTCAAATTAAAGTATAAAACATTTAATTTTTAACTCTGAACGTACATTTCAATTTGCCAGGGCCACAAAATGATTCGAAAAATTCCAGAAAAATAATTCTAGCTATGTCTTGACGCTACGGTCCCAACAAAACTAGTTTCGTCGAATTCTGAGATCATTTGAAAAATGACCATTTTCTGGTGATCCAATTTAACAGAAATTGACCAAACACATTTTCTTTTGCCACGCTTACATACTAGCTTCAAAAATTATGAAATTTGAAACCTAACAATAGTTTGACATCCCGGACCCAACAAAAGTGGTTTTGTCGAATTCCGAGGTCATTTGCAAAATATCAATTTTCCAGGGCGATATATTCTATATAGTGTGAAGACCCGCAACTTCCCCGTAAAGGAAAGCGTCGGATAGTTCGAGAACAAACCACAACAGAACGCATATAAAAGAACATTTCATTGTATATTACAACAATGCATCAGATTACAAGAATATACAGAGTACGAATAAATATTACACAGAAATATCAGAGATTTAAATTACATTTAAATACATAGCAGCGGAAAATAATACCATACACAACTAGAAGAGATATACGGATACAAAGCTTTCCGGATATCGTTCCAGCTGTAAACCAGGATCCTGTGAATATAAATCTGCAAAACCAAAACTACTAGCTGCCCGTGTCGAAAATAAAGGCACCCAGAGTTTAGGTTAAAAACAATAAACTCCAGGTCAGTCATGTGACTGGTGTGAGAACTAAAACAGTTATTAATCTTTATTTTAAATCATTAGGTAAATCAAGGGACCACGCCGTATAACACGGAACGGGTTTCCTCCCAAGAATACCAGTGCATAAAACAAACAGCGCAATGCTAAATAAAGAAAAATGAAGCTGTTATAAGACCCAGGTCCTATCACACAATGCAAACGCAAGCCGGGGGATAGGGTTTTCCCTTATAACAGCCAAAGAATGCTTGATACGTTTAAAACAAATCATTTGATACTATAATAAGTGCATAGTGTATAAAACAACTTCAAATCATAAGTATCAATCATAGGCGACATGAGCGTCCCATGCCACTATGTCGCCATATATAGGTTTACAAATAAAACCGCAAATGGCACGTATTTGGAAATTGGATTTCCGTCTATGAACCGAGGCAAAAGATAGTCCTCAACCGATTCGTGACTCTCTAGCCCGAGCCACAGGACCCAGACTCAGGTGGGCCCTTGGAGCGACAGGGCCGGTCCACCGATGTGGATTAAAATGCCTGAACACTACGTTTCCCCACCCTATGGGGTGTAAGTCTGGTCCGTCAGCCGACCAGAATGCATCGGCCGAAACCGATATAACCGAGGCGCCTCGCAACAGCAACAACCACATAAGTCAAACTCGTCAGGGCGTGTAAAACCACTGACGCCACTTCTAACTAGAAAGAAACGCAAGTCCTCCCTGAGGTCCGTCTCCCGTTTTTGGTTCATACCTGGTGTGAAACACGCGAGGTAAACGTTACACAAAGCTACGCCACAAAGGCCGTGCTTTGATCATCACCACAAGACTTTGCTTTTCAACAGAAGCCTTGATCATTTGCATCTTAGCATGCCACACAGGCAAACCATCCTATGCAACCGATATCAGTCACACAGAATGAAATCCGATGTCAGACACACAGTCCATTTACAAGTCCGTCCTGGGTCTGAACGAAACCGGAGGCACCTAGTACCCCGCATATCCATCGATCTCCAAGTACGTCTGGACGATCACTAACTGTTTCCATCTTCTTGGGTGTACAGCCCAATCAAGATCATCAGTTATCACCCAAACGACGTGAAGACCTCCGGTCTTCGACCATCGTCTTCATCTTCGACTTATCGTCGTATCAGTTATTCAGAATGGGATAAACCCGGCCTTTCCGAATAACTCGCGTATATATTATAAAAGTGTTACACAAACACAACATACGCCTCATTCCAACTCATTAGTCATTAACCGTAAATTAATCAAGAGAATAATTCCCCAAATATTAACCCCGAAGGCCGAAACCAACATCAGATCAATATCCAGAAAACCATTCTACTTAGCTAACCGACAGTTAGTTTCTAAATTTCACGTTCAAATCTAATTAAAGATTTAACTATCGCCTGGAGCAAAACTGGTGATACTCCATTCTCGATCTTTTCAATCTAATTAAAGATTCATTAAAACTCCACTTAGTTTTAATCTGTGACTGGGTTAAAGAATCAGTGTCATTTAAAACACGGTCCACGATAAACCCAAAGTCACATCCCATTAATTATCGGGTTAAAGAACAAGTGTTATTTAAAACACTGTTCACGATAAACCCAAAAATCAATATCCATTCAATTCCAATTAAATATTATTTAATTGGTACACTTTATTAAATCTAAATCAAAAGATTTAATCTTTTCCCAGCTGGGTTCAAGAACAGTGTTAGTGAAGACACCATTCACGACAAACCCAAATCACATTCATTAATTATCGGGTTAAAGAACAAGTGTTATTTAAAACACTGTTCACGATAAACCCAAAAATCAATATCAATTCAATTCCAATTAAATATCATTTAATTGGTACACTTCATTAAATCTAAATAAAAAGATTTAATCTTTTCTCAACTGGGTTCAAGAACAGTGTTAGTGAAGACACCATTCACGACAAACCCAAATCACATTCGATTAATTATCGGGTTAAAGAACAAGTGTTATTTAAAACACTGTTCACGATAAACCCAAAAATCAATATCAATTCAATTCCAATTAAATATCATTTAATTGGTACACTTCATTAAATCTAAATAAAAAGATTTAATCTTTTCTCAACTGGGTTCAAGAACAGTGTTAGTGAAGACACCATTCACGACAAACCCAAATCACATTCGATATTCAATACAAGGCTCTGAATAGAAACTATATCGGCCTATATTCAATATCAAATTCTACGATTAACAAATGTCGTATTGGAAATAACGATATACATATATATCTTTCAAATTTCCATAACAACACCTGTAATATCACGAATTCCAACATCGAAATATTCCGAAGACAATTTCGATTCAAATCCACTCCAATGCAATCATTGGAAATTTTGGTTATTTTCAAAACCATTTCAAATTCAATTTATTTATTTAAAAATAAATAGAATTATAATTCTAGTTCAAAACTAGTTTATTTCGATAAAAATCTATTTTTATCTTTTCAAATATGGAGTTTTTCATCCCAAACTTTCACAAATCATTTCTTATGATTTTACACAAATTATTACTATTTTTAATAATTTTATCAAGGCCCGTACGGTCGATTTCCATTAACGGCCATCGAACTGCACTTACAGCGACCTTTTTCGAATTTGATTTGGACGTATCTCCAAATCCAACCGTTAGATTTCAAATTTCTAACATTCATTAGAAAGCTCTTTTCGATACGAACCCAACGGTTCCGGTTTTAGGAGAATCCGACGGTCGGATCTCCCGTAATGTCCGTTTTAAATAAATGGTCGAAATTCGCGAACTGCCGCGGCGCGGCGCGTTCTATTCAGGCCATTATATTATATATATAATATATATTTCATCGATTTCTATTTAAAACGAATTATATAAATAGTTTTGAATTCGTTTCAAAAACAATTTCAACTTCCTTTTCAATTCAAATCAAAATTGAATTCTTCTTTATAAATTCGTTTTAAAATTCATTTCTATTCAATTCAAATTTCAATTCAATTTGAATTCATTTCAATTTGTTTTCAATTCAATTCGAAATCGTTTTCAATTCAATTCATTTCGAAATCGTTTTCAATTCAATTCAATTCGAAATCGTTTTCAATTCAATTCAATTCGAAATCGTTTTCAATTCAATTCATTTCGAAATCGTTTTCAATTCAATTCATTTCGAAATCGTTTTCAATTCAATTCATTTCGAAATCACTTAAAATTGATATAAATATCGTTCACGTCAAAATGGCGTCAATCTAATCAACACGGCTTCATAAATTTCTATTTTCAAATATTCTATTTCAAATATTTCTTTTTCAAATATTTCTTTTTCAAAACTGGAATGAGGCCCAATCAATTACCATATAAAGTTAATTATATGGACTTTCATACAACACATGTATATAATAACATTGAAAATAATCAACCATCAACCAAAGTGCACTACACTGTATAAGCATCAAATATAGATATCTAACGCTTACAACAGCATGTCAATCAATCGATCGACATATTTAATCAATCAGGATGAGTGAACTTCAAATTTCATCCCAACACCCGTGTGGGGTTTCAAACAATCAAACACCTATTTTGTGCTGTTGGGCGATGTGTAAAATTTATCGTCCCAATCAATGTCATTCAAATAGGTGTACATAAACAAACCGTCCGGTTTATAAATGAAAATTTTATTTTATTCACTTCACGTTAAAAATTATATTTTTAACGATAAAACATTTTATTTCAATTTACGAATTTCTATTCAATTCATTTATTCTATAAAATGATATTTTTATTTTTCTAACATATTTTAGAAAATTTCGGCGGCATAACGGCACGATACTAGAAACGGGACGAGGCCTAGCCTTATCCCCGGTCTAGTGAAGGCCCACGCCATTCACACATCAATCAAATCAATTCGTTATGCAAACCACAAAATTTGGAGTAAGGGTCTAACCTAGCCTTACTCCTTCGCCTTATAACGGCGCACGTCTAATCCTAACCAATTTATCGATTTGATTTTTCACACCACAAATCACATTCAAACCAATATCGCAATCAATCACCAAACAGTCAAACAAACAAGTCCATGGTCTGTGGACGATTGTGTCGGGTGCTACTAAGCACCGTCTGCATCCTAGTATATATATATATAACTAGAAAAAGAAAGTGAAAGGTGAGAAATTCTCACATATAGCTATCCTAGCTCCACGGCTCTTCATTTGCAGAAGTCTTCGCCGTTTTCGCATCTTCGTCAGCTTCGTTGCTGCTTTCACTACATACGTAAAAATCACATTTTTACTTCGCTATTCAATATTTAAAAATCGAATTTTTAGTTCAAAGTTCAATATATAAAAATCGAATTTTTATTTCAAAGTTCAATATATAAAAATCGAATTTTTATTTCAAAGTTCAACATATATAAAAATCGAATTTTTATTATTATGTTATATAGATAAAAACTATATTTTTATCACGCTATTTTTTTTTTTTATAAAGATTTCGCCATTATAAAAATTACCACTTTATCTCAACGTATATGAAATAAAAATCAGATTTTTATTTCGTTACATACACAAAGATGATATTTTTATATTCTCTATCATGTAAAAATTATATTTTTAATACTTTAAAAATATAAAAATCATATTTTTAATATTCCTATATAGTAAAGACTATATTTTTAATACTTTATTAAAAAATATAAAAACTATATTTTTAATATTCCTATATAATATAAAATCCTAACCTTACAGTTTTATAAAAATAAAATCGAAATTAGCTTTATATACTTTTCAAATTCAGTTTTTCTCACTTTTAAATTAAAAATAAAATAAAGTAAAGAAAGAAAAGAAAGAAAAAAACTTACTTCATCGAAGAAAAAAAAAAAGGGGCATCGATGTCTGCGGAGGGGATGAACTTCAGTACCGGAGTCAGACGAGGCCAGGGTGGGGAGCAGCGTCGGCGGCTCGACCTCGGGCTGGAGGCGGCGGCGTCCTAGGGTTTCAGGGAGGCGCGATTTCGGTTCTTCGATGGGAGAAGACTTCGCGCGAGTGAAGCAGCAGAGGGGGGGGCGGAGGTTGAACGGAGGAGGCGGCGCGCGAGGGGGGGGGGCGGGCGGCGCTGGCCTCGAACGGCACCTTCGATCGCCTTCTCCCTTTTTTTTTTTTTTTTATGAAATGATTTCTGTTTGAACGGGGGGGGCCAGAACCAATAAAGGGGGGAGAAAGAAATTTTTTATTAATTTAATTATTTAATTATTTTATTTTAATTCAAAAGTCTACATTTTCGATCGACCTCTAAAAGAGGTCCACCGCCTGTCGTCCCTAGCGTTTAACCCCCATTCCGAACACAATGGGATATGTATCGTCCGCTGATTCGGCCGTTACAATCAGTTTCCGTTGAATTTTCTTTTAAATCATTATATTGAATTTTAAACGCACATTTCAAATTACCGGGGTCACATACTAACTAGAAAAATTCCAGAAAAATATTTTCTAGCTTCGTATTGACGATACGGTCCTAACAAAACTAGTTTCGTCGAATTCTGAGACCGTTAGAAAAATGGCCAATTTCCAGTCGACTAAAATCAACTGAAACTGGTCAAACGCGTTTTCCTTTGCTACTCTCACATATTGATTCGAAAAATTATGAAATTTGGAATCTAGCAATAACTTGACACCACGGACCCAACAAAACTGGTTTCGTCGAAATCCGAGGTCGTTTGCAAAATGTCCATTTTTAAGGGCCTGAATTCCATAGCGACTATTCAGAATTTTCAACTGGACATATCTTATCATTTCTAAGATGAAATCTCAGTTTGTTAACTTCGTTACAAAGATATTCACTATTAGATTCCATTATTTTTGGTTTCACTAAAATCCGGATTGTTTTGCACCCGGTACATTCACTTGAAGTTTGAAATCGAATTATCGAACTACCGCGCCATTTTCAATTCTATTTATAATTATATATAAATATTTTATATTCTAACGACGACGCGTATAATATATACGTCGAATTATATTCAAAATAAATTTCTCGTCGATTATATTTAAAATAATTCATTTTAAATAATCAAAATTCGCTAAAATTGCCAAAATAAAATTTTCAAACTGGCTCGCATTTTACGGGTTGTTACAATCTCCCCCACTTAAAACTTTTCGTCCCCGAAAAGGAACAAAGTCGAAAGTGGTTTGATTATTCAACTCTACGCTCGGTCTGGCTTCCATTCTCCAACTCTTTAGTTTCTGAGAATTTTCAAAATTTCAAAAATTTGGCTAACACCCTAAATTTTTGAAAAATTTCGCCATAACCTCCCCTGCAATGGGAGCATCGGGGAATTTCAAATAGCTTCCCCGGTCCTTCAGATCTCAAAAAGAAAAAGAAAAAGCCAAGCGGCTAGCCAATAGGCTCACAAAATCATCATCACCCAAACAAAACAGGAAATTATGTAATAAACATGTACCTATTTGTCGGGCAAACAAATTTTATCCTTCGGCTCTAGCCTCTTTGCTATAACCTGTTCAATGATATATATGTATATGCAAGCAAATGCGACCAAATTTCAATACAATTCAATATTTGGTTTAATTAGGCATAATGGTTCAAAATTATCAAACAATTAAACAAACAACACAAACATCAATCAATTAGTGAATTAGAGTTTCAAATTCATAATTTTGATACATATACAAAAATCAGGTTTTTGATGCCAATTCACAACAATAGGCCCTATCTAATTTTGGTTCTCACACCAGTCTAATGGAAATATATAGAAATCTCCCTTTCGTCACTCGAACATAAATTCTGATGACGATGCATCAATCATCAGAGTTCTCTCCGGGCGACTAGAAGGTGATTCTATATCTATCCAGTATATTAAAATTTCGAATACACGCGGATCAGACGTATACGCAAAATCTATATATACTGGATTGTCCACATCAATATAAATAAATAATCAAATACGAATAGTTGACTTAGATTTTCAAAACAAAATTGTTTTCATTTGAAAAATATACTCTTCACACCCGTTCTAGGATACTACTGATCCCATCTCTAACGAGTCATTCTAATTGGATATTACTAATCCAATATCTGATGAATTCTTTCGTAAGGTTCTAATGTGCCTTGTTCTCTGAGCTTTGTAAACCAAAGCTCTGATACCAAATGTGAAGACCCGCAACTTCCCCGTAAAGGAAAGCGTCGGATAGTTCGAGAACAAACCACAACAGAACGCATATAAAAGAACATTTCATTGTATATTACAACAATGCATCAGATTACAAGAATATACAGAGTACGAATAAATATTACACAGAAATATCAGAGATTTAAATTACATTTAAATACATAGCAGCGGAAAATAATACCATACACAACTAGAAGAGATATACGGATACAAAGCTTTCCGGATATCGTTCCAGCTGTAAACCAGGATCCTGTGAATATAAATCTGCAAAACCAAAACTACTAGCTGCCCGTGTCGAAAATAAAGGCACCCAGAGTTTAGGTTAAAAACAATAAACTCCAGGTCAGTCATGTGACTGGTGTGAGAACTAAAACAGTTATTAATCTTTATTTTAAATCATTAGGTAAATCAAGGGACCACGCCGTATAACACGGAACGGGTTTCCTCCCAAGAATACCAGTGCATAAAACAAACAGCGCAATGCTAAATAAAGAAAAATGAAGCTGTTATAAGACCCAGGTCCTATCACACAATGCAAACGCAAGCCGGGGGATAGGGTTTTCCCTTATAACAGCCAAAGAATGCTTGATACGTTTAAAACAAATCATTTGATACTATAATAAGTGCATAGTGTATAAAACAACTTCAAATCATAAGTATCAATCATAGGCGACATGAGCGTCCCATGCCACTATGTCGCCATATATAGGTTTACAAATAAAACCGCAAATGGCACGTATTTGGAAATTGGATTTCCGTCTATGAACCGAGGCAAAAGATAGTCCTCAACCGATTCGTGACTCTCTAGCCCGAGCCACAGGACCCAGACTCAGGTGGGCCCTTGGAGCGACAGGGCCGGTCCACCGATGTGGATTAAAATGCCTGAACACTACGTTTCCCCACCCTATGGGGTGTAAGTCTGGTCCGTCAGCCGACCAGAATGCATCGGCCGAAACCGATATAACCGAGGCGCCTCGCAACAGCAACAACCACATAAGTCAAACTCGTCAGGGCGTGTAAAACCACTGACGCCACTTCTAACTAGAAAGAAACGCAAGTCCTCCCTGAGGTCCGTCTCCCGTTTTTGGTTCATACCTGGTGTGAAACACGCGAGGTAAACGTTACACAAAGCTACGCCACAAAGGCCGTGCTTTGATCATCACCACAAGACTTTGCTTTTCAACAGAAGCCTTGATCATTTGCATCTTAGCATGCCACACAGGCAAACCATCCTATGCAACCGATATCAGTCACACAGAATGAAATCCGATGTCAGACACACAGTCCATTTACAAGTCCGTCCTGGGTCTGAACGAAACCGGAGGCACCTAGTACCCCGCATATCCATCGATCTCCAAGTACGTCTGGACGATCACTAACTGTTTCCATCTTCTTGGGTGTACAGCCCAATCAAGATCATCAGTTATCACCCAAACGACGTGAAGACCTCCGGTCTTCGACCATCGTCTTCATCTTCGACTTATCGTCGTATCAGTTATTCAGAATGGGATAAACCCGGCCTTTCCGAATAACTCGCGTATATATTATAAAAGTGTTACACAAACACAACATACGCCTCATTCCAACTCATTAGTCATTAACCGTAAATTAATCAAGAGAATAATTCCCCAAATATTAACCCCGAAGGCCGAAACCAACATCAGATCAATATCCAGAAAACCATTCTACTTAGCTAACCGACAGTTAGTTTCTAAATTTCACGTTCAAATCTAATTAAAGATTTAACTATCGCCTGGAGCAAAACTGGTGATACTCCATTCTCGATCTTTTCAATCTAATTAAAGATTCATTAAAACTCCACTTAGTTTTAATCTGTGACTGGGTTAAAGAATCAGTGTCATTTAAAACACGGTCCACGATAAACCCAAAGTCACATCCCATTAATTATCGGGTTAAAGAACAAGTGTTATTTAAAACACTGTTCACGATAAACCCAAAAATCAATATCCATTCAATTCCAATTAAATATTATTTAATTGGTACACTTTATTAAATCTAAATCAAAAGATTTAATCTTTTCCCAGCTGGGTTCAAGAACAGTGTTAGTGAAGACACCATTCACGACAAACCCAAATCACATTCATTAATTATCGGGTTAAAGAACAAGTGTTATTTAAAACACTGTTCACGATAAACCCAAAAATCAATATCAATTCAATTCCAATTAAATATCATTTAATTGGTACACTTCATTAAATCTAAATAAAAAGATTTAATCTTTTCTCAACTGGGTTCAAGAACAGTGTTAGTGAAGACACCATTCACGACAAACCCAAATCACATTCGATTAATTATCGGGTTAAAGAACAAGTGTTATTTAAAACACTGTTCACGATAAACCCAAAAATCAATATCAATTCAATTCCAATTAAATATCATTTAATTGGTACACTTCATTAAATCTAAATAAAAAGATTTAATCTTTTCTCAACTGGGTTCAAGAACAGTGTTAGTGAAGACACCATTCACGACAAACCCAAATCACATTCGATATTCAATACAAGGCTCTGAATAGAAACTATATCGGCCTATATTCAATATCAAATTCTACGATTAACAAATGTCGTATTGGAAATAACGATATACATATATATCTTTCAAATTTCCATAACAACACCTGTAATATCACGAATTCCAACATCGAAATATTCCGAAGACAATTTCGATTCAAATCCACTCCAATGCAATCATTGGAAATTTTGGTTATTTTCAAAACCATTTCAAATTCAATTTATTTATTTAAAAATAAATAGAATTATAATTCTAGTTCAAAACTAGTTTATTTCGATAAAAATCTATTTTTATCTTTTCAAATATGGAGTTTTTCATCCCAAACTTTCACAAATCATTTCTTATGATTTTACACAAATTATTACTATTTTTAATAATTTTATCAAGGCCCGTACGGTCGATTTCCATTAACGGCCATCGAACTGCACTTACAGCGACCTTTTTCGAATTTGATTTGGACGTATCTCCAAATCCAACCGTTAGATTTCAAATTTCTAACATTCATTAGAAAGCTCTTTTCGATACGAACCCAACGGTTCCGGTTTTAGGAGAATCCGACGGTCGGATCTCCCGTAATGTCCGTTTTAAATAAATGGTCGAAATTCGCGAACTGCCGCGGCGCGGCGCGTTCTATTCAGGCCATTATATTATATATATAATATATATTTCATCGATTTCTATTTAAAACGAATTATATAAATAGTTTTGAATTCGTTTCAAAAACAATTTCAACTTCCTTTTCAATTCAAATCAAAATTGAATTCTTCTTTATAAATTCGTTTTAAAATTCATTTCTATTCAATTCAAATTTCAATTCAATTTGAATTCATTTCAATTTGTTTTCAATTCAATTCGAAATCGTTTTCAATTCAATTCATTTCGAAATCGTTTTCAATTCAATTCAATTCGAAATCGTTTTCAATTCAATTCAATTCGAAATCGTTTTCAATTCAATTCATTTCGAAATCGTTTTCAATTCAATTCATTTCGAAATCGTTTTCAATTCAATTCATTTCGAAATCACTTAAAATTGATATAAATATCGTTCACGTCAAAATGGCGTCAATCTAATCAACACGGCTTCATAAATTTCTATTTTCAAATATTCTATTTCAAATATTTCTTTTTCAAATATTTCTTTTTCAAAACTGGAATGAGGCCCAATCAATTACCATATAAAGTTAATTATATGGACTTTCATACAACACATGTATATAATAACATTGAAAATAATCAACCATCAACCAAAGTGCACTACACTGTATAAGCATCAAATATAGATATCTAACGCTTACAACAGCATGTCAATCAATCGATCGACATATTTAATCAATCAGGATGAGTGAACTTCAAATTTCATCCCAACACCCGTGTGGGGTTTCAAACAATCAAACACCTATTTTGTGCTGTTGGGCGATGTGTAAAATTTATCGTCCCAATCAATGTCATTCAAATAGGTGTACATAAACAAACCGTCCGGTTTATAAATGAAAATTTTATTTTATTCACTTCACGTTAAAAATTATATTTTTAACGATAAAACATTTTATTTCAATTTACGAATTTCTATTCAATTCATTTATTCTATAAAATGATATTTTTATTTTTCTAACATATTTTAGAAAATTTCGGCGGCATAACGGCACGATACTAGAAACGGGACGAGGCCTAGCCTTATCCCCGGTCTAGTGAAGGCCCACGCCATTCACACATCAATCAAATCAATTCGTTATGCAAACCACAAAATTTGGAGTAAGGGTCTAACCTAGCCTTACTCCTTCGCCTTATAACGGCGCACGTCTAATCCTAACCAATTTATCGATTTGATTTTTCACACCACAAATCACATTCAAACCAATATCGCAATCAATCACCAAACAGTCAAACAAACAAGTCCATGGTCTGTGGACGATTGTGTCGGGTGCTACTAAGCACCGTCTGCATCCTAGTATATATATATATAACTAGAAAAAGAAAGTGAAAGGTGAGAAATTCTCACATATAGCTATCCTAGCTCCACGGCTCTTCATTTGCAGAAGTCTTCGCCGTTTTCGCATCTTCGTCAGCTTCGTTGCTGCTTTCACTACATACGTAAAAATCACATTTTTACTTCGCTATTCAATATTTAAAAATCGAATTTTTAGTTCAAAGTTCAATATATAAAAATCGAATTTTTATTTCAAAGTTCAATATATAAAAATCGAATTTTTATTTCAAAGTTCAACATATATAAAAATCGAATTTTTATTATTATGTTATATAGATAAAAACTATATTTTTATCACGCTATTTTTTTTTTTTATAAAGATTTCGCCATTATAAAAATTACCACTTTATCTCAACGTATATGAAATAAAAATCAGATTTTTATTTCGTTACATACACAAAGATGATATTTTTATATTCTCTATCATGTAAAAATTATATTTTTAATACTTTAAAAATATAAAAATCATATTTTTAATATTCCTATATAGTAAAGACTATATTTTTAATACTTTATTAAAAAATATAAAAACTATATTTTTAATATTCCTATATAATATAAAATCCTAACCTTACAGTTTTATAAAAATAAAATCGAAATTAGCTTTATATACTTTTCAAATTCAGTTTTTCTCACTTTTAAATTAAAAATAAAATAAAGTAAAGAAAGAAAAGAAAGAAAAAAACTTACTTCATCGAAGAAAAAAAAAAAGGGGCATCGATGTCTGCGGAGGGGATGAACTTCAGTACCGGAGTCAGACGAGGCCAGGGTGGGGAGCAGCGTCGGCGGCTCGACCTCGGGCTGGAGGCGGCGGCGTCCTAGGGTTTCAGGGAGGCGCGATTTCGGTTCTTCGATGGGAGAAGACTTCGCGCGAGTGAAGCAGCAGAGGGGGGGGCGGAGGTTGAACGGAGGAGGCGGCGCGCGAGGGGGGGGCGGGCGGCGCTGGCCTCGAACGGCACCTTCGATCGCCTTCTCCCTTTTTTTTTTTTTTTTATGAAATGATTTCTGTTTGAACGGGGGGGGCCAGAACCAATAAAGGGGGGAGAAAGAAATTTTTTATTAATTTAATTATTTAATTATTTTATTTTAATTCAAAAGTCTACATTTTCGATCGACCTCTAAAAGAGGTCCACCGCCTGTCGTCCCTAGCGTTTAACCCCCATTCCGAACACAATGGGATATGTATCGTCCGCTGATTCGGCCGTTACAATCAGTTTCCGTTGAATTTTCTTTTAAATCATTATATTGAATTTTAAACGCACATTTCAAATTACCGGGGTCACATACTAACTAGAAAAATTCCAGAAAAATATTTTCTAGCTTCGTATTGACGATACGGTCCTAACAAAACTAGTTTCGTCGAATTCTGAGACCGTTAGAAAAATGGCCAATTTCCAGTCGACTAAAATCAACTGAAACTGGTCAAACGCGTTTTCCTTTGCTACTCTCACATATTGATTCGAAAAATTATGAAATTTGGAATCTAGCAATAACTTGACACCACGGACCCAACAAAACTGGTTTCGTCGAAATCCGAGGTCGTTTGCAAAATGTCCATTTTTAAGGGCCTGAATTCCATAGCGACTATTCAGAATTTTCAACTGGACATATCTTATCATTTCTAAGATGAAATCTCAGTTTGTTAACTTCGTTACAAAGATATTCACTATTAGATTCCATTATTTTTGGTTTCACTAAAATCCGGATTGTTTTGCACCCGGTACATTCACTTGAAGTTTGAAATCGAATTATCGAACTACCGCGCCATTTTCAATTCTATTTATAATTATATATAAATATTTTATATTCTAACGACGACGCGTATAATATATACGTCGAATTATATTCAAAATAAATTTCTCGTCGATTATATTTAAAATAATTCATTTTAAATAATCAAAATTCGCTAAAATTGCCAAAATAAAATTTTCAAACTGGCTCGCATTTTACGGGTTGTTACATATAGCGACCTTTCTGAAAATTCATTCGGCCATAACTTTTGATTCCCGTTATGAAACTTCGATTTTTCAGATTCGTTAGAAAGGTATTGATAAACAGATTTAAATATTTTTGGTTTCACTAAAATCCGTTATATTTTCCTCCCTGCACATTCAGTCAAAGTTTGAATTCAAATTTTCAAGCTGACTCACTATTTCTAATTCACTATTTTACTGAAATATTCTATTTCAATTGTTCAAATTCCTTTGAAATGACCAATTTAAAATTTTTTAATTGGCTCGTATTTTCCGGTTTGTTACAATTAACCTTTTTCTCCTTCTCAAAATATATTTTGTATTCATTACGAGATTCACATATCATATTAACAGCTCCATTTGCCAAATCTTCATCTCTGTCACCACACATACCCAAAATATCAAAACTATTATACAAAATAATATCATTCGCAACACTCCATTCCTCATCATCCACCACATATATATATAAGCTTTTTCCCTATCATAAGAATACTTGAGATTAATTAAAAATAATCCAAACATGGGATTAATATGAGAAGATACGTGAAACTTGGGATTATTCGTGTCAATTTGTCCTTTGTTTAATGGCTATATTATATTTTATTTTGTTGGCCAACCTTGATTTGACTCTTAAGAAAACATTTAAAAAAAAAACTTAACCACTTCATGTCTATCTTATTAGAGTTACCTTGATGTTGTGACAAAAATTTATATTTGTTCTACAAATAATGGTGTAGGTTAAGTTTAGTAAAATCAACATGAACTTTATATGGAATAACTAAATACCGAGTAAACTTTTTGTTACAAGAGAGAATATAATATGTACCATCCACATGTAGTACGAATTTACTGCTAGGTTATCACTATTAAAATACCTTAGTAAAAGTGTATTTTAAAAAAAAAAATCAACACTTGGAGGTTAGTCTAAAATCATATGTAGCTAATATAAGCCGTTTCCAAAATTAATTCAGTCAAATTTTGAAAAGTCAGTGGTCCATTTATTAAGGAAAAATTAGTGGTCCATTTTATTAAGGAAATTTATTAAGGACTAATTATCTCCCTACTTTTAGTAACCACCCATTTTTTTCACGTTCCTTTCATATTCTCCAATGGCTCTTTGATGGCAAGAGCAGTGTAAAGGGAGGATTCAATAATTTCTGATAAGGTCACTGAATTGACTCTCATAAAAAAAATACACCATTTAATCGAAGGGTGTGAAGGTTTGGCACTATATCGGGAATTACAACACAAATTGGACAAGTTTGTTGATCTATTTTACCTAATTTCAGATACGAATCATTTTTCATATCATTCACGAATTCAACTGCAATGGCTAAAGGTAAATATATCGATTTTGGTTACAGCTTCCGCATTTAATCTTTAGTTTTTGCATGTTTGTATTGACAACTTGATTGCTTATGTAAAAATTATTTTACATTTCGTATCATATCCATCAATGACTTCTGCCTTGCTTGATTTAAAAATCATGCTACTTTAAATTTATTTTTCATATGAAAGTTTCATATTTTTCATGCTGGATAAAATAAAATTGCAGAATTTTTTCATGCGAATTATCATGATTATGTTTAAGTGTTTACATGGGTTTCATGTGAATGTTTGAAAAATAATAATCTCTCATGTATTATGTTTATGTTGAATGGGAATATTCCTAAATCTGTTAATTTTTAGTCCGACACCATTATAAAAAAAGCAAAGAGAGAAGAAGAAAATGGCACCACATATCACACACGCACGGAAAGCACTCAGCATTTTGCACGTGCGTGTGCGAATTCTATTACTGTACCTTTCTCCTTTGGGCTACTTGTTGTATTCTTTTTCTTCCTTTGCATTAAGACGCTATGTTGCTATCTCTTTTGTTAGAGAATAGCCACAACATCTCTACTTACTGAAACCTGTGCCGCATGTGTGATATTACAAAACTTGCCCACAGGAATTTCATTATATCAATTTAACTACATACTACTACATGTTTCATTTCTTAATCTACCCACAGGAATTAAGGAATTGAATTTATAGTTTTGTCATTTACTTATTATGAATCTATTCAAATATAGTTTTAGCCCATATGCAAGTTTTATGTCGTAGGATTCATATATATTTTCGGCATGATTTACATTGGTAAATCATGATAAATTTTACGTCTCGAAAATTCATTCCTAAGCATGTACTTTTCTTTGTTTACAATAGTCTTACCTGGAATTTGTTCTGATGTCATGTGTGACATTCCTGAATTAAAGGGTGATAACTATAAGGTGTTCAAGGAAAGAGTGTTGTTGCAGTTAGGATGGATGGATATTGATTATGCTATTAGGAAAGACGAACCCACCTACTATTACTGACACTAGTACTCCAGATGAAATTAGCATTTATGAAAAGTGGGAGAGATCAAACCGTCTCTCTGTTATGTTCATAGAGACTAAAATTTGTACTAGTATTCGTGGTTCTGTCGATCAACATACTAAAGTCAAAGATCTTTTTAAGGCCATCGATGAACAGTTTGCTTCTCCAGACAAAGCTCTTGCTAGCACCATAATAATGCAGTTTTCATCCATGAGGCTCGTTGAGATTAAAGGAGTGCATGTTTATACCATGTGTATGAGGGACATTGAAGCTTAACTAAATAACTTGGAAGTTACCATGTCCGAGTCTTTTCTTGTCCATTTCATTTTATGCACTCTTCCCCATCATTATGGTCCTTTTAAAGTATCTTACAATACACATATGCATAAATGGCTAATTAATAAATTTATGACCATGTGTGTTTAATAAGAAGGAAGATTGTCGATGGAGGAGGGTGAAAAAAGTGAACCATACTACTTCTTAATGAATTGTGCTAAGGAAAAAAGAAAGGGAAAGATGTCTGCAAGCAGGCCATCAAGAAAGTGTCTGCATGTTTCTTCTGTAAAAAGAAGGGGCACATAAATAAAGAATGTCCTAAGCTCAAAAACTTGCTTGTGAAGAAAGGTAATTTTCTTGCATTTGTGTGTTATGGATCTAATATGGTAAATGTTAATCATAATACTTGGTGAATTGATTCTGGTACTACACTCCATGTTTCAAATATCTTTCAGGGTATGACAAACCTAAGGAAATCATTTGGCAGTGAACATTACATCTATTCTAGAAATCAGATGGGTTCACATGTAGAAGCTGTTAGGACATGCAGTTTAAATTTGAATAATAGTTTTATTTTTGCATTTGGAAAAGACGTTTTATGTACCAAATTTCACAAGAAATTTGGTTTCAGTTTCAAGACTTGTACCTTTGGGATTTACCTTTAATTTTTCAGTTTTTGATTTTAGTTTATTTAGAAATTCTGAAATTATTGATTATGGTATTCTGTCTAATGGTTTATATCGTCTTGAATTGCAAAATGACAATAATCATAGTTCAATGCATCTTAGTACTAGTTTAAAGAGATGTATTATGAATGAAAAGTTCTCTATGTTGTGGCATTGGAGATTGGGACATATCTTCTTTGAAAGAGTTAAGAGATTAGTAAAGAATGAAGTACTTTCTACTCTAGACTTCACTGATTTTGAGACCTGTGTTAGTTGCATTAAAGGAAAAAAAACTAATATAAATAAGAAAGGTGCAAAGAGGAGTTCAGATATATTAGAAATCATACATATAGATATTTGTTGTCCAGACATGAACGCTAATGATCCGAAATATTTTATCACTTTCATAGACGACTATTCACAATATATGTATCTCAATTTTCTTCGTTCTAAAGACGAATCTTTGGAAGCCTTCAAATTGTTTGAGGCTGAAGCAGAGAATCGATGTGATAAGCGCATTAAAATCGTGAGATCAGATAGAGGTAGTGAATACTATAGCAGATATACTGAAAACAGACAAGCATGTGGTCCAGTTGCGAAATTTCTTCAAAGCATGGGATTGCTGCTCAACACACTATGCCTGGTTCTCTGGACCAGAATGGTGTAGCAAAAAGAAGAAATCGAACATTAACGGACATGGTGAGAAGTATGAGAAGTAATGTTAAGCTTCTGACTTTCTTATGGACCGAAGCTCTCAAGACGGCAGCGTACGTATTAAACCGAGTTCCATCCAAGGATGTCTCCAAGACGCCTTTAGAGTTGTTCAAAGGTTGGAATCCAAGTTTGCGACATGTACGCATTTGGGCATGCCCGTCAGAAGTGAGAATCTACAATCCACAAGAAAAGAAGCTTGACCCAAGGACTATTAGTGGGTATTTCATTAGATATCTTGAGAATTCAAAGGGTTACAGATTTTATTGTCCGTCTCATTGTACGAGGATTGTGAAATCAAGGAATGCTAAATTTCTTGAGAATGATTTGATTTATGGGAGTGATCAATTTCAGAACATTAGTCCTGAAATTGACCATTGTGAGGTTCTACCCTCTGATTCAATGGACAGGTTGATTTTCATTCACACTCCTCAAGTTCATCCAAGTGTTAGACGAACAAATACATAAATTCCACAAACTGTTGATCAAGTTCCAATAGATCATGTTATAAATAAGGAACCAGTTTATCATGATAATGAACAAGTCACACTAAGGAGATATATTCGAGAAAGGCAATTAACTATTCATGATGATTATGAGGTGTACCAACAAGAATCAGATTATAATATTGGAGCTGATAATGATCCTTTGTCATTTTCACAAACTATAAGTTCTACAGATTCAAACTTATAGATGAATGCTGTGAAAGAAGAGATGAATTCAATGGCATCTAACCGAGTTTGGAATCTTGTCGAATTGCCTAATGGTGTAAAAACCATTGGATGCAAGTGGGTTTTTAAGAAAAAAGGAGACTCACTAGGCAACATCGAGAGATATAAGGCAAGACTTGTTGCTAAAGGGTTCACTCAAAGGGAAGGAATTGACTATACAGAAACTTTTTTTCCTTGAATCAAAGAAAGATTATCTCCGAGTGGTCATAGCATTATTAGCTCATTTTGACTTCGAGCTATATTAGATGGATGCGAAAACGGCTTTTCTAAATGGACATTTAGAGGAAGAGGTTTATATGAAACAACCTAAAGGATTTTCCTCTAAGGATGGTGAACATTTAGTTTGTAAGCTAAGTAAATCCATATACGGGTTAAAACAAGCCTCCCTCTAGTGGTATAAGAAATTCCATGAAATAATTACTTCATTCGACTTCGAAGAAAATATCATGGATCAATGTATATATCTTAAAGTCAATGGGAGTAAAGTTTGTTTTCTTGTGTTGTATGTGGATGTCATTTTGCTTGCAACCAATAATAAAGGGATGTTGCATGAAGTGAAACAATTTTATTCAAGTAACTTTGATATGAAAGATATGAGAGAGGGATCATATGTCATCAGCATAAAGATCCATAGAGATAGATCTCGAGGCATTTTGGGATTGTTCCAAGAGGCCTATATCAACAAAGTGCTTGAAAGATTTAGAATGAAAGACTGTTCACCAAATGAAGCACCAATAGTGAAAGGTGATCAGTTCAGTTTGGACGAATGCCCAAGGAATGACATTGAAAGGGAACAAATGAAAAACATTTCATATGCTTTAGCTGTTGGCAGCATAATGTATGCTCAAGTCTATATCAGACCATATATCGCGTATGCAGTTGGAGTGTTAGGAAGATATCAAAGCAACCCAGGGATTGATCACTGGAAGGCTGCAAAGAAGGTGCGGAGATATTTTAGGGTACTAAGGATTACATGCTTATGTATAGACAGACAGATAACCTTGAAGTGGTAGGATACTTCGGTTCGGATTACAGTGGCTGTATTGATTCACGAAAATCCACTTCAAGATATGTGTTTATACTAGCTAATGGTGCCATTTCATGGAGGAGTGCAAGCAGACCTTGACGACCACTTCTACTATGGAGAACGAGTTCGTTTCTTGTTTTGAGGCTACCTCGCATGGTGTATGGTTGAAGGGTTTCATATTTGAGTTGCGGGTCGTAGACTCTATATGTCGCCCGATAAGAATGTATTATGATAATTCAGCTACTATTTTTATGGATAAGAATAACAAAAGTGGAAGTTGAAGTAAACACATCGACATAAAGTTTCAAGGCATAAAGGAACATGGTTAAGAAAAGAAAGTGATCACTGAACATATTAGCACGGAGCTTATGGTTGCTAATCCCTTGACTAAAAGCATGCAAATTAAGAATTTCAAGGGTCACGTAGTAAGAATGGGACTTGGTTTCGGCATGTGATACATTCATTTATGTTGTATTAAAATTTCTCATTCAGTTGGATATTTCTCATTTGAATTTAAGCACATACATATTTGATGACTATTGCTAAGAAATATCATTATGTCTTGACTTGAAGTAAACGTAGGGTTTACTCATTAAGTTAAAGTATGAGTTATGAGAGATTGAGTATAATGTGATACATAGAAGATTAATTCTCGCTCTAAGAGATTTAATTGCTATGATCCATATATGAAGTCTCTCTAGTTAAATGGACCAAGTGGGAGAATGTAAGCCGTTTCCAAAATTAATCCAGTCAAAATTTTGAATGTAAGCCGTTTTCAAAATTAATTCAGTGAAATTTTAGAAAAAATAGTGGTTCATTTATTAAGGAAAAATTAGCGGCCCGTTTTTTTAAGGACTAATTATCTCCCCACTTTTAGTAACTGCCCATTTTTCTCTTATGTTCCTTTCACATTCTCCAATGGCTCTTTGATGATAAGAGCAGTATAAAAGATGACTCAAGTCTAATTTCTGACAAGGTCACTGAACCGACTCTCTCATAATGAAAATACACCATCTAATTACATAGTGTGAAAGTTTGACACTATATCGGAAACTATAGCACAAATTGGACGAGTTTGCAGATCTATTTTCTCTAATTTGATATCTGATTCATTTTTCATATCCTTCACGAATTCAGTTGCAATGGTTAGAGGTAAATATATCAATTTTGGTTACAGCTTCCGTGTTTAATCTTCAGTTTTTGTATGTTTGTATTGACAACATGATTGCTTATGTAAAAATTATTTTATAGCTTAGGGTTATGCCAAATGAGTTCTTTAATCTTTTTACAAAAATGCAGATGATAACTTAAAATGTTGCAACTCTCTAGTTTATACTTGGCACTGAACAGCTGTAAACGTCATACGCCTTAAATGGTTTCGCGGGAGTCTATTGCTTCCAGGTAGAAATGATTATCTTGTAGTGAAATTGTAGTAAGACATCAAAAACATGCTATGGTGAAATAATTATTTCTTATTTTATCCTATCGATAAAATGCAATGAAATCGTGAAGAACCTATAGAAAAATTATTTTGTCACTCCTGTTTTTTTTTTTAAGAAAAAGAAGTTCCATGGCTCATCCATATTATCATCAACTCATCGTTACAATTCATACCATGAAGAACCTATTGTAGTAATGTTATACTTGGCACTAATCATCTCTTTTTGTCCTACCTCTTATTAAAACTAGTGTGTAACCCGTGTGTTGCATACGATAATATTGTTAAAATAGTAATTATTATTTTTATGTTAAAAAGTGAACTCTGTTATGCAATGCATGATAAAATTTGATGTGAAATCCATAAAGTATTGATTAAAATTATTGTTATTGTTTGTTTTTTTATGTTCTATAGCTTACTTGAACAATATATATGTATGTGTATTTGAGAATTTTTTAATTTATTTTTGTTAATATAGATATACATGTTGAAATTGATGTATTTTGGTAAACTATTCGATGAATTATCAAAAATTATTTAACAAAATTTGTTTAAATGAGTTAAATGTAAAATTACAAGATTAGTTTAACTGTATAACATAGCAAAAAGAACTGACATTTTTTGCAAAAGATGTATAAATTTATTGTAGAGTTATTGAAGTTCAAAAAGAATTTTATGATATAATGTATGGTAAATTCTTGATATAAATGAATCATAATTAATTTACAAATTAAATTTGTCTTTACTGTAGATATATATAGTTCATGTTATGTGATTTATACATCTCTATAGTTGCATAGGAAACTACATTTTCTAATATGAATATACATAATATATATATTTTTAAAAACTACTATAAAAATGAGAAATATGCTCTCTAATGATTATTTAAATAAATATAATTCAAGATTTCTTTAGTAGTCTAAACATATGGATTGAAATATAAAATATCACGAAGGAATTGAGGAGGTTCGACAAATAATTATAGAAATGTTAAAATGTAACTATTTAAAACGGAAATTGTTTCTTCAGTTTGTGATAAATCAATTGAGATAAGTGTATAATATATTACTCTTTTTATTATTGTTAACATATAATATTTAAATATTGTAACTTATTGTTTGAGAGAAAAACTAATTTTGCTATTATGAATATGGTGTACATTTTAAAACATTACACTTGGCGTTAATTAGATGAATTAACAACAATTTATTGATTGAAATCATTTATTAAATTCAAAATCACATGATCAATTTAAACATATTGACTTATATGTACAATGTTAAGTGAAATTGTGAAGTGTTTTGTAAATGACTAAATAAAATTTAAAATATAGGTGGTTGACATTAATATTACAATGCAGTACACGGTAAATATATCGATGTAAATGAGTTCTACTTTGAACTTGTGATAGTTAATTATGTGTTAATGTTGCATGATTGATGTGTTTATATTTATTTCTTATTTTTTTAAACTTGATGTGATTTATTAATAGTTTTCCAAAATTATAAAAAAAAAATTAACATCATGTAATGAATTGTAAAATATGGCACTGAATGTAAAATATTAAAAAATAATTGAAAAAGATTTAGATGATAACAGAAAGTTTGAAGTGTCGATATTTAGAGCAGAAAAACATGATTTTGTCACTTTTGAAATTTAAAAGAAATATTAGCTATTAAATATATTTAAATTACTTAAAATTTGGATTTTGTAATTGATTTAAATATGTGGACTATTAGACCAAAAAGTGGTTCTAACACCCAAACTAGCAATAATTCTAATGGAATGAAATCAAAAAGCAAAGAGAAACACACAATTTATAGTGGTTCGGCATTAAAGAGCCTACGTCCACTTTCTACTCTTTGGATTGATGATTTAAATACAAACACAATAGTAGTTTTCACTCAATTTCACTCATACAATGCATAACTTGACTCAATGTTTGTAGTTTCTCGCTTTAAATTGTTGTAATGATCTGAATATAGTGATGAAATTCGGTTGACAAGGGAGTTTGTGCTCTGAATTTGACAAAAGATCCCTTCAAATGACCCTTGGTGGTCTATTTATAGGTGAAAAATGTCTCTGGATAGACTCTGGTTCAGATGCATGTGGCGCTCGCTCCTTTAAAGTTGGGTTCGGATGGAACGAAATGAAGACAGCGCATCAGGTTTGTGGGTAAACGTAGGGGAAATGGCACACAACCGCTCCGCATCTTCAGTGAACATGGGCTGTAACTGCTGCAGCTTCCTATTCTCAGATCGGGCACGCAAAGAAGAAAGGGGAGCGGATCGGGCTTCTCCGCTCTGACCCGATTCTATCTTTGTTCCTTTATTTTCTGCATCCGCAATGCTTCGGTTTGGTTTGGAAACTCCGATCCAATCCGAGCCCCTAGCATACGTTCTTCTAATCAATACTCTTCATCAATTCCCTTTTTAACTTTGTGTGGGCTAGTTCACAAAATAAACTAACATTTTGCCCCCTCGAAGTGCACTTCTATTGAAGATAGAGTGTACTTCGAAATTGACTGTACATTGATTTCTGAATTTGAATTGTTGAATGGTCACTTCCATTCGTTTGTAGGGTTGTGTTGTTTCGTAAAGTCACATCTCTTGTTGTCTATATATACATAATAGGATGCACAAATTTCTTCCGTTGTCTTAAAATAATTTTGGGGACTTTGCTTAATGCCCAAGTATCCCCTCCATGTGAACTTTAATAATGCATATTCATTTACTTGTTGTTCTTTTCTAGGAATTGGTTCGAAAAGCCGCATTCCATGCTTGCTATGATGGCCATGGTTAGGATGAAGTTTATTCGATTCGGCTCGGGTATGATCTTCATCAGGCCGCATAACTTGAAGGCTTCAGTCTGGCCTGGCTCTATGTGATATACGGACCGGCTTGGGATGTCAAATTCCTCAGAACACGAAGAGACACCCTTCCCTTCGTATAAATATTTACATCTTCTCCGCTAATTTCATCATTTTCTGCCGCTGCCTCTTATTGTCCAAAACCCTAATTTCTTAATCACGACGAAATTTCCCCAATCTCTTCAAACAATCTTGTAGGTGGGGCTTTAATCCTTGCTCGACTTTACTTTAATCGATTTCAATTTGATTTTAGGAGTAATTTAAGTAATTCTGTTTGCTATCGTACAAATTTCAATGTCGTGCCTTCCACTTCCTCGTCACTGTCGTCGTCGTTGGCGGTCCTAAAGCTGTGCTGGCGGTTATGGAGTGGGTCTGAGCTGGCGTGGAAAGTGTTAAATCATGGATGGTTCACTAAAGCTGTGCTTTTGGAGATAGGACGTGTTTAAGGCGGTGGAGAAATTGGAGAAGAAGATGGAGAAGGAAAGGAGAGGTGTGGATCAATTCGAGACGGAGCGTGGAGCTTTGAAAGTGCCTAAATCTACATGCGTGACATCGGTTCGGTTTGGTGGAAATGGCCTTGGTTGAGATGTTGGATTCTACTGAGTGGATGGATTTTAAGGCATTAATGCCATTGGGTTCGGTTCGGTGTAAATCGACCCGAATGGATTCAGTTTCCTCCAATCCCCATCCGATCTGACCCCCTTCCTTCTCATGCTATGAACTAACTTGCTTAAATAACATATTCGAACCAAACCGCTTAACGTGGGGACGTCCGAACTGAATCAATTTCAACCTTAACTTCCGAACCATTCTGGAGTGATTTAACATGACGTACCAAGAGTGGTTTAACCAACTTAATCAATATTGGCCATGGTCTATGAATTTATGGACAGTTAGGATAGAGCCTTTCTTGCTGAACTTCTCGAATTGTTCATACACACATAACTGCATTGTTCGTCTTTGCACTGCATTTCTTTTCTTAGCTATCTCATGTCATTGTATGTACACTTGTGCACTTTTAGCTCACACACATGCATGGGGGGACACGGGCAATTTTACTCTAACTCGTACTTTTGTTTCTTCAATAGTTTAGCAACCGTGGTAGAAAGATGCTCGTCTAGATTAGCAGAAAGGAAAGATGCTACCAGATCATTTGAAAATCCACCCGTCGAGGATGTATCTTCCACCTCAGATTCAGGATGGAATAGTGAGGGCCCAGATTACGAGATGGAAGCTCATAATAGTGATGTAATTTCTGGGGGTGACGTCTCTCTAGGTGAGGAAGAGGAAGGAGGAGTGGGAGATAATCACGCTTCCGAGGAATTTGAAAATGTCACTATTTTGGAATCGCCTAAAGATTCAGTTGAATCAACAATTGACAATGACAGACTTTTACGGATACGCTTAAAGCATGGGATTCTTCAAAGAGATACTCAGTTGCCTTCGAAAACAGATCGTCCGCATAATCTGCCAGAAGGATATATGGCCATCACCAGATTAATGTGTCTTGTTAGGGCAATACCTCCATTTCCGCCTTTTGCGTCGATTTTCTGAGATAGCTGCGGATTGCCTCATGCAACTGCATCCCAACTCCTATGTTTATTTGTACACTTTGTATATAGCCTACAAAGAGATTCTAGATGTAGAGCCTACCTTTGATGACGTTCATTTCTTTTACAATTTCAAGCACCAGACCCAAGAGACTCCATCCTTTTCATACTTTGAATCAGTTCCAAAAAGGAAAATTATCACCATTCCATATAGCAGCAAAGCTGGTGACTCAAAACCCAAATGGTTTTATATTAAACAGCAGGCTGGGTGCGCCAGGAGATGGCTCAAGTCAAGTAAGGCACCAACTTTTTAGGTTTCAACTTCAGATACTCAAGTTAGCATACTAAATGACTCTTATTTTTATTCGCAGTTCCTAATCCAAAGCAAGTGATGGGTCAAGTATACCTCGATCGCTTGCACCAGCTGCTCACCGGTGATCAAAAGTTCTTGACCATCGATGAAGTCCTTAAGGATGAGTACCTCCATCGTCACGGGTTATTATCCATCACCCGCAGTATAAGTCATGGGAAAGGCCCTTATGTATACATACTCCCAATAGATATTATCCCTGAGATGGGAGAAAGCGCGAAAGGTCCAATGGTACCCCTTAGGGACCCTCCATCTCCATCTTCGACACAGGATGATGAACTAACAAACATAGCTGAGAAAGACAGAGATAGATATATCACTCCTAAGGACGCGGCTACCCCTGAAAGGCCAATTTCTCCAAAAGAGTTACCGTCGGTCATTCCTTCAGGAGATAGTACTACAGTTGATGACCCTATATATCGGGGTTTTAGAGATATTCCCTAGCCCGAGACCCTTTATACTGTAGAAGATTTTACAACAAATCCTCTTGCTCTCACTTCTGAGGAAGAAGTTACTCCCGTAAAGTCCGGGGACATTGAATATACCGGCCTCAGTCCGGGCTCTGATCTATTTGGGGGGAATCACCACTTAGGAAACACATTGCACCCTAGTACTGCATGTCACAGCACTTGGGTTTTATGTTAATGTTGATTTTAATATTCTTTCATTTATTCTTATAGGACAAATGGTGAGGCAGCGTTACTATATGAGGGATATCCATGCGAGTATGCCCCCAATGGATCCCGATGAGAGGCATGATTGGCATGAAAGCAGAGGCAGAGATAACAGGAGGGATCGACCTCCAAAACCCTATCAGTCTTCCCGTTCTCGATTCCCACAACGCAAAGACTCAGACAAATGTAAAAATCCGCCTTCATGTCACGAGGAGGAGAAGCATGGCGTCAAGCCTTCCGCCTCGTCCAAAAATAAAGCTCCTCAAAACAACTCTTCGAAGAAAGTACCTGATCCAATAGAAAAACAAAAGGAATCGGGGAAAGAAACAGAAAAGGATAGGCCCATGGTGAAACTCAAGCATCATACTGTCGACTAGGAGGCCAGTTATTCTTAATGATGAAAACCAGGCCAGATTGGAAGTTTTAAAGAAACAATTTCCCGATCATCATTTCGGGCACATGCACTTCGTCCCGAAACTCACACCGGTAAATCCTGATTGGGCTAGCGACGTTAAGGCTTCCATATATTTTGTAGACGAACAATATAAGGAGATGAAGAAGTATGCAAAGACTCTCTCCAAAATCATTAGTGATCTGGTGGCAGATGTAAAAACCATGGCCGATGCCGCCGAGTACGACGCAAGGGCTATCGAAAATTCTGAGAAAAATCTGGAGGATGCCCAAGCTAAACTTGCTCTTGTACAACGTGATGCAGATAATTATAAAAGGAAACTCAAAGAATTACAGAAGCACTATCATTCTGAGCTTGAGTCCCACAGTCAAGAGCGAATAGATTTAAAGAAGCAGGCCGAGGATGCTAAGTCTGAGACCACTCGTCTTGCCCAAGAGAAAGCAGGCTTAGTCAAAAAGAATGCAGAGCTTGAAGCTAAATTACTGGAGGCTGAAATGAGTCCAGTTCTTGCCGAAGGGAATGTAAACACGGCTTTGCAGCAAGTTGAGGAAGTCAATGAACAGCTTAAATATGCTCAAAGGGAGCTGGATGAGAGTGGTGAAACTATGGTTGGATTTTTTGCTCAGATGATTCGTCATCGAAATCTTGCTTGGCTTAAGGAATATCCTCTTCCCCTTGTGTATGCATGGGACCAATTGATGGAATGGGAAAAAGCAGAACTTGGAGTTGATTCGATTGATGAGGACAAGCTGATGGAGAAGTACCTAAGGGGCGAAGAGACAGTCCACTTAGCTGAAGGGCGAAAACTTATTGTCGCCTCTGTGGAGGAGGAAAGGCGTCAGGCCAAGGGAAAGGATACCATTGAAATTGGTTTTTCTTCTGCCACAGCCAAAACCGCTGTAGTAGAGGGGTATGATCCAGAAAGGCCAGAGATCCGCGAGGCTTCTTCCTTACCTTCTACTGCAGGATTGACTCCCAAAGTTCATGCTGCTCAAGTTGAGAAATCTACTGAGGGTATTTCTACTTTTTCACCTCAGTTTGCCAAATCTATCTCAACCTTTCGTCACATTATTCGACAAACAATTGAAAGGCCCGCTATTTCTCCAGAGCTAGTAACTGTTACTTCTCGTCCTATAGGTACCAAGTCAACTGATAAAATTGATGACTCACAGAAGAAAACTTCAGGTGAAGGGTCTACTGGAGAGACTCGGGAGAAACGGGATGAATTCACTGTTACAAAGTCTAGAGGAGGAGCCGAGGACAAGAAATAGGAGGTTACTGATAAAGTTCCCGTGCCACCCATCATCAAGACTTCTCACCATTGGGAGGCTATAGATGCTCTGGTAGAGGATGACGGTGACGAGGGACATGAAGAGGAGGATGATGTTGTTGTGACTGGAGATTCGGGGAACATCGATGACATGACTTTGGCTGAGATAAAGGCCAAACAGGACAAGTGCAAGCAGCCGAAAGTTGAGGAAATAGACCCCGAAATTCTTAAGCCTCTTGCGGTGGTGCCTCCCGGATCAAGGTTAATTGTCAAACTTTCAACTCGGTCAATTACAGAGGAACTTGCTAAAAAATCTCATATTAATCCCAGTGCTCCGATTCCTAGGAAGAAATCTGTCGACTCCAGTGCCCCAATTCCGGAGAAGAAGAAGCAAAAGCGTATTATTGGTGAAGCTGATAGAGAGGAGAAAGAAAAGCTTAAGGCAGCCAAGAAGGCGAAGCCTACTCCGAAGTCCAAATAAAGGGTGGCCTTGTCTTTTATTTCGTTTATCTCCTGGTCCTCTGTTGTTGTAGAGAGTGCGGCCCTCGCATCTTTTGTTTTATTTTTCCTGTGTAAATCCACGTACTTGTGAATAAAATAGTTTATTTCCTGCAATGTCAAATGTTTGCAAATTCATTATTCAAGTGAGAATGCAAATAAACAACATGTCATAATTAAAATCACTGCTACTTAGACGATAGACAATATATGCGGGGGACGCGCATGTGTATGCCCCCTACCAATCTTGAATAAGTGGCATGTCTAAAGCTTTGTTCGAGATTGATTAGCTTTGATACTTAGTTGCTGCCAACTCTCTGGTGGTGTCAAATTCCCTTTATCAGGGATGCTTATTCTTTTGAGCATCTTAATACTCTCTTATCTCGTAATCAGGTTAGGGTATCATCTGTTGGATCTAGATTAACCCTAGAGGGGGGTGAATAGGGTTTATCACAGTTTTTAACAGAATTAAAAATCTAACGAAATATATAATAATAAACAGATTACAGAATATAGCAGAAACAGAAATGCAGAAAATAAATCACACACAGATATACCCAGCTTCGGCAAAACCCTGCCTACTGCTGCATTTCTAAGGTTTCTACTAGGTGATAGAACAGATCCTGCATACAAGACTATGTACACTCGCAAACCCTGCTCCTATTCTAACCCTACGCTCAAAATCCTAGACTGACCAATATCCACTCGATCAGATTTCCCTGTTTACGACACCGTAATCAGTAACCCAGATTTTACAGACTCTGTCAACTGTCAGTTAACCCGTAACTGAGTTCTAGAATTTTACAGACTCCAGAAGACTATTCAGACTGATTTTACAACGAATTAAAATAACACAAACATTAAAACAAAAGTGAAACCCTAGGAGTTAAAAATAGAAGGGTCATTCCCTTTGTAAATGGCCATCCCATTTCTGTTCTTTACACCCGATCTCTTTGTTTCTGAAATAAGAAAAAAATGGCGGTCGACTTTGAGAAGCTAGGGTTTTCTGAAAAGATCCCCCAAATCGATTTCGATGCTCGATTGAATGATGTTCTCTGGTGCTCGACTTCTTTGTTGCTTTCTGGCACTTCGAGTTGGCTTCCCTCTCTGGCACTCGATCGAAACCCTAATGAAACGTTGTAAGTGAATTTAAACTTCAATTGCTCTGCCTTTTGGTTTATTGATGGTTTTGGTTTTCGATTTGAAATATTGGGTTGGTTTTCGATTTTGCTGTCCCATTTGCCAGTGATGAATCAGTGTTAATATAGGATTGAAAAATCCCTTAAACATCTCTGATTTCGCATATGTGACTTGGCTGATTTATTGTGGTGCTTTCCCTTTTTGATTTGCGGATTTGATTGAATACAAGATTTCCTCTTTTGATTTTGGCTGATTGATTGCTTCGAATTTAACTTGCAATAAAGGCTTTATTCCTTGATAAATTCTGGACAATTATTTGTTGCCTTGGAAGGCTTTCCTGATTGAATCAAAACAGGAAAAAATGAATTTCTGAATTGAAAATGATTTTGAAAAGTTGCCTTAATTCCTTAGCTCATTTGTGTCCTTCTGTTGCCTTAAACAAGTCGAATTGCCCCTTTGAATTCATGCATGATTTCTGGAAAACATAATTGATTTCGTGTCTGAGTAATCTTGAAAATGTTGCCAAGTTTGAATTCTTTGATTGATAAAAAAAAACTGCCGAGAATGACACGAATGAATTCTAAAAAAAATCTCTCTGATTTTTTTTCTTAAATATGTTTTGTAAAAACTTGCCATATATATTCATCACTGAATTAATGTCCTTAAAACTTCCTGCGAATTTCTAGAACATCTGCTTTAAATGCTGAAATGAATTCTAGCCAACTTTGAGTTTAAAAACGACTTTGATTTGATTGAGTCTTTGCATGCATATTTCAATGTGTTGATGTTATTCTATAGCAATTATCACTTCCCTGTTTGGCAACACCTTGTACACTTGGCCTTGGTTTTTCATACAGTTCCTTGTTGTGTACATAACTCGTCGCACCTGACTTTGATGCTGAGTCATAGACTATATTGCTTTATGTATGCTGCTGAATCATGTTTCACCATTGAGATTTGCACCATTGAACTTGACCTGAACCATTTGTTTTCTGTTGTGTTCATCATGATCATTGAGCTGCTCCACAATATGTTCGACCATCTTTGTCTCCATGGAGTTGCTGTGCCATACTTATGCTTGTGCCATTCATGTTTGTGGCTTGTGTATTCTCCTGTCTTGCCATATATATAGTTTCACTTGTTTGGCTGGCTTGAACATGTGCTCTAGTCTAAACTGTATACTGTTTCACCTTGTACATATGTATGTGTTGAGAAAGCAATTTGCCACCATGCCATGTTTGCACCACCATTCATACATGTATACTGTTCAAAAATGTTGGGCATGCTTTGTTCCTCTGAATACTTATGTATACACATGCTGTGTACACCCTTTGTGTGAGCACTTCTTTGTTGTAGTTGTTTCAAACTTTGTATTCTTCTATGCTTGTGTTTACTGAAACAAAATTTTGTGCATACTTTCCTGCTGCCTACTCATGTTGACTTCTCCTTGCCTTGTGTACCATAGTATAACCGCACTACTCCTTATGCCACTTTCACGACCATGCTGCAGCTCCATGTTGACTTGAACTTGCTGCATATAGTTGTGCACCCCTTTACCATTGATCATGGCTCCTCCTTTTGTCGCTGTGTGCACCACTTTAGATTTTCTGAAATGTTGTACTTGTATTTTTGCTGAGCTGATCTGCCGCTTGCATCACCATACTTTTGTAGCACTTTTGTCTACTCTACATGATTGTGCATTGTCTTTGCTTTACTTGATCGTGTCTCGACCACTTTGACATGATCGAGCTGATTTGATTTGGCTGCTTGAACATGTATGTTGCATTTGAATTTTGTCACACTCTCGACCATATTCATATGTGTTGAGTCGAGATGGTCCACGTGGCTACTCCTCAGTTGCACACTGATTGACAAGGCAGTGCACACGTGTATATTTATACACGTGTGTATATGCAGCCATCAGACTATTTTTCCTGTCCCTGTACTATATGTATACAGACTGAGTAGACACATATCAGATCAAGTCATGAAAAATGATGAGAAACACACCAGAAATCTGAGGAAAATAAAAAATTTTAAAAATAAAAATTATATTCGCAAGTGTTCAATAATATTTCTATTGCAGTGTACTGTGTGTTTCTGTTTCATGTGACAGGTATGAAGACTGGACTGACTGGAAAACTGTGAAGACTGAAGATTGAAGACAGAAGACATTGTCAGTTTAAGAAGTGTTTGTAACAATGAATGTATAGATGAAAAAAAAGTACAATGGTGAAATATATATGAGTGTTGAGTGAACTGTAGTGAGGAGCTGTGTATACAATGTATATGAACAAGTTTATGAAATGTATAACTGAGATGTACAAATAGTGGAGTACAAAAATTTGTACTGTTTGATTATTGAAATAAGATATTATATTTAAATAAGATACTGTTTGAATATTTAAATTCGTGTACAGTTGTATTCTGTTTAAATATAAATATTCTATTTCTGTCTGTGATGTAGAATAACAGCACGATAACAAACACATTTAAAATAATATATACTCATTTGTTATCATCAAACAAAAATATATAATTGTGTATACAACACCGTTATATACAACAATCTCTCCCTTTTGATGATGAAAAACAAATAAAAAGATTTTGAATACAATAAATGTGTTTGTTTGAGAATAGTGAAACTCCCCCTATTTGAAAGCTCCCCCTACAACTAAACTCCCCCTAAAACTGTGTACGAGTAAAACGAATGAATTCAGTAAATTTTCAAAGTAAAAATATTTATAAAATATTCACTCATAAATCTAAATCAAAATCTAATTCAATCTCCCACTTTTGTTATCATCAAAAGGATACAGAGTTTAAAATACAGATGAAAATTGACTAAAAATATACTTTCATCTTAAGAGGAAGAATGGTCATCATAAATCTCAGTCAGTCAAACAAAAAATCATAATAAACTGAGAACTAGTGGCATATTTCACATTTCAGATAATGATGGATTTACGATGAAATTTATATAAAATGGGGAGAGTAAAAAAAATGTAGTCCAAATATTTTCCAAAGAATTTTTTATAAAAATTAGGTTCAAAAACAGAGATGGAATTTGGACTATAATTAATAATTCAATTTAAGTGACAAAAACGAATACTCTCAAATCCCAATACCTATCAATCAACAAATCATAATACGTCATAAGATTTCAACACATTTCATAGATTAGAAAGATGGATTGATAGGCTGGTTTTTAAACACCAAGGAGAATTTCATATTAATTTCTATTTTTAGCACATTATTTCAAATTTTTTTATTAATTTATTTAAGAGCACACTGACCACGCATAACCAGAGCTTGGATTTTTAAATGAGGTCAGTCGCAGCTTAAATTATAAGTTATCTCTTAACCAAGCATGACCAGAGCTTGGATTTTTAAATGAGGTTAGAGACACACTTATATATTTATTATATATTTATCATTTTCAGTTTCAAAATGAAAGCTCCTCAGAATATAAAACCAAAAAAAATGGATGATAGAAATGCGGTGGGTACAGAAAAAGTCTGTGAAATAAATTTCTAAATTAATTATATTATGAAATAAGCTCGACTGTACCGGGATTATTGAAAATTTTCAATTATCACTAATTCTGAATAATGATATAGTCCCATTTCTATCACAAATAATTTTCACTGTTTTAAAACAAGATGATTTTAAAAAAAATATACTCTCCACATTAATATAAAAACATGATGGATGGCAGACGGGTGATAGATAAAGAAGATGATCGTGAAATAATTGCCAGTTCAAAGATATTATAATAAATATTCAACCATCATGAAAATTTTAAATAAAATCTCCTCTTATTGTGAAATATACTGCGGTCACACTTCATCACAATTTTAAATTCTAATAATAATTTTAATGAATTATAAATACAGTTCAATTTGGATATTGATTTCAATTTCTGAAAAAATAATCAATAAATAATTTTAAAATTGAAAAACAATTACAAGAGGAATTTATACAGATTTATACAAGGGAATAAATGTGTATGGTGTCTATACAAAGTGAAAATTCAAGACAAATGGATGAAAAAGCTGATACCAATTGTAGTCTCCCTTATCGAGGAATTTATTCACACCCTAGATATCTCAGATTAAAGAAATTTCAAACACAAAGCCCAAGTAGACAAAAACTAACAAATTTGGCACATTTATCAGAGCTGCAGACAAGAATAAGCAATTATTTGAAGAACAGTATCAGAGCAGCAAACAGATCATAAACAAGAAATTACAGAATATTTTGAAAAACAATATCAGATGGGTGAAACAAATATAAGGCACTTCTGATACCACTTGGTGTCTCTATTAATAAAATTTAATCACAAAGATACCGGGGACAAACCAAGGTATCACAGTCAGCAGAAATTTAAAGACCAAGCAGACAGTATAACAAATTAGCCAAGCAACAGACAAGTTAAAACAGGCAGTTCTTTGAAAAACAGTATCAGGGCAGCACAGACAACAATATCACATCAGACTTGTCAGAGGATGGTCACATAAGATCATTCATGATCCAAGATTAGAAATACTGTTTATTTGAAATCATTTGAGGAATATGAAAAACTCTAGATTCAATGAATCGATCACACCAAATTATTAGTCTCACATTCAGGATATGTGTGTGATTCAGTAAATCAATAATTTCAAATGATTTTAAACAAACATATATTCAAATCAAATAACCATGAAATACCAATAAATTTCAAGACCAAAATTTTTCAAGGAATTTTTCAAAAACAATTTCTGACAAGCACATGAGTAATTTCAGATCATTTACATCAAATTTAAAAGATATTCATGATCCAGAAAATTAAAAAAATAATTTATTTGAAATCACTTGAATCAATATCAAGTTTTGAGATATAATGAATCAGTCACACAAGATTGATAATTTCAAATTTAGAGGCGTGTGATGTTCAGAATATCAAGAATTTCAGATGATCTCAAACAAATAAATTTCAACAATAATGATCATGAATATAAGGTGAATTTCTAGATGTATCACTGTAATTCAAGACAATTCAAAATATCCAAGCCAATCTGAAAATTTCTGAAATTATCACAGATGATAAGAAGCAGTGTACTGTAATGAGTATAATATTTTAAATGAATTGGAAGAAACTCAAAACAGCATAAGTGTGTGAAATTTCAATAATTATTCAGATCTTCAAAAAATTTAGAATTCTAATTAACAGTGTCAAAGATATGACAAGAATACATCAACACTGTTATGAATTCAGAAATCAGAAAAATAAACTTCAAATCAATTGCAGATATTTACATAAATAAATTCAAGATCTGGGAAAGAATAAAAATATCAGAGTTTTAATACACATGAAGTGAATTTCCAGACAAACCTGAATTCTACAATTGGAAGTTTAAGAAAGCCCAAAAAAATGGAAGTGATAAATCAAAGAAGAAAACAAAAACAGAAGGAGATAGAAGGAGAAATAAACAAACAAAAAATATTTACACAGATGAGTTCAAAGATCATACCTGAGATCAGTGTAAACTAGAATCTCTGACTCAACCAATTTGGGCTAAGGAACATATGCTGAATAGCTACAAAGTGTGGAACAATCTTTGATTCTTCCAGAAGGTCATTCCTTAGCCAGAATCCGGTACCTAAGCATTCAAAAGAATTGAGTGGTCTAACAAAGACTGTTTTTCCACTCATAGCTGTGTGTCGGACTTTCGGTACCCAAACCTGTTTATATAACAATCCCTCTGAATTTACTTTTGTACCCTTAGGAAACCAAATCCATTTAGTTTTTCCAAAATTGGTTTTATTTATTTTTGGGGTCCACAGTTGTTCAACTGGATTGTTATAAAACAAATTTTTATTTCGCTTTTGATTTAAAAAACCTTCGAACCCTTCAGAGTTTAAATTTTCAAAACGATCTTTTCCATGACAATTAGAAGGATTTTCAAAAACCACTATTTTTCCCAAAGCCAAGACCACTCTTATTTCTAATAGGAAATTGATTTTTCAACAACATATTCAAATATTTTTCACTATCATAAAATTTATTCAAAGTTGACTCTAGTTGTTGAATTTTGAATTTAAGATCATCGTTCTCTTTTATTAAATCAGAACAACGGTCATCAGTGATCTTCCTTTCAGCATCATATTGTTTCGAAACCAAATTTTCAGATTCAAGTAATTTAATTGTGTCTTGGGATTGCAAAATCTCAAATTACAAATGTTTCTGTTTTCAATTTCAAGTTTTTCAAACTCTTTATATTTTGCGATTTCATTTTCAAGTTCAGTCAAGATCAATTCAGTTTTCAAAGAACTTTCCTTTTCAAAAATTTCATGTTCGAAATTAATCTTACCCAACTCCTTCTGCAAGGCGTTATTTTTATGAATTAGCTCACCTTCGTGATTTTTCAAAATTAAAAATTCATTTTCAAGCTTTTTAGAATTTTCAATAAGTTGAGCTAAATCGGTTTTCAAATTAAAACAATTCTTGCACTCAGAGTTTTCAAATTTTAATTTCAACATATTGTTATTGTGGGTCAACTCAGAATTTTCAGATTTCAAAGACTTGTTTTTCCATTTGAGACGATCAACAGTTCTTGTAAAATTTTTACAAAAAGATACCAAATCTTCATATGATAAGTCCTCATCATCTGAATGGACATGAATAGATCCAGTTAAGCACAGATCTGAATCTGAGTTGGCAGTTGAGGGTTTTGAGAAGTTGTTGTCATTTCCATATCTCGAATTGAGAGCTGTCCAGATTTCCTGCGCAGTCAAACAATGGGAGATAAGGCAGTATCGATCATCATCAAGATGTGAATATAAAATATGCGTAGCACGATTATTAAAACATATATCTATCATATCAAATCCATTAACAATAACATCCCAACATTTAAGATTGACAGATTTCAAATAGGATTCCATTTCAGATTTCCAATTCAAAAAATCTGTACCATTAAAAATAGTTGGAATACGACTGGACTGACTCTCTAAGAACTGACAACTAGGGTTACCCATGACTCTAGAGTTAACAGAAAATACCTGCTCTGATACCACTTGTTGGATCTAGATTAACCCTAGAGGGGGGTGAATAGGGTTTATCACAGTTTTTAACAGAATTAAAAATCTAACGAAATATATAATAATAAACAGATTACAGAATATAGCAGAAACAGAAATGCAGAAAATAAATCACACACATATATACCCAGCATTGGCAAAACCCTGCCTACTGCTGCATTTCTAAGGTTTCTACTAGGTGATAGAACAGATCCCGCATACAAGACCATGTACACTCGCAAGCCCTGCTCCTATTCTAACCCTACACTCAAAATCCTAGACTGACCAATATCCACTCGATCAGATTTGCCTGTTTACGACACCGTAATCAGTAACCCAGATTTTACAGACTCTGTCAACTGTCAGTTGACCCGTAACTGAGTTCTAGAATTTTACAAACTCCAGAAGACTAATCATACTGATTTTACAACGAATTAAAATAACACAAACATTAAAACAAAAGTGAAACCCTAGGAGTTAAAAATAGAAGGGTCATCCCCTTTGTAAATGGCCAGCCCATTTCTATTCTTTACACCCGATCTCTTTGTTTCTGAAATAAGAAAAAAATGGCGGCCGACTCTGAGAAGCTAGGGTTTTCTGGAATGATCCCCCAAATCGATTTCGATGCTCGATTGAATGATGTTCTCTGGTGCTCGACTTCTTCGTTGCTTTCTGGCACTTCGAGTTGGCTTCCCTCTCTGGCACTCGATCGAAACCCTAATGAAACGTTGTAAGTGAATTTAAACTTCAGTTGCTCTACCTTTTGGTTTATTGATGGTTTTGGTTTTCGATTTGAAATATTGGGTTGGTTTTCGATTTTCCTGTCCCATTTGCCAGTGATGAATCAGTGTTAATATAGGATTGAAAAATCCCTTAAACATCTCGGATTTCGCATATGTGACTTGGCTGATTTATTGTGGTGCTTTCCCTTTTTGATTTGCGGATTTGATTGAATACAAGATTTCCTCTTTTGATTTTGGCTGATTGATTGCTTCGAATTTAACTTGCAATAAAGGCTTTATTCCTTGATAAATTCTGGACAATTATTTGTTGCCTTGGAAGGCTTTCGTGATTGAATCAAAACAGGAAATAATGAATTTCTGAATTGAAAATGATTTTGAAAAGTTGCCTTAATTCCTTAGCTCATTTGTGTCCTTCTGTTGCCTTAAACAAGTCGAATTGCCCCTTTGAATTCATGCATGATTTCTAGAAAACATAATTGATTTCTTGTCCGAGTAATCTTGAAAATGTTGCCAAGTTTGAATTCTTTGATTGATAAAAAAAACTGCCGAGAATGGCACGAATGAATTCTAAAAAAAATCTCTCTGATTTTTTTCTTAAATATGTTTTGTGAAAACTTGCCATATATATTCATCACTAAATTAATGTCCTTAAAACTTCCTGCGAATTTCTAGAACATCTGCTTTAAATGCTGAAATGAATTCTAGCCAACTTTGAGTTTAAAAACGACTTTGATTTGATTGAATCTTTGCATGCATATTTCAATGTGTTGATGTTATTCTATAGCAATTATCACTTCCCTGTTTGGCAACACCTTGTACACTTGGCCTTGGTTTTTGATACAGTTCCTTGTTGTGTACATAACTCGTCGCACCTGACTTTGATGCGGAGTCATAGACTATATTGCATTGTGTATGCTGCTGAATCATGTTTCACCATTGAGATTTGCACCATTGAACTTGACCTGAACCATTTGTTTTCTGTTGTGTTCATCATGACCATTGAGCTGCTCCACAATATGTTCGAACATCTTTGTCTCCATGGAGTTGCTGTGCCATACTTATGCTTGTGCCATTCATGTTTATGGCTTGTGTATTCTCCTGTCTTGCCATATATATAGTTTCACTTGTTTTGCTGGCTTGAACATGTGCTCTAGTCTAAACTGTATACTGTTTCACCTTGTACATATGTATGTGTTGAGAAAGCAATTAGCCACCATGCCATGTTTGCACCACCATTCATACATGTATACTATTCAAAAATGTTGGGCATGCTTTGTTCCTCTGAATACTTATGTATACACATGCTGTGTACACCCTTTGTGTGAGCACTTCTTTGTTGTAGTTGTTTCAAACTTTGTATTCTTCTATGCTTGTGTTTACTGAAACAAAATTTTGTGCATACTTGCCTGCTGCCTACTCATGTTGACTTCTCCTTGCCTTGTATACCTTAGTATAGCTGCACTACTCCTTATGCCACTTTCATGACCATACTGCAGCTCCATGTTGACTTGAACTTGCTGCATATAGTTGTGCACCCCTTTACCATTGATCATGGCTCCTCCCTTTGTCGCTGTGTGCACCACTTTAGATTTTCTGAAATGTTGTACTTGTATTTTTGCTGAGCTGATATGCCGCTTGCATCACCATACTTTTGTAGCACTTTTGTCCACTCTACATGATTGTGCATTGTCTTTGCTTTACTTGAAAATGTCTCGACCACTTTGACATGATCGAGCTGATTTGATTTGGCTGCTTGAACATGTATGTTGCATTTGAATTTTGTCACACTCTCGACCATATTCATATGTGCTGAGTCGAGACGGTCCACGTGGATACTCCTTAGTTGCACACTGATTGATGACGCAGTGCACACGTGTATATTTATACACATGTGTATATGCAGCCATCAGACTATTTTTCCTGTCCCTGTACTATACGTATAGAGACTGAGTAGACACATATCAGATCAAGTCATGAAAAATGATGAGAAACACACCAGAAATCTGAAGCAAATAAAAATTTTTAAAAATAAAAATTATATTCGCAAGTGTTCAGTAATATTTCTATTGCAGTGTACTGTGTGTTTCTGTTTCATGTGACTGGTATGAAGACTGGACTGACTGGAAAACTGTGAAGACTGAAGATTGAAGACAGAAGACATTGTCAGTTTAAGAAGTGTTTGTAACAATGAATGTATAGATGAAAAAAAAATGTACAACGGTGAAATATGTATGAGTGTTGAGTGAACTGTAGTGAGGAGCTGTGTATACAATGTATATGAACCTATATATGAAATGTATAACTGAGATGTACAAATAGTGGAGTATAAAAATTTGTACTGTTTGATTATTGAAATAAAATATTATATTTAAATAAGATACTGTTTGAATATTTAAATTCGTGTATAGTAGTATTCTGTTTAAATATAAATATTCTATTTCTGTCTGTGATGTAGAATAACAGCACGATAACAAACACATTTAAAATAATATATACTTGTTTGTTATCATCAAACAAAAATCATATAATTGTGTATACAACACCGTTATATACAACAATCTCCCCCTTTTGATGATGACAAACAAATAAAAAGATTTTGAATACAATAAATGTGTTTGTTCGAGAATAGTGAAACTCCCCCTATTTGAAAGCTCCCCCTACAACTAAACTCCCCCTAGAACTGTGTACGAGTAAAACGAATGAATTCAGTAAATTTTCAAAGTAAAAATATTTATAAAATATTCACTCATAAATCTAAATCAAAATCTAATTCATTCTCCCGCTTTTGTTATCATCAAAAGGATACAGAGTTTAAAATACAGATGAAAATTGACTAAAAATATACTTTCATCTTAAGAGGAACAATGGTCATCATAAATCTCAGTCAGTCAAACAAAAAATCATAATAAACTGAGAACTAGTGGCATATTTCACATTTCAGATAATGACGGATTTACGATGAAATTTATGTAAAATGGGGAGAGTAAAAAAAATGTAGTCCAAATATTTTCCAAAGAATTTTTTATAAAAATTAGGTTCAAAAACAGAGATGGAATTTGGACTATAATTAATAATTCAATTTAAGTGACAAAAACGAATACTCCCAAATCCCAATACCTATCAATCAACAAATCATAATACGTCATAAGATTTCAACACATTTCACAGATTAGAAAGATGGATTGATAGGCTGGTTTTTAAACACCAAGGAGAATTTCATATTAATTTCTATTTTTAGCACTTTATTTCAATTTTTCTATTAATTTATTTAAGAGCACACTGACCACTCATAACCAGAGCTTGGATTTTTAAATGAGGTCAGTCGCAGCTTAAATTATAAGTTATCTCTTAACCATGCATGACCAGAGCTTGGATTTTTAAATGAGGTTAGAGACACACTTATATATTTATTATATATTTATCATTTTCAGTTTCAAAATGAAAGCTCCTCAGAATATAAAACCAAAAAAAATGGATGATAGAAATGCGGTGGGTACAGAAAAAGTCTGTGAAATAAATTTCTAAATTAATTATATTATGAAATAAGCTCGACTGTACCGGGATTATTGAAAATTTTCAATTATCACTAATTCTGAATAATGATATAGTCCCATTTCTATCACAAATAATTTTCACTGTTTTAAAACAAGATGATTTTAAAAAAAATATACTCTACACATTAATATAAAAACATGATGGATGGCAGACGGGTGATAGATAAAGAAGATGATCGTGAAATAATTGCCAGTTCAAAGATATTATAATAAATATTCAACTATCATGAAAATTTTAAATAAAATCTCCTTTTGTTGTGAAATATACTGCGGTCACACTTCATCACAATTTTAAATTCTAATAATAATTTTGATGAATTATAAATACAGTTCAATTTGGATATTGATTTCAATTTCTGAAAGAATAATCAATAAATAATTTTAAAATTGAAAAACAATTACAAGAGGAATTTATACAGATTTATACAAGGGAAAAAATGTGTATGGTGTCTATACAAAGTGAAAATTCAAGACAAATGGATGAAAAAGCTGATACCAATTGTAGTCTCCCTTATCGAGGAATTTATTCACACCCTAGATATCTCAGATTAAAGAAATTTAAAACACAAAGCCCAAGTAGACAAAAACTAACAAATTTGGCACATTTATCAGAGTTGAAGACAAGAATAAGCAATTATTTGAAGAACAGTATCAGAGCAGCAAACAGATCATAAACAAGCAATTACAGAATATTTTGAAAAACAATATCATATGGGTGAAACAAATATAAGGCACTTCTGATACCACTTGGTGTCTCTATTAATAAAATTTAATCACAAAGATACCGGGGACAAACCAAGGTATCACAGTCAGCAGAAATTTAAAGACCAAGCAGACAGTATAACAAATTAGCCAAGCAACAGACAAGTTAAAACAGGCAGTTCTTTGAAAAACAGTATCAGGGCAGCACAAACAACAATATCACATCAGACTTGTCAGAGGATGGTCACATAAGATCATTCATGATCCAAGATTAGAAATACTGTTTATTTGAAATCATTTGAGGAATATGAAAAACTCTAGATTCAATGAATCGATCACACCAAATTATTAGTCTCACATTCAGGATATGTGTGTGATTCAGTAAATTAATAATTTCAAATGATTTTAAACAAACATATATTCAAATCAAATAACCATGAAATACCAATAAATTTCAAGACCAAAATTTTTCAAGGAATTTTTCAAAAACAATTTCTGACAAGCACATGAGTAATTTCAGATCATTTACATCAAATTTAAAAGATATTCGTGATCCAGAAAATTAAAAAAATAATTTATTTGAAATCACTTGAATCAATATCAAGTTTTGAGATATAATGAATCAGTCACACAAGATTGATAATTTCAAATTTAGAGGCGTGTGATGTTCAGAATATCAAGAATTTCAGATGATCTCAAACAAATAAATTTCAACAATAATGATCATGAATATAAGGTGAATTTCTAGATGTATCACTGTAATTCAAGACAATTCAAAATATCCAAGCCAATCTGAAAATTTCTGAAATTATCACAAATGATAAGAAGCAGTGTACTGTAATGAGTATAATATTTTAAGCGTTTCCAAAATGAATTGGAAGAAACTCAAAACAGCATAAGTGTGTGAAATTTCAATAATTATTCAGATCTTCAAAAAATTTAGAATTCTAATTAACAGTGTTCAAGATATGACAAGAATACATCAACACTGTTATGAATTCAGAAATTAGAAAAATAAACTTCAAATCAATTGCAGATATTTACATAAATAAATTCAAGATCTGGGAAAGATAAAAAATATCGGAGTTTTAATACACATGAAGTGAATTTCCAGACAAACATGAATTCTACAATTGGAAGTTTAGGAAAGCCCAAAAAAAATGAAAGTGATAAATCAAAGAAGAAAACAAAAACAGAAGGAGATAGAAGGAGAAATAAACAAACAAAAAATATTTACACAGATGAGTTCAAAGATCATACCTGAGATCAGTGTAAACTAGAATCTCTGACTCAACCAGTTTGGGCTAAGGAACATATGCTGAATAGCTTCAAAATGTGGAACAATATTTGATTCTTCTAGAAGGTCATTCCTTAGCCAGAATCCGGTACCTAAGCATTTAAAGGATTGAGTGGTCTAACAAAGACTGTTTTTCCACTCATAGCTGTGTGTCGGACTTTCGGTACCCAAACCTGTTTATATAACAATCCCTCTGAATTTACTTTTGTACCCTTAGGAACCCAAATCCATTTAGTTTTTCCAAAATTGGTTTTATTTATTTTTGGGGCCACAATTGTTCAACTGGATTGTTATAAAACAAATTTTTATTTCGCTTTCGATTTAAAAAACCTTCGAACCCTTCAGAGTTTAAAATTTCAAAACGATCTTTTCCATGACAATTAGAAGGATTTTCAAAACCACTATTTTTCCCAAAGCCAAGACCACTATTATTTCTAATAGAAAATTGATTTTTCAACAACATATTCAAAGATTTTTCACTATCATAAAATTTATTCAAAGTTGACTCTAGTTGTTGAATTTTGAATTTAAGATCATCGTTCTCTTTTATTAAATCAGAACAACAGTCATCAGTGATCTTCTTTTCAGCATCATATTGTCTCAAAACCAAATTTTCAGATTCAAGTAATTTAATTGTGTCTTGGGATTGCAAAATCTCAAATTCAAAATGTTTCTGTTTTCAATTTCAAGTTTTTCAAACTCTTTATATTTTGCGATTTCATTTTCAAGTTCAGTTAAGACCAATTCAGTTTTCAAAGAACTTTCCTTTTCAAAAATTTCATGTTCAAAATTAATCTTACCCAACTCCTTCTGCAAGGCGTTATTTTTATGAATTAGCTCACCTTCGTGATTTTTCAAAATTAAAAATTCATTTTCAAGCTTTTTAGAATTTTCATTAAGTTGAGCTAAATCAGTTTTCAAATTAAAACAATTCTTGCACTCAGAGTTTTCAAATTTTAATTTCAACATATTGTTATTGTGGGTCAACTCAGAATTTTCAGATTTCAAAGACTTATTTTTCCATTTGAGACGTTCAACAGTTCTTGTTAAATTTTTACAAAAAGATACCAAATCTTCATATGATAAGTCCCCATCATCTGAATCGACATGAATAGATCCAGTTAAGCACAGATCTGAATCTTAGTTGGCAGTTGAGGGTTTTGAGAAGTTGTTGTCATTTCCATATCTTGAATTGAGAGCTGTCCGGATTTCCTGTGCAATCAAACAATGGGAGATAAGGCAGTATCGATCATCATCAAGATGTGAATATAAAATATGCGTAGCACGATTGTTAAAACATATATCTATCATATCAAATCCATTAACAATAACATCCCAACATTTAAGATTGACAGATTTCAAATAGGATTCCATTTCAGATTTCCAATTCAAAAATTCTGTACCATTAAAAATAGTTGGAATACGACTGGATTGACTCTCTATGAACTGACAACTAGGGTTACCCATGACTCTAGAGTTAACAGAAAATACCTGCTCTGATACCACTTGTTGGATCTAGATTAACCCTAGAGGGGGGTGAATAGGGTTTATCACAGTTTTTAACAGAATTAAAAATCTAACGAAATATATAATAATAAACAAATTACAGAATATAGCAGAAACATAAATGCAGAAAATAAATCACACACAGATATACCCAGCTTCGGCAAAACCCTGCCTACTGCTGCATTTCTAAGGTTTCTACTAGGTGATAGAACAGATCCCGCATACAAGACCATGTACACTCGCAAACCCTGCTCCTATTATAACCCTACGCTCAAAATCCTAGACTGACCAATGTCCACTCGATCAGATTTCCCTGTTTACGACAACGTAATCAGTAACCCAGATTTTACTGACTCTGTCAACTGTCAGTTAACCCGTAACTGAGTTCTAGAATTTTACAGACTCCAGAAGACTGTTCAGACTGATTTTACAATGAATTAAAATAACTCAAACATTAAAACAAAAGTGAAACCCTAGGAGTTAAAAATAGAAGGGTCATCCCCTTTGTAAATGGCCAACCCATTTCTATTCTTTACACCCGATCTCTTTGTTTCTGAAATAAGAAAAAAATGGCGGTCGACTTTGAGAAGCTAGGGTTTTCTGAAAAGATCCCCCAAATCGATTTTGATGCTCGATTGAATGATGTACTCTGGTGCCCGACTTCTTTGTTTCTTTCTGGCACTTCGAGTTGGCTTCCCTCTCTGGCACTCGATCGAAACCCTAATGAAACGTTGTAAGTGAATTTAAACTTCAATTGCTCTGCCTTTTGGTTTATTGATGGTTTTGGTTTTCGATTTGAAATATTGGGTTGGTTTTCGATTTTGCTGTCCCATTTGCCAGTGATGAATCGGTGTTAATATAGGATTGAAAAATCCCTTAAACATCTCTGATTTCGCATATGTGACTTGGCTGATTTATTGTGGTGCTTTCCCTTTTTAATTTGCGGATTTGATTGAATACAAGATTTCCTCTTTTGATTTTGGCTGATTGATTGCTTCGAATTTAACTTGCAATAAAGGCTTTATTCCTTGATAAATTATGGACAATTATTTGTTGCCTTGGAAGGCTTTCCTGATTGAATCAAAACAGGAAATAATGAATTTCTGAATTGAAAATGATTTTGAAAAGTTGCCTTAATTCCTTAGCTCATTTGTGTCCTTCTGTTGCCTTAAACAAGTTGAATTGCCCCTTTGAATTCGTGCATGATTTCTGGAAAACATAATTGATTTCTTGTCTGAGTAATCTTGAAAATGTTGCCAAGTTTGAATTCTTTGATTGATAAAAAAACTGCCGAGAATGACACGAATGAATTCTAAAAAAACCTCTCTGATTTTTTTTCTTAAATATGTTTTGTGAAAACTTTCCATATATATTCATCACTGAATTAATGTCCTTAAAACTTCCTGCGAATTTCTAGAACATCTGCTTTAAATGCTGAAATGAATTCTAGCCAACTTTGAGTTTAAAAACGACTTTGATTTGATTGAATCTTTGCATGCATATTTCAATGTATTGATGTTATTCTATAGCAATTATCACTTCCCTGTTTGGCAACACCTTGTACACTTGGCCTTGGTTTTTGATACAGTTCCTTGTTGTGTACATAACTCGTCGCACCTGACTTTGATGCTGAGTCATAGACTATATTGCTTTGTGTATGATGCTGAATCATGTTTCACCATTGAGATTTGCACCATTGAACTTGACCTGAACCATTTGTTTTCTGTTGTGTTCATCATGACCATTGAGCTGCTCCACAATATGTTCGACCATCTTTGTCTCCATGGAGTTGTTGTGCCATACTTATGCTTGTGCCATTCATGTTTGTGGCTTGTGTATTCTCATGTCTTGCCATATATATAGTTTCACTTGTTTAACTGGCTTGAACATGTGCTCTAGTCTAAACTGTATACTGTTTCACCTTGTACATATGTATGTGTTGAGAAAGCAATTTGCCACCATGCCATGTTTGCACCATCATTCATACATGTATACTGTTCAAAAATGTTGGGCATGCTTTATTCCTCTGAATACTTATGTATACACATGTTGTGTACACCCTTTGTGCGAGCACTTCTTTGTTGTAGTTGTTTCAAACTTTGTATTCTTCTATGCTTGTGTTTACTGAAACAAAATTTTGTGCATACTTGCCTGCTGCCTACTCATGTTGACTTCTCCTTGCCTTGTATACCTTAGTATAGTTGCACTACTCCTTATGCCACTTTCATGACCATGCTGCAGCTCCATGTTGACTTGAACTTGCTGCATATAGTTGTGCACCCTTTTACCATTGATCATGGCTCCTCCCTTTGTCGCTGTGTGCACCACTTTAGATTTTATGAAATGTTGTACTTGTATTTTTGCTGAGCTGATCTGCCGCTTGCATCACCATACTTTTGTAGCACTTTTGTCCACTCTACATGATTGTGCATTGTCTTTGTTTTACTTGATCGTGTCTCGACTACTTTGACATGATCGAGATGATTTGATTTGGCTGCTTGAACATGTATGTTGCATTTGAATTTTGTCACACTCTCGACCATATTCATATGTGCTGAGTCGAGACGGTCCACGTGGCTACTCCTCAGTTGCACACTGATTGACGAGGCAGTGCACACATGTATATTCATACACGTGTGTATATGCAGTCATCAGGCTATTTTTCCTGTCCCTGTACTATATGTATACAGACTGAGTAGACACATATCAGATCAAGTCATGAAAAATGATGAGAAACACACCAGAAATCTGAGGCAAATAAAAATTTTTAAAAATAAAAATTATATTCGCAAGTGTTCAGTAATATTTCTATTGTAGTGTACTGTGTGTTTCTGTTTCATGTGACAGGTATGAAGACTGGACTGACTGGAAAACTGTGAAGACTGAAGATTGAAGACAGAAGACATTGTCAGTTTAAGAAGTGTTTGTAACAATGAATGTATAGATGAAAAAAAAATGTACAACGGTGAAATATATATGAGTGTTGAGTGAACTGTAGTGAGGAGCTGTGTATACAATGTATATGAACCTGTATATGAAATGTATAACTGAGATGTACAAATAGTGGAGTATAAAAATTTGTACTGTTTGATTATTGAAATAAAATATTATATTTAAATAAGATACTGTTTGAATATTTAAATTCGTGTACAGTAGTATTCTGTTTAAATATAAATATTCTATTTCTGTCTGTGATGTAGAATAACAGCATGATAACAAACACATTTAAAATAATATATACTCGTTTGTTATCATCAAACAAAAATCATATAATTGTGTATACAACACCGTTATATACAACATCATCGAGGCGCTTTCTTTTCGGGTGCACCATCACGCCTTGGAGGACGTCGTCTTCCCGTCTTTTATATTCTCTCTCATTTCATGAGAGTTAGAGTTAGGAATGTCGTCTTCCCATTCCTTCAATCTTGTTGCGCAAACGATCATTTTGTTTGCTCTTGCACGTGAATTGTTCTCAATCTTTTAAGCTTAATTTAAGGTTTAGCAATTCATAATCAGGACAGAACAATCATAGAATATAAGAATAGTGCAGGAAAATAATGACACATGATGTTTTTATAGTGGTTCTGCTAAGTCGTAGCCTACATCCACTTTGTAATCCTTTGTTCATATAAACAGACTTTTCAAGGCAGGTCATACCTTTTTACATAGTTCATAAAATCAAAAGAAAGCAATACATATATAACTCAGATATCGCCGCAAATCCTGCGCATTTGAAGCTCTAGGAATTTCTTCACCATCCACGGTCGTTATCTTGAAGGCTCCCGTTCCAAGTCTCCGTTGGATGGCGTATGGTCCTTCCCATTTTGGGCTTAGATGGACTGAAGGTGGAAAGACTCGCTTCATTACTAAGTCTCCTGGTTCGAAAGTCCTAAAGCGAACCTTTATGTCATAATAACGTGCTACTTGGCGTCGATGCCTTGAAGCACGCGAGTCTGCTTCGTCCCTTTTTTCTTCAACTGCGTCAAGGGGCTCTAGGAAGAGTGCTTTATTCGTCATTGGGTCATAGTATGTCACCCTATGAGAGGGGACTTTAAGTTCCACGGGGACCATTGCTTCTGATCCGAAGGAAAGTGAAAAAGGAGTATGAACTGTAGCCGTCTTAAAGGTTGTTCGATAGGCCCACAAAGCTAGCGGCAACTCATCCACCCACATGGTTTTGGCCCACTCTAATCGCTTCTTAAGAATAGACTTAATGACTTTATTTATTGCTTCAACCTATCCATTCGACTGCGGGTGAGCTACGATGGTGTACCTCTTATCAATCTTATATTTGTGACAGAATTTCTAAACTCGGCACTGTCGAATTGGGTTCCATTATCAGTTAATATTTTGACCACAAAGCTTATCACCTTCCTTGTTGTGATTGTGGTTAAGGGTTCGGCTTCCACCCACTTTGTGAAATAATCCACGGCGATGATCGGGTACTTCGCTCCTCCTTTGAAGATTAGTAAAACTCCGATGATATCGATTTCCCATATAGCAAATGGCCACTGGCTTACCATTGACTTAAGCTAAGTCGGAGGTGCTCTGGGGATTTTAGCAAATTTTTGACACTTGTCACAGCGTCGTGAGTAATCGGCTGCATCTTTATTTATGGTAGGCCAAAAATATCCGTACCGCAATACTATCTTTGCTAGGGTCTGACCCTCGGTATGATCTCCACGCTCACCTTCATGTACATCTCTTACCACACTTCTGATGTCGTCGTGTGCTATACACCGTAACAAAGGCATAGTAAATCCTTGGCGATAAAGGACGTCGTCCTGTAAAATGTATCTTGTAGCTTTACGCGTTACAGCTCATCTCTCGCTCTTCTTCAATGGAAGAATTCCGCTCTTGAGGAAGTTCTTAATTGGTGTCATCCATGACTCCATTTCTGGCCTAACTTCTAAGGCTAATTCAATTTTCATTAGGTTGAAGATTGGTGACTCCAATATCTCTATTGGAACCATTTCGGTTTCTTCAGGATTGTCAGAACTCGCTAGCTTAGCCAATTGGTCTGCCTTCTGACTCTATGCTCGTGGAATATGTGTTATACAGTAATGTTCCAAGTTGCCTAGTAACTCCTCTACTTTTCCAAGATAAGTAACAAGTCGAGGTCCCTTGGTCACAAACTCCTTTCGAACTTGGCAGACAACTATCTTGGAGTCACAGAATATATCCAATTTCCTTACTCCCAATTCCTTGGCAAGTTTCAGCCTGGCAATCAGGGCCTCGTACTTGGAATCATTATTGGTGGCAGGAAATTCCAATTGCAGGGCAGAGTAAATGGATCATCCTTCAGGAGTGATTAAAACAACTCCGGCGCCAGATCTTCAATCATTCTTGGCCCCATCCGTAAATAATTTCCATGGACAAAGTTATAACTCGTGCTTTGAAGTAACAACTTTATCATTCACCATTTCTTCTTCAAGAATCATGAATTCTGCTATGAAGTCAGCTAAGGCATGCCCCCTTAATGACCTCCTTGATTGGAAATTCAGATCAAATTGGCTTAATTCGATATTCCATTTAAGTAATCGTCCCGATGCTTCGGGTCTTTGCAAGACTTGTCTTAGAGGTTGATTGGTGTATATAACTATCGGATGAGCTTGGAAATAATGTTGGAGCTTTCTGGAGGCAATCAAGAGGTTGTAGGCAAGCTTTTCTATTTTTGGATAATTACGCTCTGCAGCCACCAACTACTTACTCACCTAATATACAGGCCTTTGGACCTTGTCTTCTTCACGCACCAACGCTATGCTGACATCATGGGATGATACTACTAGATAGACGAATTGATCTTCATGATCCATAGGTTTTGACAATATTGGGGGTTTCTCCAGTAAGTCCAACAGGTGTTGGAAAGCTTCCACATAGTCAGGAGTCCACTCGAAGTTACATTTCCACCATTTGATCAAATCGAAGAAAGGTACACACTTGTCCGTGGCCTTGGAGATGAACCTGCTTAATGCGGCGACCTTCCCTGCCAGGCTTTGAACGTCCCTAATCTTTCGTGGTTTTTCTATATTTCTTATTGCCGCTATGTAGCTAGGATTAATTTCAATTCTTCAAGAACTCACGATGAAGCCAAGAAACTTTCCATATGCCACTCCAAACGAGCACTTTAAGGGGTTCAACATCATTCTGTACCTTCGTAAGATATCAAACATCTCTGCTAAATCTTGTGTATGACTGGAAGACTGCCTAGATTTCACGAGCATGTCATCTATATAGACCTCCATGGTTTTTCCAATCTGGTTATAGAACATTCGATTTACCAGATGTTGATATGTGGCTCCAGCATTTTTTAGTCCAAATGGCATCACCACATAACAATACAATCCCAAATTCGTTATAAAACTCGTATGCTCTTGATTCGGCACATGCATGGGGATCTGGTTATATCCTGAATATGCGTCCGTGTAGGAAAGAAGCTCGTGTCTAGCTGTTGAGTCCACTAGCTGGTCAATCCTAGGGAGTGGGAAACTATCTTTTGGACAAGCTTTGTTTAAGTCCGAAAAATCAATGCACATCCGCCATTTTCCATTTGATTTCTTGACCAAAACAGGATTCGATATCCAGTCGAGATACACTGAATCCCTAATGAACCCGTTATTTTTCAACTTTTCCACTTCTTCTTTTAGGGCTGCCGACCTCTCCGGGCCTAACATACGCCCCTTCTGTTTAACAGGTGGATGTTTTGGATTGATACTTAACGAGTGACTCATAACGGACGGAGATATCCCACAGATGTCAACGTAGGTCTAGGCAAACACATCTAAATTTGCCTTCAGAAAGTCAATCAATTCCTTTGCTCGAAACGGATCCAGCTGGGATCCAATCTTCAAAATATTTATGGGATCAACGTCGTCAATAAGGATATCCACTATCGTTTCATTGGGAGTCGCCTTTATGTCCCCAGGCTCTTCATCCTCTCTGGGATCTATTTTCTCGGATAGTTCTCTAGGCAACTCTCTCTGGGTTGGTCCCTTTAATTTCTATGTTGAACCCTCCTTCGGAGGTGAGGAAGCTCCTTTAGCATCTATACTTAATCCGTTCAACAACATTTTCATTTCGGCCATGTAGCAGGCCCGTCTGGAGACTTGGTCACCTCTCATTACTCCCACCCCGGCTTCGGTTGGAAACTTTAGCAACAGGCACCAGGGTACGATGCAAGCCCTGAATTCTGCGAGAGCCAGTCTCCCCAAGAAAGCGTTATAGGGTGAGTCAACGTCCAAAACTACAAACTGAAGAATTCTTACTCTCTGACGGTGTCCTTGTCCCAACATCACAGACAATTCTATATATCCCAATAGAGCCGTCGATGCCCCATTGAAGCCGCGAATCCATCCTTCATAAGGCTTCAAATCTTTTGGCTCAAGTTTCATCTGATCGAACACTTTCTTGAAAAGAATATTGATTGAACTTCCATTGTCCATCAATACTTTATGAACTAGAGCCGGACCAATGGTGGTAGTGATGACCAATGGGTCTTCAGTAGATGATTGAACTCTAACATCGTCTCTGTAATGGAACACAACATCGCCGGACATCGTTTTCTGTTGCTTTACATGAACGATATCTTCGAGGTTATCGTAATCCTCCATATTGATGTGTTTAGCTGCATTAACATACTGGTCCATCGCTCTGTAACTATGGCTGGCGGAATGAGGTCCGCCTACTATGGTGTTGATGACAATCCCTTTGCCTTTCTGTTGAGCTGTGGGTTTAGAAGCAGGTTGATTTTGGTTGGGGGTCTGCCCCCCTGCCCCCTATCTTTCGGAGCGACTTTATACTCATCGAACTTTCCTTCCCGTAATATCTTTTCAACAACGTCTCTCAAATGCCAACATTCATTAGTTGAGTGTCCGTGAGTTCCATGAAAAAGGAAAAATTTTCCAGTCGCGATCTATTTTTCGGTTGAATTTCTGGGTGGCGGCCTTTTATATTGTAAGACGTTGTAAGTATCCAGGTAGATGTTTTCCAATGTGTCATTCAGCGGTGAATAGTTCTCCAAAGTTTGGAATTGAGGTCCCTTATTGGAGTTGTTTCCTTGGTTCCTATTCCTCCTATTGCCATTCCCATTCCTATTGTTACTTCCTTCGTTTTTGTTACCAACATTCACCTTAACTTTTCCTAAGCTGTCACCGGACTGCTTCACAACGACGTTACTTTGAATATCTTCTTTCGAGGTTCCATCAGACTTTCTTTTCCGATTAGCATATATCTCTTCTCGCCGTAGATGGATATTCGCTTTTTTGTAGAAAGCTTCCCTAATCAGTGGTGGCATCCCTGCTAAATAAGATCCAAATTCAATATCTTGATCAGCTCCTTCGATCAAGGCCATCAAAAGAGTTGGTTCATGAGGATCGCTTATTTCAGTGACTGCTAAGTTGAAGTGGTCCAAGTATGATTCTAGAGATTCTCCAGGAGCCTGTTTGGTCCTGGATAGTTCGATAATGCTTTTAGCTCTACAGGAATGGAGTCGAAACTGTTTCATAAAAAGCTTGCTTAGTTCTTGAAAACTTGACACCGATCACGAGGGAAGTCGAGTAAACCACATTAATGCTACATCCTCTAGATATATTGGGAAGGCTTTACACTTTACAGCGTCAGGTGCAACTGCAACGTTCATATACCACGCATATCTCATTAGATGTTGTTTTGGATTTGTTCTTCTAGCATATCGATCCATCTGTGGTAAATTGAATCGCTGGGGAAACTGAAAGTCCAATATGTCATCTGTAAAGGGGGTATGAATTTGTTCAATGCCTTAGTCCTCATTGGTATAGCATCGGCTATCGGCCATGATTTGACACACCATTGTCCATACATCAGCATTCGTTAATGTTGGTTCAGGCTCTCTGGCCATGATGTTTGGATTGCCCCTAGGCTCCTGACCAGGGGATGTTCTTCTTCTTCTTCTAGCAACAGTGCCCTGCTCTGTTCCCTACGACCCCGGTCATTCACAGGAGGAAGTGGTTGGAGGAACTGTCTTTGTGTGGGATTGATGATATTGAAATCCTAGGGCAGGGCGTGAGATCCACGCATGGGTAGCAACATAGGCTCTCTCAGACTCGGGTCGTCAGGCCCTAGTACACGAGCAGCATCTTCACGGGATCCCAAAGATCCAAAAGTTAGCTGATCAAGATTTTCAGCTAGCTCATACGGCCTTCTTTCACGAGGGCGCTCTTCATCCGAAGAGGATGACTTGTCTGTTGTGAGACGGCGAGTTGGAGAGGGTGTCTGCTGCCTACGAAGTTCACTAATTTCCCTACCCATAGTGATCATGTTCTCTTTCATATGAAGAATGTCACATTTGTGAGCTTCCAAAGCATCCCTAGTACTTTCAAGCATATCAAGGAGGCGCGAAAAGTCTCCTTGTGTAACTGGTGCAGATGGAACGGGTTGTTCACTAGTCGTCGCAGTGGTATCGGAGCATTAGTGGGTGCTCGAGTAGATATACCAATTTCAGTCGCGTTCGGATCGGATCGGAGTAGGGCAGCAGAGCCGGATCGGTTCGGAGGGGGGATGCAAGCAGCTTTAGAGCCTCCGGATCGGTTCGGGTTTGCGTTATCGACTTGGTGCAGAGCGTTCGATTCGGATTGGAGGGTTCTAGAGCTTTGTCACTGCGACCTCATCACGACTATGGCCTGCTGATCTTCGTTAGCCTCATTCTCCCGAGCGCCTTGTACTTCTTTTCCTTTTCCTTTGACCATAATATCCAATTCCTTAGAAAGTAATCAGCAAATACTCGAGAATGCCGAAAACAGAGGATTAACTTCTTTGAACTCGAGGGTCCAAATAGTAGAATGATAATCCCAAAAAGCGGAGAATTCAAAAAATCCTCAGTGAAAGCACCAAAATGTTAAACCAAAAAGTGGTTCTAACACCCAAACTAGCAATAATTATAATGGAATGAAATCAAAAAAAAAAGAGAAACTCACGATTTATAGTGGTTCGACATTAAAGAGCCTACGTCCACTTTCTACTCTTTGGATTGATGATTCAAATACAAATACAATAGTAGTTTTCACTCAATTTCACTCATACAATGCATAACTTCACTCAATGTTTATAGTTTCTCACTTTAAATTGTTGTAGTGATCTGAGTATAGTGATGAAATTCAGTTGACAAGGGAGTTTGAGCTCTGAATTTGCCAAAAGATCCCTTCAAATAACCCTTGGTAGTCTATTTATAGGTGAAAATGTCTCTGGTCTGGCTCCGGTTTGGATGCACGTGGCGCTCGCTCCTTAAAACTCGGGTTCGGATGGAACGAAATGAAGACAGCGCATCAGGTTTGTGGGTAAACGTGGGGGAAATGGCACACAACTGCTCCGCATCTTCAGGGAACGTGGGTTGTAACTGCTGCAGCTTCTTGTTCTCGGATCGGGCACGCAAAGAAGAAAGGGGAGCGGATCAGGTTTCTCCGCTCCGACCCGATTCTGTCTTCGTTCCTTTATTTTCTGCATCCACAATGCTTCGGTTTGGCTTGGAAACTCTGATCCGATCCGAGCCCCTGGTGTACGTTCTTCTAATCAATACTCTTCATCAATTCCCCTTTTAAATTTGTGTGGCCTAGTTCACAAAATAGGCTAACATGGACTAAATGTAAAATGTTAAAAGTTAATTGTTAATAAATAATTGTGTAAATTTTGAAATGTCCATGTCAAAATGTTAAATCATAGAAGAAGTAATATAATGTCAGAAAAATAGTAAATAAGTGTAAAATGATAAACTAATTAAAAATATATCTGTAGAGAATTAAAGAGAGAAGAGAAAGCTCCTACTATTATTGACATATTAAAATGTTAAAAGGTTCTGCTTTACTATTATTTAATATATGTCTTATCACACTCTACTACCACATGTACACACATACATATACCTACGCATAACATTACGCATACGTAGACAATAAATATATGCATAGTAACATTCGAACACTTTGCATCTCATTCGTGGCTAATCATAAATTATTGACATATTAGATTATCTCCAGCTCTTGCAAATGCTTAATTTTTTTGTTTTGTTTTTCAGAATAAGGGTGGTACTTAGTTCAAGCATAGCACTCATTTTGAATTGTATTGTTACTTAATAATTTTATATTGTTTAATGTTTCTTATCCATCATTAGTCATTTTTACCATATTAGAATTTACCAATCATTAACACATGTCTAGAGTTGGTAATTTTTACCATACTACAATTACCAACCATTATCAATTGTTATCTATGAAAATGTTAATGGAAAATTAGTAACTAATTTGATTGATATTGTTTATCGAACAATATAAAAATATAATATAATATTAGTTATTAAAAATAAATACTATAATGATAATTATCATATCAGATTGCATATTAACTGATCTCTCTTATAATTCATAATGCTTTTTCCATTTGCAAAAAATCCAAAATGAAAAATGTAGCGATTTAATAGAAATATGTTAGGATTTCATATATACTTTAACAATAACCAATCATGAAACCATAGATCTGATAAGTAACCCTTATTGACTTAATTGAGAACAAATCAGAAAATAAATAACTTGACAAGCGGAAGCGTACCTGAATCTGTATCTAATTATTGCAGAACCTGAATTTCATAATTGGTTGCCATGGAGAAGATGAATTTGGCTCAGTCTTCCAAATTGACACAAACCCTAGATTAGATTCCGCTCTCCGTAGAAGAGGCTAGAGAGTTGCTAAGGGTTGTGTAATTCGGGGACCATAACCCCTTATTTATAAAGCTGGCATTTTATAATTTGGCCCATCAACAAATTAAAAAATGCCCCGGTATCTACATATTAGGCTCATAATAAGTTAAGCTTTAAGCCTTTTAATTCTAATATTAAATTAGATCACTTTAATTAGGCTTTACAGCAAAATAGCACAACACATTTTATTTTACATATGTGACCCAATTATCGAAATATTCCAACAATCTCCCCCCTAGCTGCATATGAAATAACCTTAAAATGTGTTTAACCTTATGAGCTCCAAAATTTTCTATTTATGACATATGGTGTATCTGAAACAATCTCGTCCATTGATTGTGTTGACAAAGGATCAAAGTGACATTCGTTACATTTATCGTAACTAAACCCATCAATGGTCACATATATCAATACAATCAAATGATATAGATCAATCATGGATGTGTAGCATGGAAATTACATGAAATGTGATCTATACATGTCTATTTCCAACTGGTCCTTCTTTTGTGAGATCAAAATGTTTAATATTTAAACAACCTGAGTTCAAAGAAAATTCTTTACTTTTTTCTGATCAGAAAAAAACTTGATATACATATATCTGTAACTGAAACATAGAGCAATGAGTCATATGACAATACTAATTACAAACTCCCCCTGAACCAAAATATCCTTACATAAAAGTTACACCAATTGAGCTATATGCTCATGAAAGACCTTAGTTGATAATCTTTTGGTAAGTGGATCCGCCATAATGGAGTTTGTCTAAATATGCTCTATGAATTACAATATATTTTGCACTCTTCCCTTATTAGAAAATAATATATTCTATACTGCCACAATATTATTTGGTCTTTCAGTTCTTTATCAATAACTGAAGTCTTGTAACAAAGTTTCATTATTATATTATTTTCCATATATTGTTGTCTCATAATTAACCAAAGACGATTTTCAAAGTTGTGGAAACTATAAGTGTTTAAACGACATTTTTCCTTATATAATTTCCCCATAAAATATATTTCCATTACCTAAAGTGGATCTTTTACAGTAATGACATCCAAAATATCTGGATCGTAATTCATTATGATCTCTAACCGATCTGATCTTATATCTATGAGCATATAATCTTTTATTTTGTCTCTTAAAAATATTTCATAACCATTTTGGCTACTAAATCAATGATCCACATTTAATATCTATAAGGTATCTGCCAAATAATACATGCATATCCATATGTGTGTATACATTAGTATGCATTAGAATTCACATTGCAAATGCATGAGAAATCGTTTGCCTTTTTTTTTAGTTTCAAGGATGGCAACATTTATCTATTTTGGTAAAAGAAAATCAACTGGATCGCAGTTTACATACCTAACATTTTAAGCATTTATCTTCATTCTTTTGTAATAATCCAAATATCACCCCCATGAACAATAATGGTGTATTTGAATCCCAAATATAGAAGAATAATCCATAAATGAGTTTCTTAAGTAGTTTCACCAATGTCTCCATTGAGAAACATAATTTTAATCTCAATCAGATAATGCTCAAAAGTACAAAATGTATTAAGCTCCATAGTGATTGATTCTTAGAGAATCATTTACTAAGTCCAAAACGAAACATTCTTTAAAGAAAATAAAATTTCTTTTTAATAATACTGATTACAATAAAAGTGCCTTATAAAATTCAATATTACCCACTTGTTCCCTTTTTGGCTTTGAATAGTCATTCATAACCAATGATCTTATTACTTAAGTTAGAGGGAAATTTCAAACTATATTATCCATGTAGATTTATACTATATGTTCATTTCTTAAATCCACATTTTAAATAGTACCTTACATGGATTGATGTAAGTCCGTAGCATTGTCTTTATCTATCCACTGTTTATTTTTATGAAGAAATACTACATAATCATCTGAAATAGCATTTCTTCCCATTTAGGTGGATTTCCTTAGTGATCTTGCGTTTTGAGGTTGTTGAGTATGTTTTCTTAAATCAGTAACCTTAGCTTAAAGGGGAATTTTCTTTAAAATCATCTTATTATAGTTCTTAATTTACTTCTTAATGGAAGAAAACAAATCTTAAACTTTAGCCGAAGAAATAACTGTAGTTGAATCAAAGATAATGATTCTCTTTAAAGACAATGAAATTACTTTATTTCTCTCTCCCCCCCCCCCAAACTCAACATCCTCAAAAAACTATTGCATTTCCCACTTTAAAACTTTTCATTAGTGTGGTTTCATAAAAAAATAAACTTTAAATCGCTTAGAATATCAAAAATGTATTTTCTACCTTTATGATATCTCAATCTGTAATTTCTTAGTAAACTAAAACAAATAATTATATTAGTCACCAAAATAAAATTTGAGATATCATTACAAAAGTTATTTAACATAAGTAGCCATAACTTATATAAGCTTCAATTACATAAGATTTTGAATTTATTCATAAATTAACATTACTATTTCTTGATGAACAATAATAACTTAATATGTTCACGTTAGAAATATAAAACCGAAATCTGTCTAAATGACAACATAAAAAATATATCAAATAAATCCAAAAAAATTGACTTAAATCTCAATAATAACTGTAAAATATCAAGTATAATTTACTTTATATGTCTGTATATCTCATTAAAGAAACAACTATAAAAAAAAAATCTGTATGTTACTTCTTTTCTTTGAGATCCTTAGCGACTTCTTAATTCTTATTCATATATTTATTTATAATGTATATCAAATGAGTACTTTTCAATCAAAAAACTTCAATCTCTATTTTAATTACTAAAGCACTAAATTAGCCCAATAAAATAACATATTATTCTTAAAATAATATTAATCTTCAAATGAAAATGCTAAAGATAGCACCAAAAATAATATTAACTTGAGCGTCTTTAGCTTTTGAAGCAATATCTTTTTAGTACTCATTTATATTTCTTTTACTTTGACTTTATGTAATCAAACACCACAAAGAGTGCTTGATTTCCCATATTGTTTTCACAAAAACCGTTTCCATTCTCAGTAGATAACTTATACAAAATAAGTTATCATTGCCTATAGCACATCCTTGAAAACTTCTGAAGTATATACTTAATGATCATTTAACTCTTGCCTTTGAATTATATCACCTTTCAATATTTTTCATAACATTATAAGAATATCTAACCGCAATAGGGCTGGTAGTAACCCTCCTAATTGCAAGAGCAAAATCCATAAAGTCAAGAACAAACTATATGCTCTCTTACAAATCCTTATATTTGTCCCAAAACGAGATGAGAATGTTTTTTAAATTGGCAGATAATTCAGTTAAATTAGCTAAAAATGAACAAAAATAAAATGAAGGTTGACCATATATGCTCATAGCCAAATATCAACCATAGTAAACTCGAATAATTTGTAAGTCTCTTCTCGAGATACTAAGTAGACATTACTATCAAGTTTGTGGACAATAATATTAACTGTAAGTGGTACTCTTGTTGTAACGATCAAACATTAACAATAAATTCAAGTCAAATAACAACATTCCTTTGGAATGATTGATTATTCACTTGAAAAACCTTATAATTGTCACGTATTTATCATCATACATGTGCAAGCGATTCGGCCAAATATTAGTCTTCCTTTGCGCCAGCTAATACTCGCATGAACAACTACACACAAATATCAAAACATTTTCATGAATCACCAAAATATAGAGGTCACTTTGATGACCTATTATTTCAAATAATTCACTATGTATGTAGGATATTTATAGTTATAAAGAGACACCAAAATTATATTTGAATTTATACTTACTACATAAATAATATATTTTGAGTGCTATAAAACACTTCTGAAAATACTTTAAGTCACATATACCAACTGAAATCCCAAAGTTGTAACCACAACACAACAAGTCTCTTTTTTTTTTTGAAAAAAAAAAAAATCGTAGCAATAACTATCTTTTGTTTTACGTGGTTACGCTCATGACATTTCCTAAATGAGCATGATATAAGACATCATAAATGTAAATCACTTAATAATGTCACTAACAAATGTCAGAATTAAGTGCAACATAAAAAAGTACTTACAAATGATATAACTGATGCTGCACTGAATAAAATGAACGAATTAATAGCTATGATAAACATATACGAGCCTTAATATGGCTACAGAATGCTATCCCATCATGTTACCTTCAAGTTTATTATTTTTAAATAATATACCACCGTAGTGCACTGTTGTGTAAGTATGACTAAAATCATTAGCAAAAGGTTCCAAAAGTGCTTACAGAATTACGGCAAACCCCATTAATTCATAAGAAGAAAGAAAAAAAAAAAAAAAATTGATGCAAAATTAACGGATCTGAGTAAAAGAAGTCAAATGACCAAGTCTTGAGATTACTTTGCAACAAAATAGGCCGTCTAGAATAATAGACAAGAATTTCCAAACATATTAATTATAACTTTAAACAAATATCCAGTTAAATTTGCTTGAGCTTTATCAGCGTAAGTACAAACATGTACTTGTATATAAAATATGACGACTGGAAATATTGCAAAAACAAAAGCGTCATGCAATGTAACGCCCACTGAAATCACGAAGGCACAAATCAATGACCGTATGCATGTGGCATTGTTAAACTAATTCATGTAGCGTAATTTCCTAAACATACATATGTCATGATTAAAATAATTTAATATGGCATGTGATAAAGTTGCTCAGGATTATGCAATTCGGGGACCATAACCTCTTATTTGTAAAGTTGACATTTTATAATTCGACCTTCAACAAATTAAAAATATGCCCCGGTATATACACATTAGGCCCATGATAAGTTATGCTTTAAGCTTTTTAATTCTAATCTAATATTAGATCACTTTAGTTAGGCTTTACACCAAAATAGCGCAACACATTTTATTTTACATATGTGACCCAATTATCGAAATATTCCAACAAAATATTGTTAGAGATCTTTTGTGAATTTATATATTTTAATTTCTTTTACAATATCTTTTTTGTATGTTTGGCTATGCAAAATGAACCAAATTAGTAAATATTTCTATGATGAAAAGTATAAACTTCAATACTTAAATTTCTACGTGTGGAATAATTGAAACTTACAAATATTGTGTTGGATCAGGTGCGTCCAGCAACACGAGACAAACTTCAAAAATAAATCCTTTATTTTAATTATGTACAAGAACTCCTATAAACAAATATGTGTGTGTATGGAATTGAGAAATAAAAGCAAACTAATTTAAAAAATAAATGATTTGGGGCCATTGTAACAATGCTTGGCTATAAGTCGGCTTCCCTTTAACTTCATGAAGCAAGGGACTGAGAATTGAAAGAAAACTAATAAGTTGTTTCTTCTCACTTTTCAATGAATTCCGAGCTAACCTCGTCTCACTGTAAATCATGACATCAAAATCTGTTGCGACTTTACATATCAATGACGAGGTGAATTTTTTTGCCATACTTTTCTATTGGATTCGACATTGTACTATCGTTCATCATTGTACTATTGTTCTCTACCAGTACAGGGTCAGACGTAGGTTGAACAAGTTCTTCATGACGATCCTATAAGTGATAATTCGACACAAAAGCAAATTTATACGGATGTACTTCTAATACATCTAGCTTCCACTGCTTCAGATGTCTGCACTTACTACACGGACAACGAATGTCTACGTTACTTCGATTATTAGATTTAGTGAATATAGTAAATTCTTGAACTCCATTACAAAAATGTTCTTTATCGACTATTTCTTACCGGTTCGGGGTTGATACATCCAACTGCGATCACGAAAATAATCGAACATTTTCCTGATTTGCAACAAATATGTTACAAGGTTCGATCGTACGTAACACTTTATACTATTTTAAATCTTGTAAAATTTCATTTATAACTATTGCATGTTTTCGAATTTTTTTGTTTATTTCTTTTTTATTTTGACGGCCGGTCTACCTACTTCCCATTACAAATATAATAACGTAAGCATATTTTATAAATCATTTCAGGTTAAACGGTTCAACAAAATTTCGACAGCACTTCCCTTTGGTCCCTGTATCATACACAAATGCGTGTACACAGGGAACAAAAAGGAAGTGCCATCGAAACTTTGTTAACCGTTTAAACTGAAATGATTTATAAAATATGCTTACGTTATTATATTTGTAATTTGTCCAATACTAAGACAAATCCAACGAATATTGTATCAGATGAATATAGATTTCCGTTTTTGTAAAAACGAATACCTATATAACAATCATATACAACACTTGTCGGACGGGGCCAAATTTATGTAAGGGGTTCACATATGTAGTCAAAAAACATTCAATCTAAGTTTAAACCAAAAACCAATACAAATGAATAAAGTGCGCTTTTTGCGCTTTGGGTTTTTTTGCGCTTTACTAATAGGTGCGCCTTAAACTTCAAAAAAACTACTTAGTTGCGCTTTGTGCCTTTTTCGGTCTACGCTCGCGCGTTAACTAAATAGCTTCTATATGTACTTTCAATTTGTAAAATAACATGACAATGAAATTTATGAAGTATAAATTAGTTTGAGTTACTTTTAGTTAATTTTAGTTTAAAGTTATAAATTATGAAGTTAATTAGTTTCAATTTTTGAAAGATAAACTAAGCTTTCAATTTTGTTAATACTATATCAACAAATTTGTCAATTTTAGTTTGTTAATATTACAGCAACAAACTAAGCTTTCAAATTTGTCAATTTTAGTTAATATTACAACAACAAATTTTTTTGGGAATATTGCAAATGCATTCTTCAAATTTGTTTGGACCAACTATTATAGCATTCGATGGTGACATAATTAACAGCGCACGCATAGAGGGCCATCATTACACCGTTTCACTAGTCTTAATCAAGTTATTACCGCTAAACAATCACATTTCATTTTTTCTCAAATGATCTTACAACACATTCAACCAACAACACAATCAACGTAAACCCAATTACATACATGATAATCGTCGTTTTCATGCTCATAAATTAAGCACATATGTGATAATCAACGATTTCGACCTCATAATCAATTCCATTTATTCCCAAATCAATGTATAACAATATCAACATCATATGCATCTCACAAGACAATTAATTTCATACCCATAAACAATCAATTTACAACCCCACATAAACATACAAAATAACCCTAAATAACCCTAGTTGAACATATAATAAGGATTAGAAGACATACCAGAGCAATTTTGGAAGATGGAATGGAGTTTTGAATGAAGAAGTCGGGTGTTTAGGGGTGGTGGGTTGGGGGAGGGGGGGGGGGGAGGGGCGATGGCAGTTTTTTTTTGTGCCAACTGGATTGGGGAAAAAAAACCACGGTGGATTATGCTCAGAACAAACGACGGCTAGCAATGACAGCTTTTTTAGCCATCGTCCAATGTCATCGCAAATTCAAGCCTTCCTTGTAGTGTTATTTAGAGAAAAAAGGTAATATAATTTCCGTTTGTGGATCTATTATTTATGCATTTAACTTAATCTTGTAGCTTAAGCTAGGTAAGTCAACTAACCCAAGGATACAATTTGAACAAAAGCACACAAACAATTGGTGTGTAAAGAAAGACTTCGAGGTCAATAAGGAGATGCATAATATGAAAATAGCTGTTAGATTTGCATATGACGACCTCGAAATTGAAATGAAATGCATGATATGAAACCATTCATTAAATTTGCATGTGCAAGTATTTGAAAGGTGATATTTTGTGAAAGGGAGACTAGATCTAGAATCAAGCAGCAGCAGTTTGCGAACACATGAACTGCATTATATATGACAATAAAAAAGTGAAAGATGAGTTGAATGCCGGGTGTGCTACGGCCTCCGACCTTATATTATGCATATTTGAACATGTTTCGACGACCAAGAACCTTCGACTTTTCGATCTGCCCAGAGCCTCTAATGATTTTGGGCATACCCTGGTTGAATATTATCACAATGCATCCCCATGAAATTTGAATGAAATATTACTACGGTATCCCAGATTAATCATTAATCATGTACTAGCTGTTATTCTTGTTAACAACAAGCAGGAAAATACTTCCATTTTCTTTTTAAGATTCTTTTCCTATTACCGTTATGCTGGAAACTGGTTCTACGTAGCTTCTCATTAGTGATCCATGATTTGGCCATTAGTCAACCTAACGGTATATTTCATCAAGTTTAGGCAATTAGAGTTGCTTCCTGGATGTGACAAAAAGTTATTTGTTTTTTTAGTTCCATAAATAGTGGTATGAATTTACTTTCAATGGATCAAACTAATTCATTAGTGATTAACGATCGAGACGTACTGGGCTAGAGTTGTTCAACTCAGCAAGGTACTCAATGTCTTTATTGGATACTACACGTCTTCATGCACTTTTTATGTACTTTATTGTTGATTGCAACTTTTTTAAATAAATGCAGGAATACAGTGTATTGAAGAAAAAGTGTATAGTTTTGATCAGAAAATTGTGTATTGGAGAAAATGCGTATTACAATGTATTCTGCATTCTATTATTCTGTTAAGCAATAAACACACATAAACACAAACAATTAAAAATAATATATACAAAAACAATAAAATAATACCTCTGTCCATATTCGAGTAAAATAGTTCTCTTCTACCCTGCAAAACATGACATTTCACTGGACAACTGTTCCATGTATTGGTGACAAGACCGGCCCACAACTATTTGTTGCCCTAGTCAAGTATCAGTTTGATACTTCTTCAATACACTTTATATTGTAGCATGCACATGATAATACAAAAATGTTGACAGAGCCATTGAGGGTACATTATAATATTATAGGACAACACATATACTACTAGGCATTTCAGCACGTTGCCTTAAATATTCGTAGCATGTCTCACTAATAGTATTTCTGAAAAGTCAAACAAAACAAATTAGTATTTCATGATGGTTGCCCTTATTGGTTGGTGTTGCCCTAGTTATTAGTCTTGACAGACTTGCCTTGAGGCCGACTCTTATTAAGGAACAAATAGTCATCCTCTCGCCTTGTCTCATAATAGTCAACAAACAATATTGAGAAAGTTTGGAGTCAAGGGACCAAGATTTGAAAGTTTAATATTATTAATAGCGGTTGTATTATTCTGCTTTTTTATGAGAATTTGAGCGACCACATTCTAAAGATTTTTAAAAGAGTATTGTATTTCATTTCTTAATTGATCTTTTGTTGTTCAAATTAGTTATTATTGATATTTTTTTTAAAGAAAATCTTTCTTGTGAATTTAGCAAGTACATTAGACAATGCTTGCATATGTTCTTATTTTTATTATAATGGTTACACATTTTTCTAATGAGTTTTCCATCACAAATTTTCCGCATGCTTATCGCCTTAAGTACGATGTGACAATTTTAGGATTCCTCTAGTTATGTTATGGCCATTTATCATGTGTCTGCTACCTTGATTGTGCTTGACAAATTGTGGTATACATAAATTGTTAATAACACATTACTGGTTATAACACATTAAAAATAAAAAATAATAATAATTTAAATATCTATTTTTTCCTTACATAAAAATAGATATGCGGAATTCGAAAAGTTGGGGGCTCTAATTTGGTAATTTACAATCTTAGCATGTACTCTAGGGGATTTTGATAATATTTCTCATATCATATATTACTCGTAACATCATAACCACTGCTTCTAATCAATGCTATGATCTTTATTGTGCTCAACAAACCACAAAGTATATTGGAAACCCATGACCCATTATTTTGCAATGCATAAGTACAAGTACATGGCCTTTGAGCATGGACAAAAAAGTCATACATCTTGTCTTACCTATCCGGGGGCACACAAAGACTCCTTTACTGAATATAGACATCTTGAGTGTGCTTAGCTATACCATTTATTTTTTTGGCAAGGCCGACCGGTTTTTATAGTGTTCCGTAACACTGTTTATTAAAAAAAAAAAAAGGTTACATATGAATCTAGGTGATATACATAACATATATCAACTACAACTTCCTCGCAGGGAAGACAAACATTTGACCAATTCACTTGCTACTAATCATATTACATTAGCTTTAACACTATCTTTGACATTCATTTTACGAAGATGGTACACTGTCAAAGGATAGTCATCCATTTTCTTGCATATTCTCATCATCTCTCTCTTCTTACTCCGAGTAATCGGAGTGAGGGAACTCGCCTTTTCATTTGAGCTTGTTGCCGTTGGTTCTTTTTCTACATATGGCGGAAGCGCATTGTATGCAGGTGGAGCAGTTAAACGCGTATACGGGTTTTTGCCTTTGTTAGTTGGAAATTTCTTTCCTTTATAGTTGACACTAAGCAGCATCTGTTTAACTAATTCGGCGACCCCTTCCAATCTCACCTTATCCATCGTATCTAAAGTATTTCTCATCTTGAAATCATTGAAATCATTTACTGTCTTCAATGCAGCGTGGTACTGTTTGGTGTTAAGTTCCAAAAAATTTAGATCAGCAAGAATCTTGTTGGTTATGTATTGAATGTAACCTAAGATTGATAGTTTCATAGCTTCATTAGCAGGCACATCCGTGTTATTCACCACTTGCTGACCTTCTTGATTATTGTTACTGCAATTTAAGGCAACCACGTTCTCAGTTACTTCGGCATTTTCAATTTGAATTGCTTCACCCTCAACAGTGTCACTAGTTTCTCCCTCAACATACTTGCCAGACTTTTCATTGCTTACTCATGATGCTTCATCAACGTTTCCCACAAAAAAAATTTCACCATTAACGTTAGCAGCATCAACATTGTCTGTTGAAACAACAGCGCGAAACTCACCATCCTCAAGCCCCTCTTCCATGTTGCTTTTCGTTTTGACATTACTTACTTCACATTCATCTCTTATTGGGTCCAAAACCCCAAATTTATTTACCTGCTCACAACTACCAACTTTATCACAATTTTGCACATTCTCTTTGCTTTGGGTATTCCTTCCTATTGGTGCACTGAAGATGCTCTTCCCCCTATTAACCACTTTTCACCATTCTTCTTTACGTCTAAGGTTACTAGCAGGCTAGCAGCCTTGCTGCTGATCCACCCAGTTTGCTCAGAAGTACTAGAAGTAGACACTGTCTTCTTGCCATTACCTGGTCCTATAGCTTTGTTTTTCTTCCCTTTTCTCGTATTTTTTCCACTGAGATTCTCTCCTATTCTTTCCATTTATTGCAATTTGAAGTCAAAAAATGTCCAAAGCACTTGCAAGATTCGCATGATTTCGATTACCACAGATAATGGACAAATACTGTTTGTTCTTCCCCATCAGGCAACACTGTCTGGAACTCAGTAATGAGAGGTACATCAGGGATAATTTCTATCATACCCTTAGCATACTCCATCCTTTTCATACTCTTTGTTGAAATACCCAGACATAAAAACTTGCCGACACGTGATGCTAACCGGCTGATGCCAATGTTAGTCCAGGCATATAGCGGTATACTTCTAAGCTTAATCAAAACCGGAACGCTCTTAATTAAACTTTTGTCACTGGTGATTTTAACATCCCATGGTTTAATAATGAACAAATTATTCTGTATAACAATTGGATCAGCTCGTACTATTCGCTTTCTTTCCTGACGACTAGATAGCAAAATTGGGAACATACAATCGTTCGATTTTACCTTTAACCTACCAAGTGGTTTCCAGAGCCTCTGCAAGTGGTTAGCAACCACGTAGAAGTTTAGAGGTTTATTTAGAAAAAATCCAACTAAATATTTTTGCCATTGACCTTTTGCAGCACCCAGAATCTCATTTGAAGGGACTATTGCGTTGCCTTTGTATTTAAGTTCGACCATAGGGGGAGCGAACGTTCCAGCGTTTTTAGGCTTTGCAAAGAACAACGATGACCATCTCTCCATTCTGACATTTGAGGGCACAACATGGTTGAGAGGGGGAAAAGAGAGGTACCCCATCACATGGATTTATGTGCAAATGATAGAGAATAGCCTTAATCTATAAATTCATAATTTATGGAAGCAAATCGAATATTGTAAATGGTTAGTACGTAACGTCTATGACATGATATAACATACACATCTCTTGTATCTTAATGATATTATTAGTTTGTGATATATATAAGGCAATTTTGACTCGTTAAAAATATATATTTGAATTTTATACCTTTATATTGATTTTGTCTTTTGGTCTTGGTTTTAGTTCCATCTCTAGCCAATCCAACGTGTTTAGGATTCATGGCTTAGATGTTTTGTTGTTGTTTTATTTCAAACAATTTTCAAATTGCAATTATAACATTTAGCATATTCCATCTTAACTTAAGTCAATTTTGAATTTATTTTGATTTAATTATAACAACTGATAATAATTTGTCTCTAAGTTTAAACTCATTTAAATTTCACTTTTGATTTAATTATATCTAAAAGAAAGCCAATCACCTGTTCACTTGGCTGCACATGTAAAAATATGGCACCTGAGTTTGCAAGGGAAAAACAAATTACGAGTCAGTCATGAGACTGGTATGAGAAATCCTTTAGTTACTTAACTTAATTAAGAATAAAGCAAATCACAAGACCAAGCCATATGTCATGTAACGGGTTTACTCAGTTGGACTGCCGATGCATAAAATAAAGTAAATCAAGTAAACATCGCAATGCTTTTTAGAAAAATGAAGCCATTATAAGACTCAGGTCCCATCACACAATGCAATGCAAGCCAAAGGCCCTACAAGAACATATGGCTATTCCAATGGCAATCTGTCATTGGCGGCCGTTGGAAGCCATTGGATCAGCCGTTGGAATAGAGTTCACATCTTCCAACGGCTTCCATCGGATCCCACGGATAATTTCCAATGGCTATTCCAACAGATTCCAACAGAACAAACCGTTGGAAACCGTTTGAAAACAATGGTCATATTGCCGTTGGAAACTGTTGATACCGTTGGAAATACTGGGTATTTTTTTATATAACAGCAAGCAAGCTACCTTTCAGCCTCCCCAATTCATTTCATTTCCAATCCATTTTCATTTCCAATCCATTTCCAACCAATTCCACATATATTCGACACATATATACCAATAACAACACAAACAAGCAAAATAAAATGCATAAACATTAATATACATGAAAAAAACTATCTACACATCCAAAAAACCATCCAAACATATCTACAAAGCGTACCAATATATACAAACATCCAAAAAACCATCCAAACATGTCTACAAAGCATACCAATATATACAAACCATCAAAACACATCCAAACTTGTCTCGTCATACATCAAAACAAAACACATCTCCCAACCAAGCATCAAAACACATACCTCAGGCTGCATCGTTGCTACGTTCTCCAGAAGCAGACGATGAGGGAACATCACCATGGTTATGCACGTAATCTGCAACCTTTTGATTTATCTGCTCAATCAGCATACCCTGCACGCGATTCTAGTCCTGCAGCTGCTCAATCAACGCTCACAAATCCTTAATTTCTTCCTTGTCTTGTGCCTTCTTATCTTGTCGAACCTGCAAATACAAGTAAAGAAGAAAACGATTAAAAGATACTCTTGGACAAGCATGAATTAAAATCATAACAAAATGAGAGCAGGATGTATGTCTACTATTTTTTATAACAAAATCAAATCATAACAAAATCATAGCAAATACAAGTATTATTTACAAAGGGTGGATAAGGCCAATTTCTATAACATACAATTTTTATACAAATAATTTTAAGGTAGGTAAAAGGTTTAAGATAAAATGGTTACAAAATCCTGATTTCAACTAAACAGTAATCACCGAACAAAATCTAAAATATGGGATAAGCAAAACAAAATGCACTTTATACGAAAAAAATAAAAAGATTTTAGAAATTGCCTTGCAATCTATACACGTTCTCAAACGCTGGATATGTGAATCAGGGTAGCATGAATATTTTAACTGATTTGTAAATATAACTATTATGAAGTAAAATAATAAGAAAACTAAACTTGAAAAAAATATTACAAAGTATTTTTTTATTTGAACACGCAAGGTATTAAGACGATCATAGAATGATTACTAACAAATTCATGGCCTAAAATTTAAAGTTTAAATTTCCTAATTTGAAACAACACATACAATTATATATAATAAAAGAATATTACCTCGATTATCCAATTCAAAGTGAAGAGATAAAGAAGCTTCTAAATGATTTAAATTCATAATAAAACAAAATTTCTTCTCCTGAGCGTTTAACTTGGAGTTGTTATTTTAGCAATAGTGTACATTACCAAATCCATGTTGATATTTTTCTTGCTTCATACAATTTTTATACAAGTAATTTGTTATACAAGTAATTTTAATAAGTAATTTTTATTATAAGTAATTGTTATAACATAAAATTTCAAAGTCATTTTAATGATGCATGATGTATGTTTACTATTTTTTATAACATAAAGAAATCATAACAAAATTACAACAATAAGTATTATTTACAAAGGGTGGATAAGGCCAATTTTTATAACATATGATTTTTATACAAGTAGTTTGTCATACATATATCATTATTAGTGAACGAAGGCAATTCTATTGTACTTCAAACGATTAAGGTTTTTAAGTAGAAGTAAGTCTTAACAGAGAAAAAACACTTAATAATGTAGATGTAAATAATTTATGCTATACAAATATTACGGTCAGGTTGCAGAATCCATAACGCCTGCTCCGCTGTGATTTTTCCATAACATCAAATAGGTCGTCTTCCTCCTCCTGCGTCAACTCATCACGGCCTGACTCCTCAAGCATATGAGCCCATGCCTCCTGGAACTTTTCCTATAATGCAAAAAACAATTTCATTTGAAAAATAATAAAACGATGATTTTATTTTACATTAACTAGTAATTAATTAACCGATTCGTGCTTGTAATATTTAAAATACACATATGTATGCAGTTGTCGCCTTGTCCTGATCATCCCACTGATATGTGACGTTGTCAGCCTCGTCTATCGGCCTGGATGCATGAGTGTGAGTAAATACGTCCATGTATGACACGACATGTGTAACACCCCACACCCGCTACGGTCACTCACTAAGGGAATGCCATAACATTGGTGGAGTATTTTAAGTGAATATAGAACAGAAAAATTACAACAAGACAGATATAAGTAATACTTGAAAACTTAAATCATCATTTCATTGCAGCGGAAAGTAAAACATGTTTGGTTACATCACAAAACCATACAAGAGTCAAGTACAAAATATCCATCTTGATAAAAATAAGTACATAATCCCACCAAGTAAACAATAGCCATATAAGGAAAGATGAACTGAGCTTTACTTCAACGGTCCAAGCTCCAAAGGATAGATACAGCAATTCGATCAAGGCCCACTAGCACTAGGCCCACTCTGATAACCTGGGGTTGGGGGAAAAAGATAAAAACAACGGGGTCAGACATAAGTCTGAGTGAGTCCTATAACTTTAACAATACAATCATTAAAGTAACCAGAGAAGACATAAGTTGATATACGGTAACGCCTGGGGATGAATGGCTACACTAAGCAGCTTGGCAAACTTAGGAGAAACTAAGATAACCGTAAAGACGCATTTATCCACCCAAGGATAATTACTAGACTACACCGCCCCAGACTTATCCACCCAAGGGTAATTCCTACACTGCACCACACCAGTTCTACCCACCAAGAGTAATTCCTACTTAAAGGTTGATCCCTCCAAGGACTTAGAAAATTTCCCCAGTAGTTTCGTGTACTCCTAGCCCACTACATAGGTGCCGTCTGCCCCTATCTCCACTAGGTGTACCTAGCAATTTTACCCAGTAGTTTCGTGTACCCCTACATAGGTGCCGTCTGCCCCTATCTTTATTAGGTGTACCACTACTCCCCATCGATCGGCTCCCTACCGTAGATACCCGTGCTGGTCCCACAATGGGGTATCATTCCCCAAAGTGGCCACCTGATAAAATCAACGGTGCACGGCTTTATATCTACACGGTGCAACAACGGCTTATCTACCAGCCCGGGCCCACACACGCATATGAAGCCCGTTGGACTTGCGTTGCCACCGCTACCCCGTTTTGGCCTCTTATAGTCAAGCCCAATATGTGTGCCCCTTCACTCGACATGGGTCGAGCCCACAAAGATACGTTGGGATATTGGTTGAAATGGGCCCCCACAAGCTACTACTTAAGCTTGTCATTTAATCTAGTGCATCCCACTTAACCCCTTTCTATAATCATGCCCCCTTACATGTTAAGGTTTGGTTAAGTCATCTAATTATATTTCAATTGCCACTTAAGGCACCCACTAGATTTCCGCATGCCACCCAAGGCACTTACTTGATTCCCACATGCCACCCAAGGCACTTACTTAATTCCCACATGCCACCCAAGGCACTTACTTAACCCTTTAATCATGTTTAATTACATGTTCCACTTTGGTTAAGTATTCTAATCGTATTTTCTATTGCCACCCAAGGCAACCCACTAGTTTCCTCATGCCACCCAAGGCACCCCCACTAGTTACCACATGCCACCCAAGGCACCCACTTAACCCCTCATGTCCCACTACATGCTAATATGGTTAAGTGTTTCTTAATTAATTAAGACCGTGATCTCCCATAAAGACCTCCCACATTAAACTGGCTGTTATGACCGCCTGGTTAAGCCGGTAGGGTCCGGGCAGTCTTACGTCATAACAGAGTCTAACCTCGTGTCTTTACTTTAATCACGTATTTAATTTATGGCCAAGACCTCTCACATTGGGCTGCCATTTGTAGCAACTGGTTAGGCCGGTCGGGTCCGGGCAGTTTTACACTACAAATGAGTCCAACCTCGTGTCTTAGTCGATTAATTACTCCTAATTAATCACCCCCATATTAATTATCCCTAATTAATATCAAGTTTTTCATAACATGGGTAGACCTAACTCAATAGGTAAATTCCCATGGGGTAGACCTAACTCAATAGGTAAATTCCCACTTATGTTAATTTATTCTTATGGTATGCTTAATCATACCCAACCTTACTTTAATTAACATATTTACCAACCCCATCGTTTCCCCACGTAAATCGTTCTCATTTCGTGACATAATATAGGGGAATATCATCACAAATATCATGGGTTAAACCAAATATTAGCATATACTTTGTCATGGGTTAAGAGGATGTCAACTTGCATATATGAGCATATATTAACCCAACTACATTTAACCCCAAACTTGCATATTATCATACACATGACTTGCATAACATGTTGCATATGAACTTGCATATTATCATACACATATCTTGCATAACATGTTGAACTTGCATATAAGCATTCACATAACTTGCATAACATGTTAAACTTGCATTTAAGCATACACATAACTTGCATAAGGATACATAACTTGCATAACATGTTGAACTTGCATATAAGCATTCTCACAACTTGCATAACATGTTAAACATGCATTTAAGCATACACATAACTTGCATAAGCATTCACATTCTTGCATAAGCATTCACATACTTGCATATTAACTCATAAACTTGCATAATGTGTCATCATGAACTTGCATATTAACAAACATGTAACTTGCATAGCATATCTTGCATATTAACATACATGTAACTTGCATAGCATATCATCATGAACTTGCATAACATGCATATGATCACATAGCCCACAACTTGCATATTTAGCATCATGTAAACATAACATACATCATACTAAACTTGCATAAACTTACATACTCAACATGCATAAACCCACTTGTTAAACATGCATAAGCCAACTTATTAATCATGCATAAATCCACTTATCCAAATATGCATAAACCAACTTATTAAATATGCATAAACCAACTTATTCAATATGCATAAACATAGGAAAACATAGAGTAACATATCATTACAAATGATTCAAACTCACTAATCCGCATTCAAGACCATAAGTCTCATTACACCTAATCTACTTGCTTTAACAATTGATGTTAAAGTGATAGAAACTCACAACTAGCAATTTGCACTCCAAATGAAGAAGATTAAGATGCTTAGAATGGATTAGAGGTTGATTAGAGAGGTTGATTAGCTTGCTTTCCTCTTCATTGATTTGTGGAGGCCATGATCAAGTTTCATTTTGCCATAGTTTAGTTACAAGATCTAATTATGAATTAATTAGGGTAGGGTTGGGGTCTTATTTATAGGATTAGTAGAGTGTTTTAGGTCCTTAGATTAACCCTAGATTAGATTAGGACCCTTAGATTTAGGAAATCTCTAGAACCAGCCCTCTAAGCCAGCCTAGAACCCAACCTGGTGCACCCAGGTTCACTGGACGCCGCACCCCTGTCGACAGGCAAGTCGACAGGCAAGTCGACACCCCCTGTCGACAGGCCTGTCGACAGCCCTGTCGACATGGGTAGGGCGGGATTTTTCCCGCCTGACCCCACTTGTCCAATTTAAAATCTGAATTTTAAATTCTTAATTCTGTTTTTAGCTTAGAATTTTCTGCAAACTTCATCGGGCCATAACTGGGCCATACGGACTCCGATTCTCGAAAACTCGGACTCTATTTCGCGTATTTTTCCGAGACGAACGCAATGACGCAGCCCGTTACCCCCAACTCCCACATCTGAGATTATTTATCCTGTAATTAGTGAATTTTAGTATTAACTAAAATTCAGGGTGTTACATTCTCCCCTCCTTAAAGGATTTCGTCCCCGAAATCTCCAAGCTAAGGAGAATGCATATCCTACCATCCAAACAACCATCTACTCAAACCATCAACCACAAGCATCCATTGTCTTTAAAACAATTTCTAATGATGTATGAGCATATGCAAAAAGTGTGTGTATATGTTCCCTATCTAATGTATGAACATATGCAAACCATGACAGTGCCATGCATCCATTATGTATGCGAGAGAACCCTATTGACACATACAATATCTACATGAGTGCACAATCATTCACCAAAATGCATCATCCATATGATAACACAATCATTATATATCCATAAATATAGCTTCCTACACACAATTTTATGCAATATGCAATATGAAGTGATTGAGCCGATCTAGTGCCTAGAGTGTGTGTATATGTATCCACGAGCAACCACTAGCAAACACTTGCATCCACTTGCATCCATCAACCATAACATGTCTCAAACACATGTTTCAACCATAGGTTCACCCTATCTAAAGGTCAAAGATACAAATGAGAGGACATACTAAAGATAAGATAAGTACAAGATATGCGATGAAGGAGAAGCAAAAGGACACACCCTCCGAAAGAAAAGGGTTCCCCGAACGCATCTTCGCTTCCGTCTCCCAGGTAGCGTCGCTCTCTTCATCTCCCCTTTGTACTTTGACTAGTTGAACCTCTCGATTCCTCAACTTCCTAGTCTCTGACCCAAGGATGCAGGTAGGAGCTCGTCGAATAGTCGCATCACGCTCTACTTCCACTTCTTTAAGCAAGCTCGGCTCTACCACCTCAGCGGTCTCATGTAGGAACTACTAAGTTTCTCAGGCGACTCCACTCTATATGCCATTCGTCCTATCCTTTCCTTAACAGGAAACGGTCCTACAAACCTCGGTGCTAACTTCCCCATGGATCCAAAGCGAACCACATTCCGTAACGGAGATACTTTGACAAAGGCCATGTACCCAACTTCAAACTCAAGGTCCGTCCTCCTCTTGTCCGCATAAGATTCTTGCCTATCTTGCGCTGCTTTCATCCTTCTTCGAATCAAGTCAATCTTTTCCCGAAGTCTTTCTAACCTTATCGGCCCAAGCAAGATCTCATCCGTAGATTCCCACCAACGTGTAGGTGATCGACAAGGCCTTCCATAAAGAGCTTCGAAAGGTGCCATGCCAATACTGGACTGAAAGTTGTTATTATACGCGAACTCCACCCATGGAAGATACTCTTTCCCTGTACCTCCAAAATCCAAGATACATAGTCCTCAAAATACGATTCACCCTCTCGGTCTGGCCGTCCGTCTGAGGATGATATGCGGTACTCAAACACAACTGAGTCCCTACCGCCCATTGCAACCTCTTCCAAAACTCTTTAGTGAAGATAGGATCTTGATTACTCACTATACTGGAAGGTACACCATGAAATCTAATAATCTCCCGAATGTAAACTGAAGCTAGCCATGGAGCAGTTCTCTTACTCTCCACGGGTATAAAAATGGGCGCTCCTAGTGAGTCTGTCTACTACCACCCAAATTCCTGTATTACCCTTCCTCGATCTTGGTAATCCATCGAGACACTATCCCACTTCCTTAGTGGAACCTCCAATGGATGAAGCAACCCACCGGGTTTCTTCTGCTCCGCTTTCATTTGCTAGCACACCAAGCATCTAGCGACATACTCGACCACGTTTTTTCTTCATACCGGCCCCAAAAGAAAACTCGCTTCATGTCTTGGTACATCTTGTCCCTATCGGGATGAATGGTCAACTTCGACCGATGTGCATCATCAAGTATAGCCTTCCTCAAACCCCTGTCTTTCGGTACACCAAGTCTACCGTCTCTACGCAACCACCCCTTACCATCTAGGGTGTACCTACTCAAATGGCTGGACGACTCCCCCCTTATGAGCTTCCCCACCAACTCAACCAACTGTGGGTCGTCCCTCTGTGCTTCTCCAATCCGCCCCAAAAGAGTAGGTCTAACCTCCAAGGAGGCTAGCAAACCGGGTACAAAGTCAACGGAAGGTCTAAAGTCAAACATAGAAATAAACTCTGAGCTCCGTCGTTCAATGAACAATGAACTCAAGGACAACCTTTTTCTACTTAAGGCGTCCGCTACCACGTTACCCTTGCCATGGGTATACACTACCTCAAACTCATAGGATGATAAGAATCTCATCCAAAAATCATCACAACTGTCCATCTCTCACGCAGACCACCCTAGTCGAACTCGACATCCCCCAAATGCAAGCCCCAAAGGCCTAAACCAATATCAGACAAACACCCAAGGGATATCTCCTTCGAGTTCAGGCGACCTACGTGAGATGATACTAGTAAGAATGGCTAAACAACTAAGCCTTTGACCAACTTTGGATGTCCTCGCCAGTCTCGCTCCAAAACTACCGTTTGTCCCATACTGGCTTTGCTCACCCTATTGAGCACATACAAAAACTTATTTCGTTCCCAGAAAAGACCAAGATGTCATCCACAAAGACCATCACAAACTTATTTAGGTACTCCCCGAACACTCTTCTCATCAAATCAACAAAGTATGCGGGGGCGTTCGTCAAACCAAATGGCATCACCAGCCACTCATAAAAACCATCCGGAGTCCTAACGGCAGTCTTCTCTATACTGTCCTCAGCCACTTTCAACTGACGAAACCCCGTGGCTAAGTCCAACTGCGCAAATACTGAGGCGCCAACTAACTGATCAAAGAGATCATCAATCCTCGGCAATGGGTATCGATTCTTCTTTGTGAATTTATTCAATTCTCTTTAGCCTACACAAAGTCTGAGGGACCCATCCGCCTTCGCAGCAAAAACTACTGGAGTACCCCACTCCGATATACTTCGTCTTATGAACCCCTTCTTAAGCAAACCACCTACTTGCTTATCGAGTTCCCTCCTCTCACGAGGAGCCGTGTGGCACACTGGCCAAGATACTGGTTGGGCATTATCTACCAGATATTTTCGGAAGTTAATCTCCCGCTCCGGAGGTAAGCCCTTCACCTCCTCACACACATCCGAGTATTCCCGGACTGCTCTAACAGATCGCAAACTCTAGACCGTCGTGTCAAGCGATTCTAGATAACTTAGCATAACAGATTCTATGGGATTACAAGAGATCTCGAGAGTGTTACCCTAGCGGGTCATAAGCCTAACAACTCTCCTTCCACAATCAAGAACGGCACCCCTACTGGATAACCAGTCCATGCCCAAAACTAACCCATAGCCCGTGAAGCCCAACAAGCATCACTTCTAAACTCAACGCTAAGTATAGAAACTTTCAAACCCAAACACATCATGGAGCCCAATTGGGTTTGAAACAACTAAGGGATCATCTACTAAACTGGTGTCTAAGTGCAGTGACTCAACTAACAATGATGAGATAAACGAACTCGATGCGTCAATATCAATTAAAGTTCGAATCGGATAATGAAGAAATCCAAATTCCAACCTAGACGGTCCTATCCCCATCAGGTACCCTAGTCGCGAGGGAATACAACTACCCTCCAGGAGATTCCATAGCTTGCCTATGCCCCTTTGGACAATCCTAATAAGATGTCCCATTCCTTCCCAAAAGGATAACTACTAGCCTTCTCCTTCCCATTCTCCACTCATAACCTCCCATCAATGAGGTTCCGTCCTTCATTAACCAAACAACTATTTGAGCCTTCCTCCCATCGTCCATCCAATAAGTACCTACAAGTCCTCCTCCTTCTTGAACCAACTTCCAATCCGACTAACGTCTAAGTCCCTTGAAGTGGTTTTCCACTCTTATCTATCTTACAAAGATCATCTATACGTGGAGGGGAAACTCAAAATGAGAAAGAGGAAGAGATTCAAACGGAGAATTCGAAAGATAAAGATATGGCTATCGGGGATTATGCTTTGCTTTCAAAAACCTTTCTCTTTTAAGACATGTTTTTGAAAATACTTCTTCCAAAAATTTTCTTAGAAAATAGTTTTTCTAAAAATTTTATCTGTTCTGGTAACCTTTGCTCTGATACCACGTGTAACACCCCACACCCGCTACGGTCACTCACTAAGGGAATGCCATAACATTGGTGGAGTATTTTAAGTGAATATAGAACAGAAAAATTACAACAAGACAGATATAAGTAATACTTGAAAATTTAAATCATCATTTCATTGCAGCGGAAAGTAAAACATGTTTGGTTACATCACAAAACCATACAAGAGTCAAGTACAAAATATCCATCTTGATAAAAATAAGTACATAATCCCACCAAGTAAACAATAGCCATATAAGGAAAGATGAACTGAGCTTTACTTCAACGGTCCAAGCTCCAAAGGATAGATACAGTAATTCGATCAAGGCCCACTAGCACTAGGCCCACTCTGATAACCTGGGGTTGGGGGAAAAAGATAAAAACAACGGGGTCAGACATAAGTCTGAGTGAGTCCTATAACTTTAACAATACAATCATTAAAGTAACCAGAGAAGACATAAGTTGATATACGGTAACGCCTGGGGATGAATGGCTACACTAAGCAGCTTGGCAAACTTAGGAGAAACTAAGATAACCGTAAAGACGCATTTATCCACCCAAGGATAATTACTAGACTACACCGCCCCAGACTTATCCACCCAAGGGTAATTCCTACACTGCACCACACCAGTTCTACCCACCAAGAGTAATTCCTACTTAAAGGTTGATCCCTCCAAGGACTTAGAAAATTTCCCCAGTAGTTTCGTGTACTCCTAGCCCACTACATAGGTGCCGTCTGCCCCTATCTCCACTAGGTGTACCTAGCAATTTTACCCAGTAGTTTCGTGTACCCCTACATAGGTGCCGTCTGCCCCTATCTTTATTAGGTGTACCACTACTCCCCATCGATCGGCTCCCTACCGTAGATACCCGTGTTGGTCCCACAATGGGGTGTATCATTCCCCAAAGTGGCCACCTGATAAAATCAACGGTGCACGACTTTATATCTACACGGTGCAACAACGGCTTATCTACCAGCCCGGGCCCACACACGCATATGAAGCCCGTTGGACTTGCGTTGCCACCGCTACCCCGTTTTGGCCTCTTATAGTCAAGCCCAATATGCGTGTCCCGTCACTCGACATGGGTCGAGCCCACAAAGATACGTTGGGATATTGGTTGAAATGGGCCCCCACAAGCTACTACTTAAGCTTGTCATTTAATCTAGTGCATCCCACTTAACCCCTTTCTATAATCATGCCCCCTTACATGTTAAGGTTTGGTTAAGTCATCTAATTATATTTCAATTGCCACTTAAGGCACCCACTAGATTTCCGCATGCCACCCAAGGCACTTACTTGATTCCCACATGCCACCCAAGGCACTTACTTAATTCCCACATGCCACCCTAGGCACTTACTTAACCCTTTAATCATGTTTAATTACATGTTCCACTTTGGTTAAGTATTCTAATCGTATTTTCTATTGCCACCCAAGGCAACCCACTAGTTTCCTCATGCCACCCAAGGCACCCCCACTAGTTACCACATGCCATCCAAGGCACCCACTTAACCCCTCATGTCCCACTACATGCTAATATGGTTAAGTGTTTCTTAATTAATTAAGACCGTGATCTCCCATAAAGACCTCCCACATTAAACTGGCTGTTATGACCGCCTGGTTAAGCCGGTAGGGTCCGGGCAGTCTTACGTCATAACATAGTCTAACCTCGTGTCTTTACTTTAATCACGTATTTAATTTATGGCCAAGACCTCTCACATTGGGCTGCCATTTGTAGCAACTGGTTAGGCCGGTCGGGTCCGGGCAGTTTTACACTACAAATGAGTCCAACCTCGTGTCTTAGTCGATTAATTACTCCTAATTAATCACCCCCATATTAATTATCCCTAATTAATATCAAGTTTTTCATAACATGGGTAGACCTAACTCAATAGGTAAATTCCCATGGGGTAGACCTAACTCAATAGGTAAATTCCCATGGGGTAGACCTAACTCAATAGGTAAATTCCCACTTATGTTAATTTATTCTTATGGTATGCTTAATCATACCCAACCTTACTTTAATTAACATATTTACCAACCCCATTGTTTCCCCACGTAAATCGTTCTCATTTCGTGACATAATAAAGGGGAATATCATCAAAAATATCATGGGTTAAACCAAATATTAGCATATACTTTGTCATGGGTTAAGAGGATGTCAACTTGCATATATGAGCATATATTAACCCAACTACATTTAACCCCAAACTTGCATATTATCATACACATGACTTGCATAACATGTTGCATATGAACTTGCATATTATCATACACATATCTTGCATAACATGTTGAACTTGCATATAAGCATTCACATAACTTGCATAACATGTTAAACTTGCATTTAAGCATACACATAACTTGCATAAGGATACATAACTTGCATAACATGTTGAACTTGCATATAAGCATTCTCACAACTTGCATAACATGTTAAACATGCATTTAAGCATACACATAACTCGCATAAGCATTCACATTCTTGCATAAGCATTCACATACTTGCATATTAACTCATAAACTTGCATAATGTGTCATCATGAACTTGCATATTAACAAACATGTAACTTGCATAGCATATCTTGCATATTAACATACATGTAACTTGCATAGCATATCATCATGAACTTGCATAACATGCATATGATCACATAGCCCACAACTTGCATATTTAGCATCATGTAAACATAACATACATCATACTAAACTTGCATAAACTTACATACTCAACATGCATAAACCCACTTGTTAAACATGCATAAGCCAACTTATTAATCATGCATAAATCCACTTATCCAAATATGCATAAACCAACTTATTAAATATGCATAAACCAACTTATTCAATATGCATAAACATAGGAAAACATAGAGTAACATATCATTACAAATGATTCAAACTCACTAATCCGCATTCAAGACCATAAGTCTCATTACACCTAATCTACTTGCTTTAACAATTGATGTTAAAGTGATAGAAACTCACAACTAGCAATTTGCACTCCAAATGAAGAAGATTAAGATGCTTAGAATGGATTAGAGGTTGATTAGAGAGGTTGATTAGCTTGCTTTCCTCTTCATTGATTTGTGGAGGCCATGATCAAGTTTCATTTTGCCATAGTTTAGTTACAAGATCTAATTATGAATTAATTAGGGTAGGGTTGGGGTCTTATTTATAGGATTAGTAGAGTGTTTTAGGCCCTTAGATTAACCCTAGATTAGATTAGGACCCTTAGATTTAGGAAATCTCTAGAACCAGCCCTCTAAGCCAGCCTAGAACCCAACCTGGTGCACCCAGGTTCACTGGACGCCGCACCCCTGTCGACAGGCAAGTCGACAGGCAAGTCGACACCCCCTGTCGACAGGCCTGTCGACAGCCCTGTCGACATGGGTAGGGCGGGATTTTTCCCGCCTGCCCCCACTTGTCCAATTTAAAATCTGAATTTTAAATTCTTAATTCTGTTTTTAGCTTAGAATTTTCTGCAAACTTCATCGGGCCATAACTGGGCCATACAGACTCCGATTCTCGAAAACTCGGACTCTATTTCGCGTATTTTTCCGAGACGAACGCAATGACGCAGCCCGTTACCCCCAACTCCCACATCTGAGATTATTTATCCTATAATTAGTGAATTTTAGTATTAACTAAAATTCGGGGTGTTACAACATGTCCACAAGCTCGTTCCTGCAGTTGATAATTTGAATAATTCAATTCCACATAGTTAATCACTGAACTAATCAATATACAAATGTAATAATTAACAAATTTACCAAGTCCTCGCGGTAATGCTCGAAAGACTTGAATCCTCCGCGATGAGTTACTGGATTCTTGTTCCTGTTTGTGGAGTTCCTTTCTAACTCAGCCTGGAAATGTACATTGACAAATTATTTAAAATCGGCAAAAATAAATAAATTAGATTCGTTATAAATTTATCTTGAACTTTGGCGTATCCCACCACGCAACCGTCTTCTCAAACACTTCATCGCCCATCCACTTTGGTTGCTTTCCCTTTTTCTTAAGCTCATTCATCTTCTCTCTATAATTCCTTGCGACCTTCGAGTTACAGTGTCGCTTAACTAGCCTCAAGTCAGCTTCCTGCACATCCACTGCTCCCTGTATAATGAGAAAATATTACTAATCTCATTTATTTTTGTTTAATTTGTCTCTTTGATGTACCAAGCGGTATAAACGTACCAGAAAATCTTTTCAAATAGTCTCTTTGACGTCTGCTGGGACCCTGCTCCACGTAGGCCAAAAATCGCTCATTCTGGCCATATACGCCTCCTTAAAGATATCTAGAACCATCTGAGACGACTCCAACTTAAATCCTCTGTGTTAAATATAAATTAGAACTTTATAAAATATAGTTACATTATGTTAGAAAAACATTAAATTGTTATTCTACTAATTTTGATACTTACGCCTTGTCAGCCTTGGGCTTCAAGTACATAACCGGACGAGCTCGCTGTTTGCCACTACCTTCACTAGAATGCGGGGTAATGCTACGTCGTCTAGAGCCAGAGCCAGAAACAGAGTCAGACATAATATACCTGCAACATAAATATAAGCATTGACTTTGATAATTTGTAACTAAAATGCGCAAATAATATGAATATGAGCAACACAACATGAATGAATAAAAATGCATTTTGAGAATATTTAAGTAGAAATAGATAGATAATATGCTATATAAAGTAAAATACAACAACCTGGAGAAATAAGTTGACATATTTCAGATCCTACGAGGTACGTGACAACCGTATGCGGAAGAAAATTTGATACCCCATCAAAGTTTTGATACAGTTTACTTAAAATTATTTAAATTTATACCAAATACATTGTATACCAATAATTTTATACATTTCCTGTTTTTACATACAAAGATTTTGGTTTGAGATCCCGAAGTGCAATCTACTTTGATATAAAAGCTAGTTATGTATTTCAAATGATTTGAAATAGGAAATCGAGAAATAAAGTTCAAAGAAGTAATTTCTGTAAAGTGAATTGGATTTCGAAAAATCTAAATTTGGGATTAAGCCTAAATGGGTGGATTGGAAAATTGCATGCATTGTAGATCCATATGACTATACTGGTTATTGTTTATGCACTGGTATTCATGGGGGTAAACCCATTTCATGTCATACGGTGTGGTCTCATAATATGCCTCACTTTTATAAAAGTTAATAACTATTTTAATTCTCACTCCAGTCCCATGAATGACATGGAGTATATTGTTTTAACCTAAACTCTGGGTGCCCATATTTTCCACATGGGCAGCTAGTAGTTTTGGTTTTGTAGATTTCTATTTGATAGGATCCTGGTTTACAGCTGGAGCTATATTTGGAAAGCTTTGTATCTGTGTATCTCTTTTAACTGTGAGATTTGATGTTTTTCTGCTGTACTTTGTATTTATACATTTAAATTTCTGCTGCTTTGTAATTTAACCTCTGATATTTATTTTTCCGCTGTATATTATTTACTTATTCTCTGATATTCTTGTACTCTGATGTAAATTGTTGTAATGGTAATGAAATATTCTAGTGTTTGTGTTCCGACGAGTCTTGTTCTCAAAGAAATCTAGGCTCCTCCGTCTCTTCGGGGATCGGGGAAGTTTGGGTCGTTTCAGTTTGGTATCAGAGCTTTGGTTTACAAAGCACAAGATCAAGACACATTAGAACCGAACGAAGGAATTCATCAAAGATGGAATTATTAACATTCTATTTAACCATTAGAGATAGGATCAGTAGCATTATAGAATGAGAAACTCATTAGAGATAGGTATAGTAATGCCCTAGAATGAGTTGAGAGTTATATATTTTTATGTAACGTATTCGTGATTATTATATAATCCGATTTTAAAAGTTACATTTTTAGAAAATTATATTTTGAATGTATAAAAGTTATATTTTTAGAAAGACAAATAACCAATTAATTGTTTGTGTGATTGTTTGATTTTTTGTTTGTTTGCTTACTTATGACGTCTGATTTAAATAAATTAGATGTTATGTTTGGAAATTTTGGACATTAAATATACAAACACACTTGTTATTTAATTTAATTGAGTTAAGTTAAACTGAATTGCAAATTTAGTTAGAATTGGATATATACATGTATATATGTTGAACAGGTTAATGGATTTACTGTTGAGTAAAGAAATATATTGCGTGCCCGCCAAGAATGTGCACCTTAATGAGTTGGTTGTGCAATTTTATTATTATATCAACTCCTGTGAATGAAATTTGATGCGTTGTGATGGTTGTCCTGTGTGAGATTATAAAGCATGCCATTGGAAAGAAAGAAATGAAAATTTGAACTACACCGCATGACATACTTCATGAAGACAGCATATCATATCATATTCCTTATAAGCATTTAGCGCTTATATGATGAGGTTTGGATTACCATACGGGCGAGATGCTTGTATGGCGATGACTGTATTACAGGTTGAATAGAAAACTGATTATGGACATAATTAAGTAATACATGTAATGGTGCTCGGGGTAGGATTTAATAAAAATCCTACACAGGTCTGGAGATGACAATAATTCACGTCTCTCTTGTTGTTAATTAAGACACATGGATTATTTATTTTTCAACACTGGGCAAGGTAGTGAGATTATGATTTTTTACACGTCTCCCTTAGGCATAGATAGGTCACAAAAATTGTGTATGCTTTTATTTGATTTATTGGGTGCCTAATACGTCCCAATAAAATTTTCAAACCCTCCCCGTACAAAACAGGTTATGGCGAAATTTTCGAAAATTTAGGATGTTAGCCAAATTTTTGAAAAAAATTGAAAGTTCGTAGAAACTAAAAAGTTGAAGAACTCAATCCAGAATGAAAGTTGAGTTGGTTAATTAAAAACTTTTAGCTCCGTTCCTTTTCGAGGGAGAAAAGATTTTAAATGGGGGAGATTGTAACAACGAGGAAATTCTGAACCAATTTAAAATTTTATTTTTAGCTATTTTAATTGATTTTGAATATTTAAAATGATTTATTTAAAATAATAACGACTAAAAATTTATTTAGATTGAAGTTAGAAAGTATAAATTTATATTAATTATAAAACGAGCCTGAAATGGCGCGGTAGTTTGAAATTTTGATTTTTAATTTCAGATGAATGTACAGACTTCAAAATAAATCGGATTTCAGTAAAACCAGAAACGTTAGAATTTATTTAATTAATAAACATGAAAAATTCAGATTTCATAATATAAATTGAAAGCTATGTCTAGTTTAAAATTCAAAATAGTTGCTACGGAATTTATATATATTTTAATATAATATATAGCCCTTAAAAATAGCCATTTTGCAAACAACCTCCGTTTTTGACCAAACCACTTTTGTTAGATCCGGAATGTCAAATTATTAGTAGGTTTCAAATTTCATAATTTTTGGAACTAACATGTGAGTGTGGTGAATTTAAACACGTTTGGTAAATTAAGTTTAAATTTAATCGACTAGAAAAAGGTCATTTTTCAAACGGCCTCCACATTCAACGAAATTAGTTTTGTTAGGACCGTATCGTCAAAACGCAGCTAGATTTCAATTTGCATAAATTTTGGAGTCAGTATGTGGTCCCGGTAAATTAAAATGTATGTTTAAATTCAATATATACTGATTTATATTTTAATTTTGACGAAAACTAATCGAAACAGTCGAATTGGCTTTTGAAACATGCCCTATTTGTCCGAAATAAGGGTATTTAACTAGGAACGACAGTCGTTGGAGTTTGTTTGGAGTTCGTGGCATTAAATGAGTAATAAACGAATTATTTTTTATTATTATTTTATAAATAACAAGAGAAAGGGGTCAAACCCTAGTTTCCATTTTTCACGGACAAACCCAAGCAAGCCGCCTCTTTCATTTCAACGGCAGAAATTCTTGATATTTGATGCCCAAATTTCTTCCAAAATACAATGAATTATACCCAGTTCTTTAACAAATATTGTAGAGTTTTTCTCGATCTTCTAATCTATACTAGCTTGATTGGATATTGTTGGGTATATTGCAAGATTTCTGGCCTCAAAATGGCTAGGTTCGAGCGTGAATTCCGAGGCATTGGGCTCCTCGAGGGGGCTGACGATCTAGGCGGTAGGGGTTCTGGCATGGCCGTCCTCGTGGTGCTGCTCAATTTTGCTCCAGCGGTTTCTAGGAGAGTGCGCAAGTGAAGATTGAGATCGATGGTTTATTTTCTCATTGCCTGGTGATAACGAAGGAAGATAACTAGTGAAAGGTTAATTAATTTAAACCTTAATTAATTTAGCTAATTATTTAATTAAATTATCCAATGTGTTAATTGCCGTATATTTTTCATACGAGGTCGAAATCCGACGATTTCAGTCAGCTTGCGATCGTGGCAGTGAACACTACAACATGGAACTGACCAGAACGGAAACCAAAGCTAATTGGATTTTCAATTGACTTAAATGCACGTTTAATTCAGCTTCAAAATAAAATCATCCAATAAAGACTGACAGAGTGGAAACGAGTGTGAGAATTCTCTCACTAAAATATTTGTACAGTTATTTATTTATTTAATAACTGAAATAAATGAATTGCCATTGTTGAATTTTATCTGATTGTATGTGACATTGCTTGGGTTCAACACATGAACTATTCGCGACTCATCTGCACAAGAAGCGTTGCTTGAATATACGACACGCGTATTTCAAACAATGTGGATACACTTTGTGGTTGTTGAAATGGACACGAATTATTTATTTATAATTTAAACAGTAAAATTGTTTGATTAGAAAAATAATTCAAACTGAATTAGAATTGGTTAAATTTATTAACCAATGATTTATTTAAATAGACTGTTGTTTGAAAACCCCACACGGGTATTGGGATGATATTTGACATACACTAATCCCAATATTTAGTTGTATGTCAATCGATTGATTGACAGGCTGTGATGAGCATTATTTATTTATTTTAATGCTTATACAGTTGTAAATTGCACTCCGGATGATGTTTGAATGTTTAATGATTATCTATCATTATTGTTGAATACGTGCGATGTATGAAATCCATATAACTGAAATTATATGATAATTGATTGAGTCGCATTCCGATTCAGAATATGAATGAATATTTTAAAATAATATTCGGTAAAGAATCAAAATATGATTTTTGATGTCCGATTTTGGATGGACACGAGAATATATAAAAATATAAAGCCGAGTTAAGTTTAGGAACGCTATTTTGATTCGAATGAATTTTTTTACCAATTTTATTCATTTTATAATGAATATCGAAAAGAATTGATTTCAAAATCTGATATTTTGAAAATATTATCATTTTACTGTTATAATGATATAGAATATTCAATTTTGATTTAAAATTGAAAAATGAAGTTGGAATTGTTTTTAAAACGAATTTATAAACGATTTATAAAATATTTTTTAAATGGAAACCGATGATATACATATTATGTATATTTAATGGCTTGAATAGAACGCAACGCGCAGCAACCGTTCGTGGATTTCAACCATTAACTTCAAATTGATGTAACGTGAGATTCGACTGTCAGATTCTCCTAAAACTGAACCATTGGGTTCGTATAAAAAATATTTTTCAGTGATTATATGAGATTTAAATCTGAACGGTTGGATTTCAAATTATGTCCAAATCAATTTCAGAAAAGGTCGTTATGGATGTAGTTCGGTAGCCGTTACTGGCAACCGATTGTAAAGGCCATTATAAAATTATTAAAAAAATGGAAAAAATTGTGAAAAATTATAATAAATGATTTGAAAAGATTTTAGGATGAAAATTTCCATATTTGAAAAGATAAAAAATATTTTCATCGAAATGAACTACATATTAACTAGAATATTAATCCAATGTTTTTAAATAAATAATTTGGATTTGTAAAGGGGTTTTGAAATAACCAGAATTTTTTCAATGAATAAATTGGAATGGATTTGAGTGGAAATAATCTTCGGAATATTTCGATGTTGGATTCCATGATTATACGGATGTTGCTGAGGAACTTGGAAGATATAGATATCGTTATTCCCAATACGATCCCTGTTGGTTTTAGAATTTGATGTTGAATATAAGCCGATATTATTTCTATTAAGAGCCTTATATTTAATATCAAATTGGATTTTAGGGTTTATAGTGAACAATGTTTTAAATAATAGTCGTTCTTTAACCCATTTAACAGTGAAGATGTGATCTGAAATTTATAATCATTTAAATAATATTAATGGAATTTTCCAAAGAAAAGTTTTCCAATATAATATATTAAATTGGAGTTGAATGGAATTCGATTTGGTAATAATTGAGATGAGCTTCTGTGAAGGAAGACCGTTACTATATATGGAATTTAAAAGGCTTTTCCATTATTCCACTTATAGTATTTGTTTGATATGGAAATTTATATTGATTATATATTGATCGGATTTCCGTGATGGTTCCATATTATTTGGAAGATGATTTTCGGTTTACCATGAATTGTGTTTCAAGTAACACTGATCTTCAACCCAAGTAAAGGCAAGATTAATTTCCAGAAAGTTGAATAATCATTAAGTAATGATTTTTGAAAATTAAAACTAAGAAGAGTTTTAATAAATCTTTAATTAGATTGGAACGAATAAAGGGTGATTAAACTTACCAAAACATAAGGTGCAATATATACCAAATATACTTGGTTTTTGATATTGATTGTGATTGATTGACTGTTTGGATTGTGCTCGATCAGTCTATGAGCAAGATATGCTTTTATATTTAACATTGGGTTGGGTAGAAATATTTGCATGCTAACATCTTGTGAAACACTTCACGATTTGACTATGAGATGTTTAGCGATGTTGTTTAGGTCATTTGAAATTTAATGAATGATTTTGAAATGATATTTTCTTAAGTGAAAAGAAATGTCTTCCCGATTTTGGATAGGGAATGTTTTATAAAACAAAAAGGATTTCGAGGGCTAAACCCGATGATTTTGAAATGTATTATGGTTTTATATTGTACTTCAACACGTAACCGATTAGTTGCCATTAATGATGTATCTGTTTGGTGATGGAGAATTTATTCTCTTGCTTATCACCCTTCTTTGAGACGTACGAGCTCAAAGGTTATGTGATTAATAGTGACTGATCATATGTGTGAATTGCTAATGTAAAGTACTATATTTTGGAAAGTACTTGTGCTTATTAAGTTGTGAAATGATTTTCCCTACATGGGGATATGAAATGATTTAGTATGTGGCTAAACATTAGGGTGGCCCAGAAGAGACTAAAATTATGGGTGAGAGGGCGGTGTATTTTCCCTAGGGGCATGGGAGGTGCATCGTCAGTGTAGCCTGCTCCATCGTGGGAGGTGCACACATATATCAAGTTTGTGAGGTGCGTACCCTTTGCCTTGTCTGAGGGCTGCTCCTGATATTTGGTTGCATACTTGTTTGTATGCATTGTGAGGTTTTGGAATTTATATTTCCAAAGATTTTGGTTTGAGACCTCGAAGTGAAGTCTACTTTGACATAAAAGCTAGATATGTATTTCAAATGATTTGAAATAGGAATTCAGGAAATAAAGTCCAAACAAGTAATTTCTGTAAAATGAATTGTAATTCAGAAAATGTAAATTTGGAATTAAACCTAAATGAATAGATTAGAAAATTGCATGTTGTTTGATGCATTGTAGACCCATATGTCTATACTGCTTATTGTTTATGCACTGTTATTCATTGCGGTAAACCCATTATGTGTCATACGGCATGGTCTCGTGATATGCTCACTTTTAGAAAAGTTAATAACTATTTTAATTCTCATAGCAGTCCCATGACTAACCCGGAGTTTATTGTTTTAACCTAAACTCTGGGTGCTCATATTTTCCACACGTGCAGCTAGTAGTTTTGGTTTTGTAGATTTCTATTTAACAAGATCCTGGTTTACAGCTGGAGCTATATTCAGAAAGCTTTGTATTCGTGTATCTCATTCAGCTGTAAGTGTTGATGTTTTTCCGCTATGCTTTGTATTTATACATTTAAATTTCCGCGGCTATGTAATTAAATCTATGATATTTATTTTTCCGCTGTATATTATTTATTTATTCTCTGATATTCTTGTACTCTGATGTAAATTGTTGTAATAGCAATGAAAGGTTCCAGTGTTTGTGTTCCGATGAGTCTTGTTCTCAAAGAAATCCGGGATCCTCCGTCTCTTCGGAGATCGGGGAAGTTTGGGTCATTTCATTTTTTATATTCATAATATAAGTTTGTTGAAATACATGAAACACACACATATATTTAAATCCAATGTTATATAAGAACCAACTTCATTTTTTTGAACATTTCCAATAAAGTAAAAAAAAATGGTTAACTTAAAGCTTATATGTTGAACATAAGAAATTATATTCATTAATTTAATATTAAACATCAAGTAATCAGTTCCATTTCTAGATTCATACAATATACAGGCCTAAACAATTTAAGGCACGGTAATGTATAAAAAGAGTTGAACTCAGCCCATTACCCAGAAATTCAAAAGAAAACTAGCCGAGCAATTATGTGACAACTCAATACATTTCCTAAAAGTATATACATATAAACAAATCACTTGTTTCATACATATATCCAATTGATTTAACATTTCTGTTTATAATACAGTATACACATTACACAAAAACCAGAAAAAATACATATGTATATTTATATAGGGTCAGACCATATAGAGTAACATTATACTACATACCACAATATATATTAACCTATAAATGTAAATATACAAATATGTACATACCGACACATATATTATATATGAATTTAATTTTTACATTACATAGCAGCTCTTATATATATATATATATATCGTATACATTATACAAAAGATATATATATATATATATATATATATGTAGATGAATTACATATGGATATATATTATCTCATATATTTTACATCACCTAGATTCAACAAGTCGAACATGCCCTTTCATCCAAGATCTCGCTACTGCATGCTATGATGGTTGTTTTGCTGCAAATCCAATTTGCACCACAGTCCATTGAACTAAAAGAAAAATAAACAATTAATCAAGACAATCTTGATATAAATGGGTATTTTCATTTAGTTTATATTCTGGATTTGGTCCATCATCTATGAACCGTGCACATAAGTGTTATGTGCTCTATCAAACATCAACAGATCGTACTGTTTTAAGATTCTAGCGCAGGCAGTTCAGAATAAAACTATACTGCCATCTTATTTTGTAATGAGGCATACACAATACTCAGAAATATATATATCACGTATATTATAAAATTATACTGCCATCATTTAATAAAACTAGTGACAAATCATTGATAAGCATAAAATTGCCAAGTACAAAAATTCAAGGTATGAACACTAGTGACTATTTTCATAAAATAAACATTTGATTTACCATCAAATGTATAATTATATACTGCATAATATCACATCAGTATGCAAACATAATTTTGCAGTGTATATATATATATGTATATGTATATGTATGTTGAAACGACCCAAACTTCCTCGTAAGGGAAAGCCCAGATTAAGTTGAGAATACGACAAATCAGAACACAACAGAAGAACATTTTATTGCTTATTACAACAATTACATTAGAGTACAAGAATATAACAGAGCATGAATAAATAATATACATTTGACAAATATCAGAGATTCAAATTAAAAAGCAGCGGAAAAATGATACATAACACAACTGAAAGAAATATATGGATACAGAGCTTTCCGAGTATAGTTCCAGCTGTAAAAATAGGATTATGTGAATATAACATCTGCAAAAACAAAACTACTAGTTGCTCGTGTGGAAAATAGGGGCACCCAGAATTTAGGTTAAAATAATAAACTCCAGGTCAGTCATGTGACTGGTGTGAGAAATAAAACAATTATTAAATCTTTACTTTAAAATAAAGTAAATCAAGGGACCATGCCGTATAACACGGAATAGGTTTCCTCCCAAGTATACCAGTGCATAAAAAAATGCGCATTGTTTTTTGGAAAATGAAGCTATTATAAGACTCAGCTCCCATCACATAATGCAACGCAAGCCGGTGGATAGAGTTTTACCTTATAATAGCTGAACATGCTTGGTATGTTTAAAACATGTCATTTTGATACTATTATAAGTGTATAGTGTATAAAACATCTTCAAATATAAATGTATCAATCATAGACAGCATAGTATCCCATGCTACTATGTCGCCATACTAGTTCTGCAATTAAAACCGCAAAGTCATGTATTGGAAGTTGCATTCCATCTATGAACCAAGGCAAGGGATCATCCTTACCGCTTCGAGACTTTCTAGCCCGAGCCTCAGGATCAGAGCTCGAGTGACCCTTGGATCTTTAGGGTCGGTCCTCTCCTATATTTGAGGATTGGTAATTCCTGAACAATACGTTTCCTTACCCTATGGGGCATAAGTCTGGTCAGTATGTCGACCATATCCATCCATCGGCCCCGTAGTGACCGATATATCCGAGGTATCTCACTTTCCATCATCTACCTAAGTAAAAATGTCTGGGCTCCATACCATGACACCACTCCTAGTTAGAAAGAAACACATGTTCTCCCTGCAGCCCCCTCCCGTTTCTGGTTCATATCGGGGCGTGAGGCTCACGAATTAACTCTATACACAAAGCTATGCTATATTAAAGCCGTGCTTTGATCATCAACCAAAAGACTTTGCTTTTCAACAGAAGCTTTGATCATTTGCATCTCTGTATACCACACTGACAATTCACGCCATGCAACTGATGTCTATCGATATATAACCTCTGAGCTCGTACGTCTCAGAGAAGGGTGTTAAGCAAGAGAATAAATTCTCCACCACCAAATAGATATATATTTAATAGAGATCAATCAACCCAGAATAAAATCCAATGTCAAACACACATCCATTTAATAGTTCATTCTGGGTTTGAACGAAACCGGAGGCACCTTATTCCTCGTCCCGTATATCCAATACAGGAGAGAGGTCCTTTCATATCCGATCGATCTCCAAGTACGTCTGGACGATCACAACTTATAACCTTATCTTGGGTATGCCACCCAATCAAAACATCAATAATCATAAAAACGATGTGAAGAGCTCCGATCTTCAACCATCGTCTTCATCGTTGACTTATCTTCGAACCAATTATTCAGAATGGGTATAAACCCGACCTTTCCGAATAACTCACGTATATTATAAACAAGTGCCGTAAAAGCACAACATACACCTCATTCCAATCCATAATATTCTTTTATTTAAATATTCACATCATTAAGGAAAGGTTCCTATTAATTTTATCAAAGATAAATTTATAATTTATTCTTTAATCTTCCTTTGGTTATCAATTCAAACCAAATTAAGGTTTATCCAAACTAGTCGGGATTAACGCACCTTACCGAAGTAATCATTTGTTTAATTTCCCAATCCCAACCTATTCATCCCATGGAGAAAAACTGGTAATACTTCATATCTAACATCACGGTGCTATTGGTAAATTTAATTACCATTTCACGTTCAAATCTAATTAAAGATTTTACTATCGCTTGGAGTTAAACGGGTGCTACTCCGTTCTTGATCATTTCCTGAATTTGATAATTTAAATTATCACATTCCCTTCTTAGTCTAATTAAAGATTCATTAAAACTCCACTTAGTTTTAATCTTCCCAAAAATCAATATTAATGATTATTTAAGTTTGGAAACACAAACATGCCGCATCGACAATCTACACCGTACTATTGATTTCTTCCGTTGTATAACCTTTAAACTCGTACATCTTAGAGAAGGGTGTTAAGAAAGAGAATAAATTCTCCGCCACCAAATAGATATATATTTAGCAGAGATCAACCATACAGTTCGAAATACAATGTCAGGCATGTAATCCTATCTCCAAATGGGTTAAAGAACTAATGTCATTTAAAACACAGTTCACGATAAACCCAAATCACATTCCATTAATTATGGAATCTTAATGGAAAATAGACCAGTATATAATCGATATCAATTTCCGTATCCGACTAACAATATAAGAATAATGACAAAGCTTTTAAATTCCCTATATATTAACAGTCATCCTCCACAGAAGCTGACTTCGATTATTGTCAAATCAAATTTCATTCAATTCCAATTTATTTTATTAAATTGAAAGACTTTACTTTGGAAATTTTCCATTAAATCTTAATAAAAAGATTTATAAATTCCAAATCATATTTCACTGTAAATCGGGTTAAAGAACAAATGTCATTAAAACGCAGTTCACAATAAACCCAATTCTCATTCCATTTTATTCCAATTAAATGTTAATTAACTGGAAACTCTAATAACCTTAATTAAAAGATTTATTCTTCTCACACAGGGTTCAAGAACAGTTTTACTGAAAATACCATTCACGACAAACCCAAAATCCAATTCTTTTATTCAATTCCAATTAAATATTAATTAATTTGAAAACTTCACTAAATCTTAATTAAAAAATTTATTCTTTTTCTCAACTAGGCTTAAGAACAGTGTTATTAAAGACACCGTTAAGGACAAACCTAAAATCCAATTCGATATCAAATACAAGGTTCTGAATAGAAATTATATTGGCTTATATTCAATATCAAATTCTAAAACCAACAAATGTCGTACTGGAAATAACGATATAACTTTATCTTCCTAATTTCCATAACAATATCTGCATAATCACGAAATCCAACTTGGAAATATTCCGAAGATGATTCCCATTCAAATCCACTCCAATTCATAGATTGGAAGTTCTGGTTATATTAAAACCCATTCTCAATCCAATTTATTTATTTAAAAATAATTGGATTATAATTCTAGTTAATAACTAGTTCATTTCGATAAAAAAATATTTTTACCTTTTCAAATATGGAATTTTTCATCCCAATTCTTTCTAAATCATTTATTATAATTTTACACAAATTATCAATATTTTTAATAATTTACAAAGGCCCTTTCAGTCGATTTCCATAAACGGTCATCGAACTGCACTTACAGCGACCTTTTCCAAATTTGATTTGGACATAATTCCAAATCCAGCCATTAGATTTTAAATCTCTTATATTCGTTGGAAATCTCTTTTTGATACGAACCCAACAGTTCCGGTTTTAGGAGAATCTGACGGTCGGATCTCCCATAATATCAATTCGAAGTCAATGGACGAAATTCGTGAACGGTCGCGTCGGGGCACGTTCTATTCAGGCCATTAAATATATATAAAATATATTATATATTTTATCGATTTCCATTTAAAACATATTTTATAAATCGTTTGTAAATTCATTTTAAAACGATTCTAACTTCATTTTCAATTTTAAATCAAAATTGAATATTCTAAATCATTATAATATGTAAATGATAATATTTTCAACGTATCAGGTTTTGAATCATTTCCTTTCCGATATTCATTATAAAAATGAATAAAATCAATATAAATATCATTCGCATTAAAATGGCACAAACCTAATCAACACGGCTTATATATTTCAGTATTTTCGTGCCTATCCCAAATCGGACATTAAATCAGATTTTAATCCTTTACTGAATATTATTTTAAAATATTCGTTATTTTAAAATATTCGTTATTTCCGAATTGGAATCAGGCACCATCAACTACCATATAATTTTATTTATATGGATTTCATACACAGATGTACACAACAATAATCAAACACAGTCAACCGTCATCCAGAGTGCAATACACAACTGCATAAGCATTAAATATAAATAATTAACGCTTACAACAGTCTGTCAACCCATCGATTGACATGCAACTAAACAATTGGGATTAGTGTACATCAAATATCATCCCAATACCCGTGTGTGAATTCAATCAACACACACAGATTTTATTTGTGCCGTTGGGCGATGTGTAAAATATATTATCCCAATCAATATCAGTCAAATGAGTGTATATAAACAAATCGTCCGATTTGTAAATGAATATTTATTTTTATTCATATACTCGTTAGAAATTATATTTTTTAACGATAAAATATTTATTTCTACATATGAATATTTTATATAGTTCATTTATACAATAAAAATGATAATTTTATTGCTTAAACATATTTAAGAAAATTTTTGCAACATAACGGCGCGATACTAGAACCGGAATAAGGTCTAGCCTTATCCCTCGCCTAATATTGGATCATGCCATATACATACCAATTCTAATCAATTCAACTCACATCCCAAACCGAATCAAACAAATAAATCAACGAAAACAAACAACCAACCATCCATGGTTTCAATCAAAGGTGTCAGGTGCTACTAAGCACCGTCTGCATCCTAGTATATATATTTAACTAGAAAATAATTAGAGTGAGAAGTTCTCACCTTTGGGATCCACTCCGCCAGTTTTATTTCTGAATTTCTGAACAGTTTGGATTTGGATTCGTTTCCAGTCGGTTCCATCGCAATCTGTTTCACACGATTTTTATATGAAAAATCACATTTTTAACATTGCTATATATGATTAAAAATCACATTTCTATTCTTATACTGTTCATATAAAACTCTCATTTTTTTACCGCTATTCATATAGTAAAATCATATTTTTATTTCAAACCTATTTATATAAAAATCGTATTTTTATTTTGCTAATCATATTTTTTACTTCAATGTCTTTTATATAAAAATCATATTTTTATAGCGCAATTATATAAATAAAAATCTAATTTTTATATCTCTATATGTATAACAAAAATCCTATTTTTATAACAAAGCTATATGCATAAAAATCATATTTTTATTTCAAATATATATATATATATATATAGATCATATTTTTATTTCAAATATATATATATATATATATAAAGATCATATTTTTATTAGTTCTCTTTTGTTATTAAAATCAAAATTTTAATATTTTTCTATCTACATAATAATCATATTTTTTTAAAACAAATTCATTTATAATAAAAATCATATCTTCATAAATTGGTTTTCTAAATAAAAATCATATTTTTATTTAAGCTATATATGTAAAGATCACATTTTTAATATATATAAAAATTCTTATTATAATTTCAAAGCTATTTCTATAAAAATTTCATTTTTAATAATGTTATTAAAATATAAAAAGAAAGAAATCAGAAATTTACTAATTAAATAACACATATAAAAAACTCACATTTTCTATCGAGCTCGAGCTGGAGGTGGAGGGGGCTGTTAGGTGGAGGCATCGCTCAGGGGGTGGCGTAGGCATCAGGTAGTGGTGCTGGGCCCACTACGGCGACAGCGGTTAGATTTGACTAGGGTTTTTGGGGGGCGACTGGAGGAGGAAGGGGGCGGAGGGAAGGGGAGATTGCGTGGGGGAGTTAACGGGGAGGGCGGCGGTCCTGGTGGGGCGTTGGCGGCATGGGGAGGGAGCGACGATGGGTCTGGGAAGGGGCATCGGGTTTTTAAAATTTGGGGCCGCGTTATTTGGGAGGGTAGGTTTAGGTTTTCCCAAGGGGTATATATAATTTAAATATTTTAATTATCCAAAAGGTCAAATTTTCCTTCGAACTCTAAATCGATCCCAACGACTGTCGCCCTTAGCAAAATACCCCCATTTTGAACACAATGGGATATGTTTGGTAATTCTATTCCATCATTTCAATCAGTTTTCATTAAAATTACAATATAAATTAATATAACGTTCAAAATTGATTTAACGTACATCTTAATTTACTGGGGTCACACACTGACTCCAAAAATCCCAGAAAAATAAATCTAGCTATGTTTTGATGATACGGTCCTAACAAAACTAATTTCGTCGAATTCGGAGACCGTTTGAAAAACGTTTAATTTCCAGTTGATTAAATTCAAATTGAAATTACCAAACACGTTTAAATTCACCACGCTCACATATTAATTCCAAAATTTATGAAAATTGGAATCTAACAATAATTTGACATTCCGGATCCAACAAAAGTGGTTTCATCGAAAAAGGAGGTCATTTGAAAAATGGCTATTTTTAAGGGCTATATATATAAATTCCATAGCGACTATTCTGAATTTTCAACTGGACATGACTTTTTTATTCCCATTATGAAATCTTTATTTTTCACATTCATTAGAAAGATAATTTTAAATAGATTCTAATATTTCTGGTTTTACTGAAATCCGATTTATTTTGAATCATGTACATTCATTTGAAATTAGAAATCAAATTTTCAAACTACCGCGCCATTTCAGGCTCGTTATATAATTAAAATAAAATTGTTCGTTCAAACTACGATTAAAATAAATTTTTAATCGTTATTATTTAAAATAATTCATTTTAAATATTCAAAATTCATTAAAATTGCTATAATAAATATTTTAAATTGGTTCTGATTTTCCGTGTTATTACAATCTCTCCCACTTAAAATCTTTTCGTCCTCGAATAGGAACGAAGATGAAAGTTGTTTAACTAACCAACTCAACTTTCACTCTGGCGTTCATTCTTCAACTTTTCAGTTTCTATGAATTTTCTATTTTTTCTGAAATTTGGCTAACACCCTAAATTTTTGAAAAATTTCGCCATGACCTATTTTGTATGGGGAGACATTTAAAACCACAACTAGCCACGCAGGGCCCTCAGCAATCCAAAAGAAAAAGAAAAGGCCAAGCGGCTAGCCAATCGGCTTATAAAATCATCAAAACCCACTAAATTAGTAAACATGTACCTAATTTTCAGGCATAGAATTTATTCCTCTTCTTATCTTCCATGCTATGACCTGTTCACACATATATATGTACATTATGCAATTTCAAACAATTTTCAATTCAGTTCAAAATTTGATTCGATTTGGCTAATTTTACCTTTCGTTTTCATTTTGGTTTTATTAATTATCATTCCAATATTTTTATTAGTTACACTAATAATCAAATAACATAACCAGCAACCAATTTGTGAATTTTCTTTTCAAACATGTATCTTTAATATATACAGTTAAAATCATATTTTTTGATGTCAAATCACAATAATATATTCTAACTATATTTTGGTTCTCACACCAGTCAATTGGAAATATATAGATATCCCACTTTCAGAACTCAAACATAAACATTGATGATACTAGTTATCATCAGTATCATCTTCGGGCGACTAGAGTGTGATTCTATATCCATCAAGTATAATTGAGGCTTTGTATACACGTGGATCAGACGTATATTCAAAATCTCTATATACCCGATAGTCCAAATCAATTTAAAATTAAATATTCAAATATGTATTATATGGTTTAAATTTTCAAAACAAAATTTGTTTACATTTTTATTTTAAAATAACACTCTTCACACTCGTTCTAGGATACTACTAATCCTATCTCTAACGAGTCTTTCTATTGGATATTACTAATCCAATCTCTGATGAATTCTCTCGTTTGATTCTAATGTGTCTTGTTCTTAAGCTCTGTAAACCAAAGCTCTGATACCACAATGAAACGACCCAAACTTCCCCATAAGGGCAAACCTAGATTGAATTGAGAATACGACAAATCAGAACACAAACAGCAGAACGTTTTATTTCTTATTACAACAATTACATCAGAGTACAAGAATATAACAGAGTATGAATAAATAATATACATTTGACAAATATCAGAGATTCAAATTACAAAGAAGCGGAAAAATGATACATAATACAACTGAAAGAAATATATGGAACAGAGCTTTCCGAGTATAGTTCCAGTTGTAATCCAGGATCCTGTGAATATAATATCTGTACTAACTTCCCATGTGGAAAATAGGGGCACCAAGAGTTTAGGTTAAAACAATAAACTCCAGATCAGTCATGTGACTGGTGTGAGAACTAAAACAGTTATCAAATCTTTACTTTAGAATAAAGTAAATCAAGGGACTACGCCGTATAACACGGAACGGGTTTCCTCCCAAGAATACCAGTGCATAAAACAAATAGCGCAATGCTTTTTGAAAAAAATGAAGCTATTACAAGACACATGTTCCATCACACAATGAACGCAAGACAGAGGATAGAGTTTTACCTTATAATAGCCGAACATGCTCGGTACGTTTAAAACAAATCATTTTGATACTAAGTGTATAGTGTATAAAACAGCTTCAAATATAAATGTATTAACCATAGACATCATAATATCCCATGCTACTATGTCTCCATACTAGTTCTGCAATTAAAACCGCAAAGTCACGTATTAGAAGTTGGATTCCATCTATGAACCAAGGCAAGGGATCGTCCTTACTGCTTCGAGACTCTCTAGCCCCAGCCTTAGGATCAGAGCTCGAGTGACCCTTGGATCTTCAGGGCCGGTCCTCTCTTACGTTTGAGTATTGGTAATTCCTGAACAATACGTTTTCCTACCCTATGGGGCATAAGTATGGTCAGTATGTCGACCATATCCATCCATCGGCCCCGCAGTGACCGACATATCCGAGGTACCTCGCTTTCCATCATCCACATAAGTAAAAATGTTTGGGCTCCATACCATGACACCACTCCTAGCTAGAAGGAAACACATGTTCTCCCTACAATCCTCTCCCGTTTCTGGTTCATAACGGGGTGTGAGGCTCGTAAATTGACGCTATACACAAAGCTATGCTATATTAAAGCAGTTCTTTGATCATCCACCACAAGACTCTGCTTTTCAACAGAAGCCTTGATCATTTGCATCTCTATATACCACGCTGACAATTCTCGCCATGCAACTGATGTCTATCAATATATAACCTCTGAGCTCGTACGTCTCAGAGAAGGGTGTTAAGTAAGAGAATAAATTCTCCGCCACCAAACATATATATATATTTAATAGAGATCAATCAACACAGAATAAAATCCAATGTCAGACGCACATCCACTTAATAGTTCATTCTAGGTATAACGAAACCAGAGGCACCTTATTCCTCGTCCCATATGTCTAATATAGGAGAGAGGTCCTTGCATATCCGGTCGATCTCCAAGTACGTTTGGACGGTCACCACTTATTACCTTGTCTTGGGTGTATCGCCCAATCAAGACATCAGTAATCATCCAAACAATGTTAATAACTCCGGTCTTCAACCATCGTCTTCATCGTCGACTTATCGTCGAATCAGTTATTCAGAATGGGTATAAACCCGGTCTTCCCGAATAACTCGCGTATTTTATAAATAAGTGCCATAAAAGCACAATATACGCCTCATTCCAATCCAGAATATTCTTTTATTTAAATATTCTTATCATTAGGGAAAGGTTCCCATTAATTTTATCAAAGATAAATTCTTTTAAATTTATTCTTTAATCTTCATTTGGATATCAATTCAAACCAAATTAAGATTTATCGAAACTAGTCGGGATTAACGCACCTTACCAAGTAATTATTTGTTTAATTTCCCAATCCCAACCTATTCATCCTAGGGAGCAAAACTGGTAATACTCCATATCTAACACCACGATGTTATTGGTAAATTTAATTACCATTTCACATTCAAATCTAATTAAAGATTTCACTATCGCTTGGAGTAAAACTGGTGCTACTCCATTCTTGATCATTTCTCGAATTTGATAAATTAAATTATCACATTCTCTTCTCTGTCTAATTAAAGATTCATTACAACTCCACTTATTTTTAATCTTCCTAAAAATCAATATTAATGATTATTTAAGTTTGGAAACACAAACATGCCGCATCGACAATCTACACCGTACTATTGATTTCTGCCGGTATATAACCTCTAAGCTCGTACGTCTTAGAGAATGGTGTTAAGCAAGAGAATAAATTCTCTTCCACCAAACAAATATATATTTAGCAGAGATCAACCATACAGTTCGAAATACAATGTTAGGCATGTAATCCTGTCTTTAACTGGGTTAAAGAACTAATGTCATTTAAAACACAGTTCATGGTAAACCCAAATCACATTCCATTAATTATGGAATCTTCACAAAAAACAGATCAATATATAATCAATGTCAATTTCTGTATTCGACTAATAATATAAATGGAATAACGACAAAGCTTTTTAAATTCCATATATATTAACAGTCTTCCTCCATAGAAGCTCACTTTGATAAATCAAATTGAATTCCATTCAATTCCAATTTAGTTTTTGGAAGACATTACTTTGGAAAATTTCCATTAAATCTTAATCAAAAGATTTATAAATTCCAAATCACATTTCACTGTAAATCGGGTTAAAGAGCGAATGTCATTAAAACACAGTTTACAATAAACCCAATTCACATTCCATTTTATTCCAATTAAATGTTAATTAACTGGAAACTCTAATAACCTTAATTAAAAGATTTATTCTTCTCACACAGGGTTCAAGAACAGTGTTACTGAAAACACCATTCACGACAAACCCAAAATCCAATTCTTTTATTCAATTCCAATTAAATATTAATTAATTTGAAAACTTCACTAAATCTTAATTGAAAGATTATTTTTCTTTTTCTTGACTGGGTTTAAGAATAGTGTTATTTAAGAACCGTTAACGACAAACCCAAAATCCAATTCGATATCAAATAAAAGGTTCTAAATAGAAATTATATCGGCTTATATTCAATATCCAGTTCTGAAACCAACAAATATCGTATCGGAAATAACGATATAACTATATCTTCCAAATTTCCATAACAATATCTGCATAATCACGAAATCCGACTTCGAAATATTCTGAAGATAATTTCCATTCAAATCCACTCCAATTCATATATTGGAAATTCTGGTTATATTAAAACCCATTCTCAATCCAATTTATTTATTTAAAAATAATTGGATTATAATTCTAGTTAATAACTAGTTCATTTCGATAAAAATATATTTTTATCTTCTCAAACATAGAACTGTTCATCCCAATTCTTTCCAAATCATTTATCATGATTTTACACAAATTACCAATATTTTTAATAAATTTATTAAGGCCCTTTCAGTCGATTTCCATAAACGGTCATCGAACTGCACTTACAACGAACTTTTCCAAATTTTATTTGGACATAATTCCAAATCCAACCGTTAGATTTCAAATCTCTTATATTCGTTGGAAATCTCTTTTCGATACGAACCCAACAATTCCAGTTTAAGGAGAATCCGACGGTCGGATCTCCCGTAATATCAATTCGAAGTCAATGGTCGAAATTCGCGAACGGTCGCGGCGCGTTCTATTCAGGCCATTAAATATATATAATATATGTATTATATATATTTCGTCGATTTCCATTTAAAACATATTTTATAAACTCGTTTTAAAGCGATTCTAACTTCATTCTCAATTTTAAATCAAAATTGAATATTCTATATCACTATAATATATAAATGATAATATTTTCAAAACTTACAACAGTCAACTGTCATCCAGAGTGCATTACACAACTGAATAAGCGTTAAATATAAATAATTAACACTTACAATAGTCTGTCAACCCATCTATTGACATGCAACTAAACAATTGGGATTAGTGTACGTCAAATAACATCCCAATACCCGTGTAGGGTTTCAATCAACACACAAAGATTTTATTTGTGCTGTTGGGTGATGTGTAAAATATATCGTCCCAATCAATATTAGTCAAATGAGTGTATATAAACAAATCGTCTATTTTTAAATGAATATTTATTTTTATTCATATACTCGTTAAAAATTATATTTTTAACAACAAAATATTTATTTCAACATATGAATATTTTATATAGTTCATTTATACAATAAAAATGATCTTTTTATTGTTCTAACATATTTTATAAAATTTTGGCAGCATAACGGCGCAATACTAGAACCGGAATAAGGTCCAGCTTTATCCCTAGCCTAATACTGGATCACGCCATATACATACCAATTCTAATCAATTCAACTCACATCCCATACCAAATCCAAACAAATTAATCAACCAAAACAAAAAACCAAATATCCATTGTTTCAATCAAAGGTGTCGGGTGCTACTAAGCACCGTCTGCATCCTAGTATATATATTTAACTAGAAAATAATTAGAGTGAGAAGTTCTCACCTTTGGGATCCACTCGGCCATTTTTATTTCTGAATTTCTGAATAGTATGGATTTGGATTCGTTTCCAGTCGGTTCCATCGCAATCTGTTTCACATGATTTTTATATTAAAAATCACATTTTTAACATCGCTATATATGATTAAAAATCACATTTTTATTCTTATACTGTTCATACAAAAATCTCATTTTTTTTACCACTATTCATATAATAAAATCATATTTTTATTTCAAATCTATTTATATAAAAATCGTATTTTAATTTTGCTAATCATATAATATAAATCATATTTTTACTTCAAAGTCTTTTATATAAAAATCATATTTTTATTGTGCTACTATATAAATAAAAATAGAATTTTTATATCGCTATACACATAATAAAAATCATATTTTTATAACAAAGTTATATGCGTAAAAATCATATTTTTATTTCAAATATATATATATATATATTTAAAGATCATATTTTTATTTCAATAATATATATATATATATATATATATATATATAAAGATCATATTTTTATTAATTCTCTTTCATCATAAAAATCACATTTTTAATATTGTTCTATCTACATAAAAATCATATTTTTTGAAACAAAGTCATAAGAATCATATCTTTATAAATCGGTTTTCTAAATAAAAATCATATTTTTATTTAAGCTATACATACATAAAGATCACATTTTTAATATATATATATATATATATAAATTCTTATTATAATTTCAAAGCTATTTCTATAAAAAATTCATTTTTAATAACGTTATTAAATAAAAAAAGAAATCAAAAATTTACTAATTAAATAACCCATATAAAAAACTCATGTTTTCTATCGAGCTCGAACTGGAGGTGGAGGGGGCTGTCAGGCGGAGGCGTCGGTCAGGGGGCGGCGCAGGCATCAGGTGGTGGCGTTGGGCCCACTACGGTAGCAGCGTTAGAATTGACTACGGTTTTGGAGGGGTGACTGGAGGAGGAAGGAGGTGGAGGGAAGGGGGAGATGGCGTGGGGGAGTCGACGGGGAGGGCGGCGGTCCTGGTGGGGCATCGGCGACAAGGGGAGGGAGCGACGATGGGTCTGGGAAGGGGCATCAGGGTTTTACAATTTGGGGGTGCGTTATTCTGGGAGGGTAGGGTTAGGTTTTCCAAGGGGGTACATATAATTTAAATATTTAATTTTCCAAAAAGTCAAATTCTCCTTCGAACTCCAAATCTATCCCAACGACTTTCGCCCCTAGCCAAATACCACCATTTCGAACACAATGGGATATGTCCGGTAAGCCCATTCCATCGTTTTAATCAGTTTTCATTAAAACTACAATATAAATTAATATAACGTTCAAAATTGATTTTAATGTACATTTTAATTTACCGAGGCCACATACTAACTCTGAAATCCCAGAAAAATAAATCAAGCTATATTTTGACGATACGATCCTAACAAAACTAATTTCGTCGAACTTGGAGACCGTTTGAAAAACAGTCAATTTCTAGTCGATTAAATTCAAACTGAAATTACCAAACACGTTTAAATTCACCACGCTCACATATTAATTCCAAAAATTATGAAAATTGGAGTCTAGCAATAATTTGACATTCTGGACCCAACAAAAGTGGTTTCATCGAAAATGGAGGTCGTTTGCAAAATGGCTATTTTCAAGGGCTATATATATAAAAATTCCATAGCGACTATTTGGAATTTTCAACTGGACATAACTTTTTATTCCCGTTATGAAATCTGGATTTTTCACATTCATTGGAAAGATATTTTCAAACGGATTCTAATATTTCTAGGTTTACTAAAATCCGATTTATTTTGTATCCTGTACATTCATTTGAAATTCGAAATCGAATTTTCAAACTAACGCGCCATTTCAGGCTCGTTATATAATTAAATAAAATTATTCGTTCTAAATTCAACTAAAATAAAGTTTTAGTCATTATAATTTAAAATAATTCATTTTAAATATTCAATATTCATCAAAATTGCTAAAATAAATTTTTTAAATTAGTTCTGATTTTCTGGGTTGTTATATATATATATATATGTATGTATGTATATAAATAAATATTGTAACATTAACTTGTAAATGCTAACATAACTTTTATTATCTATTCGCCGCGTTGATTTCATAGTTTATACTTGTAGTATAAAACCAAATAGAAAAACTGATTTGCCGTAACTTTCATAACAAGATGCATAACATATATACAACCAAGATTCAAATCAAATTTAATATCATGTAAGTAATTATGATCAAGCATCATAATTATAATGCCATGATACTATGTGTATTGACCATGTAGTCGTGATCACAACATTTAACAATATTATGAATGCTCAGTAATAAAATTCTGGATATGTTATACATGCATGAGTATTACAGTTTTATTTAATAAAATCCTGTAATGACTTAATGTGTTCAGTTTTGGTCAATATCATTGAAGCAAATGTTTTTAAGCATCAGGTATTACATAGAATGAGGATTTTACAGATCTTCCATTATATATAGAAAAATGGCATTATATCCTCTACTATAAATTGTAAAATGATTTCTTTTTAAAAAAAATTGTATCTTGATACAAGTGTTTAGACACATAGTATAAAACAATTAGCAAGTCATATTTCCTATGGTTTCAAAATCAGATAGCATAATTCACGTATTTATCATTATAAATATGGGATTAGTAGACTGCACCTTTACATGCATGTTAAGTACATATATGTTATTGTATTCTTGCTTCTAAAATACATCACATATATATTTTACGGAATGGTCAAAATCATAAAAACATTTATTATGATTTAAACTTATTTTTGAACATTATAAATATAATGAGAAATCAAAACCCAAAAAAATTATGTATGAATCACCAATTCATGTTGTGCAATCCTGTGACCCTTTTGATCTGAAGTCAAAATATAATCAAATGTTATGTTTTAATGAAAACACTATTTTAAAACAGTTTTTCATATAAATGAATTCAGTAAATCAAATCCAAATATAAAATATATATTACTGATTACCAATCAGTAAAATTTTGGCTTCTGTAAAATTAGAAGGAGTATGACATGGTCAAGATTTTAACATCCTTAATCAAACAGATTTTTGATTTTATATTCAGGTTAAAGATCAAATCAAAATAAAATTCTCTCAACAAATTTCCATAAATTTTGATTTCATTAAATCAAAATTAATCTAAAAACAATTTTACTGATTTATCAATCAGTAAAATGGTTTTTGATCCATAAAAAAAAATATAACAAAGTCTGGTTAAAATACTTATCAATTAAACATTATGATACCTATATCTTCCAGGAATTAATTGTTTAAATCTGAATACATCAAGCCAGATTTCCAAAGTTCAGATTATAAATATAATAGGTAAAAGTGGAAATACATTAGACTTAGTATCATATATTAATTTACCTATTCTATTCAGATTTTATAACAAAAAAAATTTGTTTGTCCTGAAACCATTTCATATCCAAAATTTCTAGGGATCATTATTTTGGATGATTGAACTAAATAGCCATTTCATTACTTATACTTGGTTCACTCAAATGAACAGATCCAAAATTAATTTTAATACATACAGATTAAACCACTTACATAATATATGATAGGGCAGAATATTTCAATATTGGATAATCATGAAATATTAACCAACCTAACCATTTCACATTTGTATCATATAAAAACTGTATTTTACACTAAAACATTTAAATCTGAAATGAATTCCTGTTTCATCTCTATTACAAGTTTGTGCAGGAAACAATGTTCGTAGCACTTCTGTGTCTGGAAGAGATGCAGTATAAAGTTTAGTTTCATGAGTTGTTGACTTTAACCCAGATCTAACAATCAAATGATTTAGGTAAAAAAATCACAATGTAAACTCAATAAACTGTTTTCGTAAACCCTGGCTCTGATACCATTGTTGGAAATTATGGGTTAATTCGACCTAATCGAAATCCTTAATTTTAACATTTAATACTTCAAAATGTACCGATCTATGCAAAAACAATAAATCGAAATTTCATACCTTGCGTGCTTGTAAAATCTCCAATTTTTAGTCGTCTTTAATTGCTTTGAATTAGCTGAAACATGGAAGGATCGAATCATTAGCTCAACAATGCGCTGGCCTCTATTGGTTATCCACACGAACTCTTTTCTTTCGATTAAATCAAAGAGGAAAAAAAATTCTGGTGCTAGCCAACATATCTCAAATTTGCGTGAAAAGGTAGGTTAGGGATTCTATTTTCAATCTAATATTGAAATAAAATGACGGTTCCGCTCTACATCCAGAAAGGGAATGGTCAAGCCGTTATATATTAAGTGTGCGCCATCAATTAAGGGAACCACTTGTATACCATTTCAATGCAACATAAAATATCAACCAAATCGATATTTTATTTATCCAATATATGTTCTTTCTTTATCACGGTCTAAGTGTGTGATCCTACAGGTTATTATAACGTTAACAATACATCGCTGCTTTCCAAGTCATAATAAGATCAATAATTCAATACAACTTTTCCGTGACCAGTGTATCAATGTAATATAATCCTTTTAAACCAGTATATCCAGAATTAAACTCGAGGCATGCAACGTATCACCCTCTTTATAATTTAATCCATTTATCTTGATCAATGAGTAAACTGTTTAAAACAAATCAATATTTGAGCACAGCCATGCATTTCACAGCCTCACTTAATCAAGAGGCCCATGATATTACTACAAATATATTGTAGGTTTAAATTCCATTTAGATCATTCATAGTTTTCATTCGATTCGAGATGTATCCAATAATCACTGTTATCGTCTACTCTATTACAAGTAACTTAGATGATATCAAAACACAAATATCCTCAAACAAAAGTCACTATGAGAATAACTTATGATACTATTAATTATATTCCATGTAGGTTTCTCATGTTGGGTCAACCGAATATGCTATTCTCCAATACGTATTTATGTCTTCACATTAATATCACATATATTAATGATCAATAAGATGTGATCATTAGTCAATCAACGTACTAATCTCAATGTTTTATTGTTGTCCTATATAAACAATAAAACTTGACTGGGACATTTAAGAATTATAATACTTAATATATTATATATTCTCAAGTTCAAGTCTTACTCAGACTATATAATTCTGTATTATTATTATTCTAAGGACTTCTATTATGTTTATATTTATATTACGCAGTAAATATAACATAATATAATATGATTTATTCCAAATAAAATGATAACATTAACAATGTTATTAATTACATCAGACGGATTGCCTCTAGGGCATAAACTCTAATGGTTAGGTGAGTGGATCAAAATTATACCATTTTAAATAATGGTATATTTATCGTTTGTACTTCCCATTGTATTAAATCTGCCTGGATAATTTGTAATTTGTGGAAAATTGATTATTAAACATGTTAGAATGTGAGAAAAGGATAACTGTTGTATATAGACCCATTTTAATAATTTGTTAATTGAATATCGTAAATCAAGTTATAATGAAATTGCAATAATTGTGGTAATTAGGATTAAATCTGTTGAGAACCTTTCTGTTATGCAAGTTTGTTTCCATAAACCATATGCCTGAATAGGAAATTACTGTAAATGCCGTAATTATGGAATTTACTATAAACTTGAATAATTGCTTAAGGATATTATTGTCCCAAATGATTGTCAATATAAATACAGTAAAATTTGGAAGAACATATATACCTAAATTGGATGGAAAAATTTACAATAATTGGGAAATTGTAAATAACAGTACTAAGACACGAGGTTAAGTTCAACTTGTGGTAGAAGTCTGCCCAGAACCGCCTGGCAAATCCAACATCCACGAGTCGTCATCTTAATGTGAGAGATCTGGTGCATTAACATACATATATAAATATGTGTACATAACAGAAAGAAATAAATGGCATTAATTGTAATTAATAGAAATAAATGAATGTTACAATAGTATAAGATTTGGAATGAACGGGGAATGATAATAACCTACTATGAATAAGTAAGAATGAAAGAGTGGGAGATAATAGGTAGGCTTGTCCTAGGGACAAGTGGGGATTATGACATAGGTTATAACAAATGGAAAGAAACTTATTGAAAAACCTTAATTAAAAAAAACTAAGTAAATAAGTAAAAAACAACACGAGGCTGTATTAAACCAAGTCATGGTTAATGAATAAGAATAAAGTAGTTTTATTATTAGTAGACTTATAAATGGGAGTTATGAAGTCAAATAGTAGAAAGTAATAATAAGCGGAAGCCCGGTCAGGCATCATAAGACTGAATGAAGTACGAAAACTTATGAAATGAAATAAGTTGTACTTAATAATATATATATATATATTAAGTAACATGGTAAACATGAGGCTGTTGATTGAGAAAAGGTGTACCTAATTATACATTAAGTAGAACATGTTATTGTAAACTATAAACATTGATATTGGGCAATGAATGATAGGATAATAATGTAAGAAGATTGTAGATTACAAACCTTGAATTAAAATCTAGAGAATAACATATTATGGGCTTATTAATGAACTTAAATGTGTTAAGTTAAAAAAATGAAATAAATAAGCGAGAGGGTCCATTCCTTAGAGATATAAGGGGCTCAGAGAGAACTTGGTACTTAAATAAGAATTTAATATGATTGGAAAGAACCAAGTTAACTGGAAATCAGATGAGGTAGAGAAAGCGCGACATAGAGTCAACTAATACGTTAGTATGATGCGCTTGGACCAGTCCGCATGTCTGAAGGTGAAGAACCTAATGGGGTAGATCATCGTGGTGTCTGGAGGAACGGGAGGAGCACGTCCATCTGATTACTCTACTAATATTCTACTTGTTGTCGCTGTGGGACTGGAAGGAAGCATGCGGCTTTCAAGCGACATGGTAGGGTACACTGTGGTGGTCCTCTATTGCAGTTCATGCTCAGGATGTACTCGCAGGGATTGCATCTGTGCGTTACCACCAGTTGAGTATACCTTGACTACAATGGTAGTTTGGAATTCAAAAAGCTGTGGTGGTATGGCATTTGGATGATTCGGCGATTTGCCTACAGATAGGCTGGTCAAGACCAAATAGAAGATAATAACCATTGGATACCTGTCATTGGAATTCAGTGTGATGCGGAAAGACTAGAGCTAAACCTATAGACCATCAATCTTTCACTAGCGAGACTTGGTTTTGGGACACGCCAATTTGGATGTAGAATGTTTGCTAGGGGCACACCACTTAGCTCTTGATGTAATCTTTCACTAGTTGAGGGAGGGGTCAGCGTGGGACCATAACCACCATAGAAATGGAAGCCATAGTTTAGAAATATGTACTTTAGGCCTCTTTAGTAGACCTATACAGATATGGAAAAGCTTCCGACTGAGTTTCGTGCATTCAGATGCAGCCCTATTATGGAACTCGGGGTACAGTAGATAGAGGATACATGCACACCCCACCGGATGGTGTATCATGGACCCTAAGGCATTACCCCATGTCAAGAATAAATTCGACCAAGAAAAGTAGACAAGGTAGTCCGTACGCTGACGCAACGTAGCGATGGTGGTCTTGTGCATACCTTCTATGAAGGTCCGTACGCCGCTCCGGCGTAAGATGAGTTTTGCAGACACTTCTGTGGCGTGACAGTGGAACCCGTACGAGGAGGATACCATGGGGAGTACCTTGATATTGGGGCTAGCTACATATACTATATTAGGTAAATCTACGCGGAGGTAGATGAGTACAACGTGCGAGTAAAGCGTTGAGTGCTATTAACCCCAAACACCTAATAAATAAGTAACATAACCGAATGATATATGTATGGTTATTTCAGATCGTATAATTTAGTCCAGTCACCATAACTTGTGTTCTGACCCCCTCCTCATAACATACCCGCAGTTTGGACTTTTGGGCTTAGATATGATAGCTTTGGATACTGGTTATGAAGTATTATTACTTCGGTAAGGCTATATTTGATTATATTATTTTTTATTCCATCCACTGTGAGATGTTTTCTGAGCCTTAATATATTTTATAGCTCTGTCTTTCTGCAGGATACCAGACAAGCCAACTTGGGTTTCGATAGATTGAGCTTTTGGAAAAAAAATCGGCTTGTCGAAATTTGGATTGTTATAGAGGCCTTTACTTCGGATCATTCCTCCGATTCCTATTTCTCTAGTTGTCGTTGGCACCTTGGCGGCCACTCCCTTCATTCTGTATCAATGCTGACTTCAACTTTCCCAGAGCTGTTACCTGATTGCTTGATAGCGACATTGCTTTGGATATCCTCTCTTACGAATTCACTGGGTCTTTTTCTTTGATTCATGTATACCTCTTCCTGCCGCTAGCTTTCTCATAAAACAATTCTGTGGTTATCAGTGGCTTTCCAACTAGGTACTTCCCGAATTCAATATCTTTATCTACTCTGTTATTAACGCCATCAAGATAGTTTGTTCGTGGGGATTACTGACTTGAGTAACTGCTAAATTGAAACGATAAAAATATGACTTCAAAGTTTCCCTGGGAGCTTGCTTAACTACTGAAAGCTCGATGATGTTCTTGGATTTCTGGGCGTGCAAACGAAATTGATTCAGGAATCTCTCGCTTAACTATTTGAAGTTGGAAACCGATCGCGGTGGAAGTCGGTTGAACCATATCATAGCTGCATCCACCAGGTATATCGGAAAAGCTTTGCACTTTACAGAATCTGGAGCCGCAACGACATTCATGTACCAGGAATATCTCATCAAATGCTGATTCAGATCAGTTCTTTCTGCATAACGGTTCATAGTGGGTAGGTTGAATCGTCTTGGAAACTGGACGTCCAATATCTCATCGGTGAAGTGCGTATGGCTGCAATCAATACCCAAGTCTTCATTGGTGTAGCCTCTATTATCAGCCATTATTTGAAGTAACATTGCTTCTACTTCGGTGTTGGTCAAATCCTACTCGAGCTCAGCACTTTCAGCCTTTCGAGACTTTCCAGTCCCTGTTTCAAGCAAAGCTGTTTGATTTGTAATTCGAGAAGCACCCCTTTTCCCCTGCGGTCCCGGTCGGCCACATGACGTGTAACAACCCTGAATTTTGGGGCCAATTTAAAATTTTAAATTTAGTAATTTTAATGAGTTTTGATATTTAAAATAATCTATTTTAAATAATAATGATCACAAATTTGATTCAAATCGAAGTTAGAATGAATAATTTAATTTTAATTATAAAAGGAGTAGAAATAGCGCTGTAGTTTGAAAAGTCAAACTTGAACTTTGACTGACCGTACAGGATGCAAAATTTAACGGATTTTAGTGAAACCAAAAATATTAGAATCTATTTAAAAATATCTTTCTAACAAATCCGAAAAATCGAAATTTCATAGCGGGAATCAAAAGTTATGCCCACTTTAAAATTTAGAAAGGTCGCTATGAAATATATAAAGGTCAAAAATGCTACTTTTCACATACGAAGGAATTTGGACTCGAAACCACTTCCATTGAATTCAAAATGACGTTTCTGCATTGAAAAACAGTAAACACTTATATATTTTGAGTTTCGAAAATTATTGTTTAAAAATGTATTTTTAATATTAAATATATTGGCCTTAAAAATAGCCATTTTTCAAACAGTCTCAGAATTCGACGAAAATAATTTTGTTGGGTTCGTATCATCAAAATAAAGCTAAAAATGATTTTTCGGTAATTTTTAGAATTAATATATAATTATAAATGATTTTTCAGTGTAAACGGACAATTTTTGACTTTAAAAATTCATTAAAAATTTATACGAGCTCAGAATTGAGCGAAATTAATTTTTCTAGGTCCGCAGCATCAAAACATAGCTAAATATATTTTTCGGGAATTTTTGAAGTTAATTTGTGGCACCGTCATATTTAAATGTACGGTGGAAGTTAAAATATTAATTTAATATTGTAATTTTAATAAAACACCCAACAGAATTCGAAATTGGGCCACGAGACCTGTCCCATCGCGTTCAAAAGGCATCAAAACCTTAAGTTTGACAGTCGTTGGGCCTAATTCTGAGTTCGGAGCTAATCGGGCCTTAACGGGCTAATTAAATTAATATAATATTATAAATATATACCTAAACTAATCCCTAAACCCTAGAATTATGTCCAGCCGCCGCACTCCTCATTCCATGGCAGAAACATTCCCATCTTCCTCGACCAAAATCTTCTCATCTACTCCGAATTAGACCACCACTCATATACCAAATCGAAGTGCTCGCCTTCCTCTACATTTCTATACGGTTAGATCTACCCTGGTGGCACACAGACCGAGACACATGCACCCAAACCCGCCGCCTATTCAGCCCGCCGCACCCCCCTAGGCCCCACCGCACTCCACCCCAACCTAGGCGCAAGATGCCCTCCCTCCCCTCTTCGATTTGACACCCTCCGATCGACCGCTAGTTGCACCAATTTCGAGATAAAGGCAGACCTAAATTCGAACGAAATGGGTTCAATAATAACATAAAGAAGCGGCCTTGTTACAGTATGAGGAAGAAAGGTATTAGATGGGTAATTTGTAATTAATTATTTAATTAAAGTGATTAATGATTGAAATGGTATAACTTCCTCAAATCAAAACAAAATTGAACGGTTTCAGGTGCGTTGGAATCGTATTTCTGCGATCTACGTGATGGACTGACGTGAATTGATTTAGAGCTCGGTTAGATTTTGGCGAATTGGAAAGCTTTGGGTGAGAATTTTATTTTATAAAATATGATTATTTATTTATTTATTTATTTAAATTCATTATAAAATCTATATGCATATTATATGAAGTTCATGTTGTGGCTGCATAGATAATTATTTCCATGTGATTGTTCTGTGATGTTTGTAATTCAGATTTGCTTGTTATCGTTAGTGAATGATTGTATGTGATTCCCCTTTTGGATTCATAGATTAGAAATGAAGGATTTGTTAATATATAGATATTCACATTTATGTATGTCATTAGTAAGGGAAGATTTGTCGACATATAAATTGATTTTTGTATGAGAGGGAGGATTTGTTAATAAATAAAATTCACCTTTTATTATGTCATTAGAAATGGTAAATGTGTTAATATATATAAAATTCATTTTTATATGTCATTAGTAATGAAATGGATTTGTTAACATATAAAAATTTACTTTTTATATGTGACTTGTAATGGAAAATCTGTTAGCATATGAAATCCATTTTTGTTATGTCATTAGAAAAGAGAAATTACTTTTAATGTAAAAATATAGGAATGATAAAATCACATTCTTGTCAATATAAAAGAAGCTGTGACAAAATGTTCATATTTTGTTAATATAAAGAAGTGTCAATAAAATCACATTTTTCGTCAAACTTGACTAAAATCATATTTTTGTGAAACTTGAATTATGAAATGCAGAATCGACATTTTGTGTTTAGTTGGAAAAGATTAAACAAAATCTCATTTTGTCGCATTAGAAACTATGAACAAAATCATATTTGTTCGCATTGAAGTTATAAACAAAATCATTATTTTGTTTATATTAAGAAGGTCATAACAAAACCATTATTTTGTTTATATTAAAAAGGTTATAGTAAAATTCATATTTTGTTACATAAGAATGATCAACAAAATCAACATATTTTGTTAAGGAAGTTATGTTGGACTAAATCAACATTTGTGTCACTTTGAAATAAATAAAATAAAATGTATATTTTTATACATTTAAAAGGAAGGAAACAAAATAATCATATTTTGTTTCATTGAGAGAACAAAACTTTTGTTAATTTGATTAAAGAGAACAAAACATCACTTTTGTTAATTTGATCCAAAGGTAAAGAATCAACATTTTTGTTGATTTGATTATAAAGTAAAGAATTAACATTTTGTGTTAATTAGATTTTATGTCCAACAAAACTCACATTTTTGTTAATGAAATTATAAAGACAAACTCACATTTTTGTTAATGTAAAGAATATGATAAAATCCATTTTTGTATGACAAATTCCTTTTTGTTAATGTAAAGAGTATGACAAATTCATTTTTGTTAAGGTAAAGAATAGCGACAAATTCCTTTTTATATGTAAAGAGAGAGATGAAATAAACTCGTGTACATATAAATTCCCTTTTACATGTAATGAGAGAAATGAAGTAAACTGGTTTACGTATAAATTCATTTTATATGTCGTTAGTATTGAAATAATTATGTTAATGTATAAACTCATTTTTATATGTCACTTACAATGAAAGCTTTGTTAATATATAGAATTCCCTTTTATATGTTACTAGGAATGGAAAATATGTTAAGATATAATATTTACCTTTTTTATATATATCATTAGAAGTAATAGAAAAATGTGAATATATAAGAATGACAAATTACTTTTATATGAAGAGTGTAAAGGAAGAATATAAGAATGGCAAAAGATTCATTTTGACAAATATATGAAGGTGACAAAAACACCCATTAGAGTGAAGTTACATTTTATTAGGGAATGTAGGTTAAAATAAAATGAAACATATATTTATTTGTTAATGTGCATACACTGCATATGAAATGAAATATATATTTATTTGTTAATGTGCATACACTGCATATGAAATGAAACATATATTTATTTGTTAATGTTGCATACACTGCATATGAAATGAAACATATATTTATTTGTTAATGTGCATACACTGCATATGAAATGAAACATATATTTATTTGTTAATGTTGCATACACTGCATATGAAATGAAACATATATTTATTTGTTAATGTGCATACACTGCATATGAAATGAAACATATATTTATTTGTTAATGTTGCATACACTGCATATGAAATGAAACATATATTTATTTGTTAATGTTGCATACACTGCATATGAAATGAAACATATATTTATTTGTTAATGTTGCATACACTGCATATGAAATGAAACATATATTTATTTGTTAATGTTGCATACACTGCATATGAAATGAAACATATATTTATTTGTTAATGTGCATACACTACATATGAAATATAACATATATTTATTTGTTAATGTTGCATACACTGCATATGAAATATAACATATATTTATTTGTTAATGTTGCATACACTGCATATGAAATATAACATATATTTATTTGTTAATGTTGCATACACTGCATATGAAATATAACATATATTTATTTGTTAATGGTGCATACACTACATATGAAATATAACATATATTTATTTGTTAATGTTGCATACACTGCATATGAAATGAAGTGCATAGTTAAAATCTTACTTTTGCATATAAAGAGAAGTATTTTAAATGTCATGTAGGAAAGAACAAAAATTCATATTTCTGTTCAAAAAGAAAGTAAAGAACAAATTTTACATTTGTGTTTAATGTAAATCCAAAATCAAAAAGGTTACATTTTTGTCAAATGAAATTAAAAAGGAGAAAAGTTACATTTCTGTTTTAATGGAATTAAAGGAACAAGAAAATTTACATTTTAAGGAAATGGATTTTCATATAAAAAGAGATAAAGTTAGGAATTTACATTTTTATTATGTAAAACAAAAATATGAACTTGCATTGTAAAGAAAATTTGCATTTTTATATGTAAACAAAAGTAAGAATGTGCATTGATGATAAAGACTACATTTTTGTTATGTAACTTAGAATGAGAACTTGCATTGCAAATAAAAATTACATTTTTATTTGAACTAAAGATATAATATTTGCTATGCAAATAAAAATTACTTTTTTTATTTTGAAACTATGATATGCAATTGGCATTGAAAATAAAAATTATATTTTTATTTGTAACTATGGTATGAAATTTGGCAAGCGAACAAAATTTTACATTTTCATATGTAACTATAAGTGAGAATTTGCGATGTAAATTAGAATTACATTTTTATTATGTCATTAAAATATGATATTACATTGTAAATTAAAATTACATTTTTATGATGTCACCTAAGAATAGAATTTACATTGCCATTATAAAAACTCAAGATCATTTTGGTTTTGTATTGAAAGAGATAGGAATTATTATTTTTGTTTGGCATTTAAAAGAATAGCAAAACTATTATTTTTGTTATATTGAAATTAAGCAAACAAAAATATATTCATTTGTATAGAAATGAAGTGGACACCAAAATATGCATGGTTGTTGTAATGGAAATGAAACACAAAAATACTTATTTTTGGTTGTAATTGGAATGATACACAAAACATACATTTTGTGTATAGTATATTTTTGGAAATTGAAAAATAAAAGAAAACATTGTTGCGTGTGATGATATATATATCAATATTGGATATAAATAAGAAGATTTGTTGTTAGCAAAATATAGTAAAATGAAATGGATGAGGAATTATATTTATATAAATTATATATATATAAATTAAAAGTACTTGAATCGAGCATGGTAGTTCACATTTTAGAATCGTATTTTTAATTGATTATACCGTATGATCCGACCGACGGATTTTCCCAAAACTGAAACCGCTAGGTTCGCCTTGGGAAGATCTTTCTAATGATATGATGTATATTAAAAATCCAACGGTTAGATTTAGAGAAACGTGTAAAACAAATTTGGGTGAAAACAGCGCCAAAGTCGCCTGTTGACATGAGACGTCGTTAAATAGAATTTAATTAAAAATAAAGATTGATCGTTATAAATTAATTTTAACGATATGAAATTGCTTTCAAATTTATATATGCGAGAATTATTTGGAAAGTCCGAGTTTACTCTCATTCCAAATAATGATACGACGTTCGAAGAGTTGAAGACGGTGATTGAAGACCGACGATCTTCACATCGAATGGGTGTGTTGCTATTGAGACCCATGATGGGAGTAGCTACCTTGAAGGGGCGACAGTAGTAGCCGTCCGGACGTAGTGTTGATTGCACGGGTTTGGCTTTCGCTCAAACCCAGAGCATAAGCGCGTAAATGGATTGTATGTCTGACATTGTATTCCTTTATACTGTATTCGTTGATCTCTGCTAAACATATATCTGTTTGGTGTTTTACACCCTTCTCTGAGACGTATGAGCTCAGAGGTTATATGTGGGTAGAAATCAATGGTATGATATGGATTGACGATGTGGCATGCTAAGATGCATATGATCAAGGCTTTGTTGAAAAGCAGGCCTTGTGGGATGATCAAAGCATAGCCTGTTTAGGCATAGCTTTGTGTATAGCGTGACTTCATGAGCCTCACACACCGGCGGAGTCTAAAACGGGAGAAGGGAACGCAGGGAGAGCAGCACGTTTCTTTCTAGCTAGAGTGGTGTCAGTGACCTACCAGCCCTGACATTTTACTTATGTGGATGATGGAATGAGGCGCCTCGGATAGGTCCTATAGGACCGGGGAACGTGTGCTTAGGAATTTCCAATCCTATGAGCTGTATTTGAGGACCGGCCCTGCCATTTCCAAGGGTTAACTGCGGGTAATCCTAAGGCATCAGCTAGAGTGTCTCGAATCGGTAAGGAGCTCCTCCCTAGCCTTGACTCAGATGGAAATCCAAATTCCAAATACGACCCTTGCGGTTTTGATTGTATTACTAGTATGGAGGCATAACATATGGTACCTATGCTTCCTAGGATTGATACATTTACTTTGAAATGTTTTAAAACATATACACACTAATAATAATATCGTTTTTATCGTATCAAGCATGTTTGACCATTATAAGGTAAAACCCTATCCTCCGGTTTGCGTTGCATTGTGTGATGGGACTTGGGTCTTATGATGGTTTCATTTTTCTACAAAGCATTGCGTTGTTTTGACGATTTACTTAAATTATGCACGGCAATCCATTGGAATAAAACTCGTTCCGCTTTAGCGGCGTGGTCTTTGGATTTGCCTTATTACTATTAGTTATATTAGTTAAGAATTCTCACACCAGTCCCACGACTGACCCGTTGTTTGTTTCCACTTTTGCAAACTTGGGTGCCCTCTTTTCCACACGGGCAGTCAAGTAGCTTTTTGCAGATATTTATCTCTTTAGCAGGATCCTGGATTGAAGCTCAAAGCTGTGTCCAGAGCATAGAAAAGTCTTCTGCTGAAGGAGTTGAGCTTGTGTGGGTTTAGAAATGCCTTCATCTCTTGGAATCGGTAGTAGCAAAGGTTCTGTCAGACTGGGATCATTAGGGACTAGATGGCGTGCCGCATCTTCTCGTGAACCAAATGAGCCAAATTGGACTTGTTCAAGTTTCTTAGTCTCTCAAGAGGTCTCCTTTGACGTGGACATCATTCGTTCTCCTCCGACGAAGATGAATCTTTTGCTGCATGGCAATGGGTCGGGGAAGGTGTTCTTTGCCTGCGTAGCTCTTCCCATTGCCTGCTCATCACATCCATATTTCCTCGGATTGCAGCACTACCGTGCCTTTGAGCTTCTAGTGCCACATTTTTTTCCTCCATCATGGCATGCAAGTGTAACAACCCGAAAATCTGGGCCAGTTTAAAATTTTTATTTTGGCAATTTTAATGAATTTTGAACATTTAAAATGAATTATTTTAAATAATATCAACGAGAAATTTATATTTAATAGAATCGAACGTATATATTTATATACATCGTCGTTAGAATATAAATAATTATTTATAATTATAAAAAGAATTGAAAATGGCGCGGCAGTTCGATAATTCGATTTCAAACTTCAATTGGATGTACCGGTTGCAAAACAATCCGGATTTTAGTAAAACCAAAAATAATGGGATCTAATAGAGAACATCTTTCTAACAAATCCGAAAAATTGAAATTTCATAGCGGGAATCAAAAGATATGTCCAGTTGAAAATTCTGAATAGTCGCTATGGAATTCAGGCCCTTAAAAATAGACATTTTGCAAACGACCTCGGATTTCGACGAAACCACTTTTGTTGGGTCCGCGATGTCAAATTATTGCTAGATTCCAAATTTCATAATTTTTCGAATCAATATGTGAGCGTGGCAAAGGAAAACGTGTTTGACCAGTTTTAGTTGATTTTAATCGACTGGAAAATGGCCATTTTTCAAACGGTCTCAGAATTTAATGAAACTAGTTTTGTTAGGACCGTATCGTCAATACGAAGCTAGAAAATATTTTTCTGGAATTTTTCGAGTTAGTATGTGACCTTGGTAAATTGAAATGCGTGTTCAAATTCAATATATAGAGTTATATGTTGATTTTGACGAAAACTGATCGAAACAGTCGAATCAGCCTACGATACCTATCCCATTGTGTTCGGAATGGGGGTAATTAGCTGTGGACGACAGTCGGTGGGTCTCCTTTCGTGTTCGAAATCAAAGGTTACTTTTTGAAAAATAAATAAATTAAAATAAATATATATTATTATATTCTCCCCCCTATACTTTCATTTCAGATCAGAAGAAAAAAAACCTAAATATAAAATCGCGCCTCGCCCCCGCATTCGCCACCGCCGTCAGGGGCTGGCCACCTCGCCGCCGCCCAGAAGGGCCACCGCACACCTCCCCCTAGCCTCTCCTCCCTTCCAGGCACCCACCCGAACCCCCTCCTCACCGAAAACCGAACCCAAACCCTCCTCCGCCAGTAACAGCTGCCGCCGCCCCCCATTGGCCCACCGCCGCGTCAGACTCTTCCCCACCCCACCGACGAGCTCCGACCAGCGAACCTTCCCTCCTCCATTGATTAACGTGAGTTTTATTTATTTACTTTTTGTTTTACTTTTTCTTAACTGATTTTCTTAGTGTATAGAAACTGATCTTCTTAGTGTATAAAATCTAATTTTTGTATGTGAGTAACATGGATTTCGTTTTCAATTTTTATTGTAAACAACCATGAATTTTAAACTATAAAATATAATTTTTATTATATGTAGAGAGTAAAAATATAATTTTTATATAGTTATGATAACAAAAATTCAATCTTTATATAAGAGGTAGAAATATAAAAATATAATTTTTATGTAGAAAGAAGCGTTGTAAAAATAGACGAAGTAAAAATTCGATTTTTATATAATGAATAGCAAAGTAAAAATTCGATTTTTATATATTGAATAGCAAAGTAAAAAATGCGATTTTTATATAATGAATAGCAAAGTAAAAATTCGATTTTTATATAATGAATAGCAAAGTAAAAATTCGATTTTTATATAATGAATAGCAAAGTAAAAAATGCGATTTTTATATAATGAATAACAAAGTAAAAATACGATTTTTATATAATGAATAGCAAAGTAAAAATTCGATTTTTATATAATGAATAGCAAAGTAAAAATTCGATTTTTATATAATTAATAGCAAAGTAAAAATTCGATTTTTATATATTGTATAGTAAAGTAAAAAATGCGATTTTTATATAATGAATAACAAAGTAGAAATTCGATTTTTATATATCGAATAGCAAAGTAAAAAATGCGATTTTTATATAATGAATAGCAAAGTAAAAAATGCGATTTTTATATAATGAATAGCAAAGTAAAAATTCGATTTTTATATAATGAATAGCAAAGTAAAAATTCAATTTTTATATATTGAATAGCGAAGTAAAAATTCGATTTTTATATATTGAATAGCGAAGTAAAATTCAATTTTTATATATTGAATAGCGAAGTAAAAATTCGATTTTTATATATTGAACAGCGAAGTAAAAATTCGATTTTTATATATGTAGTGAGAGCGGACAATGAAAGTGACAAAAGGCGAAAAGGTGAAGATTTCCTACATTTGAAGTGTCGTGGAGTTGGGATAGCTTTGGTGAGAACTCACCTTTTAATTTGATTTTCTAGTTAATAAATATATACTAGGATGCAGACGGTGTTTAGTAGCACCCGACACCCGTCGTCCACAGACCATGGATGGCTTGTATGCTTGTTTGTTTGATTTTGATGTGTAGTTGATTGTGTGATGTGATGTGAAATGAAATAAAATATTTATATAGTTAAAAATATTTTATAGTTAAAAATATAATTTTTAACATGTATATATAATAAATATTTATAAATAAATCGGACGATTTGTTTATATACACACACTTGACTGATATTGATTGGGACGATAAATTTTACACATCGCCCAACTGCACAAATAAAATCTGTGTTTGGTTGTTTGAAACCCCACACGGGTATTGGGATGATATTTGACGTACACTAATCCCGATTGTTTAGTTGTATGTCGATCGATTGATTGACAGACTGTTATAAGCGTTGAATATTTATGTTTGATGCTTATACAGTGTAGAATACACTTTGGATGATGGTTGATTATTCATCGTTGTTATTGTATACATGTGTTGTAGAAAACCCATATAATTGACATTATATGTAATTGATTGGGCCTCATTCCAGTTTAGAAGTAGAAATATTTGAAAGTAGAAATATTTGAAAATAGAATATTTGAAATAGAAATATTTGAAAAAGAAATATTTGAATAGAAATATTTGAATAGAAATATTTGAAATAGAAATATTCGAAATAGAATATTTGAAAATGTGAATATATGAAGCCGTGTTGATTAGATTTACGCCATTTTGACGTGAACGATATTTATACTGATTTTATTCATTTTATAACGAATATCGAAAGTGATTTCAAAATCTGAAATTTTGAAAAAAATTTGAAATTCGAATTAAATTGAATAGAAATGAATTCAAATTGAAATTGAATATGAAGTTGAAATCGTTTTGAAAATGAATTTAAAACGATTTATAAAGCACGTTTTGAATTAAAATCGACGAAGTATATATTATATATATGATATATGTAATATAATGGCCTGAATAGAACGTGCCGCGCCGCGACAGTTCGCGAATTTCGACCATTGACTTCGAACGGATATTACGGGAGATCCGACCGTCGGATTCTCCTAAAACCGGAACCGTTGGGTTCGTATCGAAAAGAGCTTTCTAACGAATGTGAGAAATTAGAAATCTAATGGTTGGATTTGGAATTATGTCCAAATCAAATTTGAAAAAGGTCGTTGTAAGTGCAGTTCGATGGCCGTTGATGGAAATCGACTGTACGGGCCTTGATAAAATTATTAAAAATAGTAATAATTTGTGTAAAATCATAAGAAATGATTTGTGAAGAATTGGGATGAAAAACTCCATATTTGAAAAGATAAAAATAGATTTTTATCGAAATGAACTAGTTTTGAACTAGAATAGTAATTTATTTATTTTTAAAATAAATAAAGTGAGTTTGAAATAGTTTTGAAATATAACCAGAATTTCCAATGATTGAATTGGAATGGATTTGAATCGAAATTGTCTTCAGAATATTTCGATGTTGGATTTCGTGATTATACAGATGTTGTTATGGAAATTTGAAAGATATAGATATATATATCGTTATTTCCAATACGATATCTGTTGGCCGTAGAATTTGATATTGAATATAAGCCGATATATTTTCTATTTAGAGCCTTGTATTTAATATCAAATGTGATTTGGGTTTGTCGTGAATGGTGTCTTGACTAACACTGTGCTTGAACCCAGATGAGAAAAGATTAAATCTTTTTATTTAGATTTAATGAAGTGTACCAATTAAATAATATTTAATTGGAATTGAATTGATATTGATTTTTGGGTTTATCATGGATAGTGTTTTAAATAACACTCGTTCTTTAACTCGATAATTAATGGAATGTGATTTTGGGTTTATCGTGAACCGTGTTTTAAATGACACTGATTCTTTAACCCAGTTAACGATTAAAACTAAGTGGAGTTTTAATGAATCTTTAATTAGAATTAAAAGGTGTTAGAATGGAGTATCACCAATTTTACTCCAGGCGATAGTTAAATCTTTAATTAGATTTGAACGTGAAATGGTAATTGAATTTACCGATAACACCGTGGTGCTAGATATGAAGTATTACTAGTTTTACTTCATGGGATGAATAGGTTGGGATTGGGAAATTAAAATAAATGATTACTTCGGTGTGGTTCGCTAATCCCGACTAGTTTGAATTGATATTCAAAGGAGACTAAAGAATAAATTTAAAGAATTTATCTTTGATAAAACTAATGGGAACCTTTCCCAAAATATAAGAATATTTGAACCAAGGAATATTCTGAATTGGAATGCGGCGTATGTTGTGTTTGTGTAACACGTGTTTATTATATATATACGCGAGTTGTTCAGAAAGACCGGGTTTATCCCATTCTAAATAACTGATTCGACGTGGTGTTGAAGATGAAGACAGTGGTTGAAGACCGGAGGTCTTCACGTCGTTTGGGTAATTACTGATGATCTTGATTGGGCTGTACACCCAAGAAGATGGAAACAGTTGGTGATCGTCCAGACGTACTTGGAGATCGATGGATATGCGGGGTACTAGGTGCCTCCGGTTTCGTTCAGACCCAGAACGAACTTGTAAATGGACTGTGTGTCTGACATTGGATTTTAGTCTGTGTGATTGATTTCTATTAAGTATATATCTATTTGGCGGCGGAGAATTTATTCTCTTGCTTAACGCCTTCTCTGAGACGTACGAGCTCAGGGGTTATATACTGATGGATATCAAACGCATAGAGTGAATTGCCTGTGTGGCATGCCTGAGTGGCAATTGATCAAGGCTTCTGTTGAAAAGTAAAGTCTTGTGGTTGATGATGGAAGCACGGTCTGTGTGGCGTAGCTTCGTGTAACGTTTACTTCGCAAGTTTCACACCCGGTATGAACCAAAAACGGGAGAAGGACCTCAGGGAGGGCATGCGTTTCTTTCTAGTTAGAAGTGGCGTCAGTGGTTTTACACGCCCTGACGAGTTTGACTTATGTGGTTGTTGCTGTTGCAAGGTGCCTCGGTTTGATCGGATGATCCGGGTCTGATGGAGTCATTTAGTTGGCTCACATACGCACCATAGGGCGGGGAAACGCATGTTCAGGCATTTTAATCCACATCGGTGGACCGACCCTGTCGCTCCAAGGGACGATGCGTTCTGTTCCTGAGGGGCGGACTAGAGCGTCTCGAATCGGTTGAGGACTATCTTTTGCCTCGGTTCATAGATGGAAATCCAATTTCCAAATACGTGACATTTGCGGTTTTATTTGTAGAGCCTAGTATGGCGACATAGTGGGATGGGGCGCTTATGCCGTCTATGATTGATACTTATGATTGAAATTGTTTTATACACTATGCACTTATAATAGTATCAAATGATTTGTTTTAAACGTATCAAGCATTCTTGGCTATTATAAGGTAAAAACCCTATCCTCCGGCTTGCGTTGCATTGTGTGATGGGAACTGGGTCTTATAATAGCTTCATTGTTCTTTATTTAGTATTGCGCTGTTGTTTTATGCACTGGTGTTCTTGGGAGGAAACCCGTTCCGTGTTATGCGGCGTGGTCCCTTGATTTACCTAACTTTGAAATAAAGATTAATAACTGTTTTAGTTCTCACACCAGTCACATGACTGACCTGGAGTTTATTGTTTTAACCTAAACTCTGGGTGCCCTTATTTTCGACACGGGCAGCTAGTAGTTTTGGTTTTGCAGATTTATATTCATAGGATCCTGGTTTACAGCTGGAACGATATCCGGAAAGCTTTGTATCCGTATATCTCTTCTAGTTGTGTATTGTATTATTTTCCGCTGCTATGTATTTAAATGTAATTTAAATCTCTGATATTTCTGTGTAATATTTATTCATTTATACTCTGTATATTCTTGTAATCTGATGCATTGTTGTAATATACAAAGAAATGTTCTTCCGTCTGCATTCTATTTTGTCGTGTTCTCAAAACAATTCGTTCTTTCTCTTCTCTTCGGAGACCGGGGAAGCTCGGGTCGTTTCATCGTGGTATCAGAGCTTTGGTTTACAAAGCTCAGAGAACAAGGCACATTAGAACCATACGAAAGAATTCATCAGATATTAGATTCGTAATATCCAATTAGAATGACTCGCTAGAGATTGGATCAGTAGTATCCTAGAACGAGTGTGAAGAGTATATTTTTCAAATGAAAACAATTTGTTTTGAAATTTAAATCGTTGTATACGTATTTGAAGATTTATTTTATATTGAATTTGGACAATCCAATATATAAAGATTTTGCCTATGCGCCTTGCAAACGTATGTTCGAAGTTTTAATATACTGGATAGATATAGAATCACACTCTAGTCACCCGGGGATAATCCTGATGATGCTGCATCATCATCAGCATTTATATTCGAGTGTCGAAGGTATGATATCTATATATTTCCATTAGACAGGTGTGAGAACCAAAATTAGATAGGGCCTATTGTTGTGATTTGGCATCAAAAATCTGATTTTTGACTATGTATCAAAGTTATGAATTTTAAAAGCTAATCAACTAATGGATTGATGTTTGTGTTGTTTGTTTATTTGTTTGATAATTTTGAATCATTACGCCTAATTGTATCAAGTATTGAATTGTATTGAAAATTAGCCGCACTTGCTTGCATATACATGTACTTACATTGAACAGGTCATAGCAAGGAGGCTAGAGTAGAGAATAAAATTTGTTTGCCCGACAAATAAGTACATGTTTACCATAATTTACTGTTTTGTTTGGGTGATGATGATTTTATGAGCCGTTTGGCTTTTTCTTTTTCTTTTTGAGATCAGAAGGCCTGTATGGCAATTTCGGGATTTTCCCGTGGCTCCCGGTGCAGGGGAGGTTATGGCGAAATTTTTCAAAAATTTAGGGTGTTAGCCAAATTTTTGAAGAATTTGAAAATTCTCAGAAACTGAAAAGTTGGAGAATGGAAGCCAGATCGAACGTAGAGTTGATTAATCAAACCACTTTCGACTTTGTTCCTTTTCGGGGACGAAAAGTTTTAAGTGGGGGAGATTGTAACAACCCGAAATCTGGGCCAGTTTAAATTTTTTATTTTGGCAATTTTAATGAATTTTGAACATTTAAAATGAATTATTTTAAATAATATCAACGAGAAATTTATATTGAATAGAATCGAACGTATATATTTATATACGTCGTCGTTAGAATATAAATAATTATTTATAATTATAAAAAGAATTGAAAATGGCGCGGCAGTTCGATAATTTGATTTCAAACTTCAATTGGATGTACCGGGTGCAAAACAATCCGGATTTTAGTGAAACAAAAAATAATGGATCTAATTGAGAATATCTTTCTAACAAATCCGAAAAATTGAAATTTCATAGCGGGAATCAAAAGATATGTCCAGTTGAAAATTCTGAATAGTCGCTATGGAATTCAGGCCCTTAAAAATAGACATTTTGCAAACGACCTCGGATTTCGACGAAACCACTTTTGTTGGGTCCACGATGTCAAATTATTGCTAGATTCCAAATTTCATAATTTTTCGAATCAATATGTGAGCATGGCAAAGGAAAACGTGTTTGACCAGTTTAAGTTGATTTTAATCGACTGGAAAATGGCCATTTTTCAAACGGTCTCAGAATTTGATGAAACTAGTTTTGTTAGGACCGTATCGTCAATACGAAGCTAGAAAATATTTTTTTGGAATTTTTCGAGTTAGCATGTGACCCTGGTAAATTGAAATGCATGTTCAAATTCAATATATAGAGTTATATGTTGATTTTGACGAAAACTGATCGAAACAGTCGAATCAGCCTACGATACCTATCCCATTGTGTTCGGAATGGGGGTAATTACCTATGGACGACAGTCGGTGGGTCTCGTTTCGTGTTCGAAATCAAAGGTTACTTTTTGAAAAATAAATTAATTAAAATAAATATATATTATTATATTCTCCCCCCTATACTTTCATTTCAGATCAGAAGAAAAAAAAAACTAAATATAAAATCGCGCCTCGCCCCCGCATTCGCCACCGCCGTCAGGGGCTGGGCACCTCGCAGCCGCCCAGGAGGGCCACCGCACCCCTCCCCCTAGCCTCTCCTCCCTTCCAGGCACCCACCCGAACCCCTCCTCGCCGAAAACCGAACCCAAACCCTCCTCCGCCAGTAACAGCCGCCGCCGCCCCTCCATTGGCCCACCGCCGCGTCAGACTCTTCCCCACCCCACCGACCAGCGAACCTTCCCTCCTCCATTGATTAACGTGAGTTTTATTTATTTATTTACTTTTTGTTTTACTTTTTCTTAACTGATTTTCTCAATGTATAAAAACTGATTTTCTTAGTGTATAAAATCTGATTTTTGTATGTGAGTAACATGGATTTCGTTTTCAATTTTTATTGTAAACAACCATGAATTTTAAACTATAAAATATAATTTTTATTATATGTAGAGAGTAAAAATATAATTTTTATATAGTTATGATAATAAAAATTCAATCTTTATATAAGAGGTAGAAATATCAAAATATAATTTTTATATAGAAAGAAGCATTGTAAAAATAGACGAAGTAAAAATTCGATTTTTATATAATGAATAACAAAGTGAAAATTCGATTTTTATATATTGAATAACAAAGTAAAAAATGCGATTTTTATATAATGAATAGCAAAGTAAAAAATCGATTTTTATATAATGAATAGCAAAGTAAAAATTCGATTTTTATATAGTGAATAGCAAAGTAAAAAATGCGATTTTTATATAATGAATAACAAAGTAAAAATGCGATTTTTATATAATGAATAGGAAAGTAAAAATTCGATTTTTATATAATGAATAGCATAAAAATTCGATTTTTATATATTGAATAGTAAAGTAAAAAATGCGATTTTTATATAATGAATAACAAAGTAAAAATTCGATTTTTATATATCGAATAGCAAAGTAAAAAATGCGATTTTTATATAATGAATAGCGAAGTAAAAAATGCGATTTTTATATAATGAATAGCAAAGTAAAAATTCGATTTTTATATAATGAATAGCAAAGTAAAAATTCGATTTTTATATATTGAATAGCGAAGTAAAAATTCGATTTTTATATATTGAATAGCGAAGTAAAAATTCAATTTTTATATATTGAATAGCGAAGTAAAAATTCGATTTTTATATATTGAATAGCGAAGTAAAAATTCGATTTTTATATATGTAGTAAGAGCGGACAACGAAAGTGACAAAAGGCGAAAAGGTGAAGATTTCCTACATTTGAAGTGTCGTGGAGTTGGGATAGCTTTGGTGACAACTCACCCTTTTAATTTGATTTTCTAGTTAATAAATATATACTAGGATGCAGACGGTGTTTAGTAGCACCCGACACTCGTCGTCCACAGACTATGGACGGCTTGTATGCTTGTTTGTTTGATTTTGATGTGTAGTTGATTGTGTGATGTGAAATGAAATAAAATATTTATATAGTTAAAAATATTTTATAGTTAAAAATATAATTTTTAACGTGTATATATAATAAATATTTGTAAATAAATCGGACGATTTGTTTATATACACACACTTGACTGATATTGATTGGGACGATAAATTTTACACATTGCCCAACTGCACAAATAAAATCTGTGTTTGAAACCCCACACGGGTATTGGGATGATATTTGACGTACACTAATCCCGATTGTTTAGTTGTATGTCGATCGATTGATTGACAGACTGTTATAAGCATTGAATATTTATGTTTGATGCTTATACAGTGTAGATTACACTTTGGATGATGGTTGATTATTCATCGTTGTTATTGTATACATGTGTTGTAGAAAACCTATATAATTGACATTATATGTAATTGATTGGGCCTCATTCCAGTTTAGAAGTAGAAATATTTGAAAGTAGAAATATTTGAAAATAGAATATTTGAAATAGAAATATTTGAAAAAGAAATATTTGAATAGAAATATTTGAATAGAAATATTTGAAATAAAAATATTCGAAATAGAATATTTGAAAATGTGAATATATGAAGCCGTGTTGATTAGATTTACGTCATTTTGACGTGAACGATATTTATACCGATTTTATTCATTTTATAACAAATATCGAAAGTGATTTCAAAATCTGAAATGTTGAAAAAAAATTGAAATTCGAATTAAATTGAATAGAAATGAATTCAAATTGAAATTGAATATGAAGTTGAAACCGTTTTGAAAATGAATTTAAAAGGATTTATAAAGCACGTTTTGAATTGAAATCGACGAAATATATATTATATATATGATATATATAATATAATGGCCTGAATAGAACGTGCCGCGATAGTTCGCGAATTTCGACCATTGACTTCGAACGGATATTACGGGATATCCGACCGTTGGATTCTCCTAAAACCGAAACTGTTGGGTTCGTATCGAAAAGAGCTTTCTAACTAATGTGAGAAATTAGAAATCTAATGGTTGGATTTGGAATTATGTCCAAATCAAATTTGAAAAAGGTCGCTGTAAGTGCAGTTCGATGGCCGTTGATGGAAATCGACTGTACGGGCCTTGATAAAATTATTAAAAATAGTAATAATTTGTGTAAAATCATAAGAAATGATTTGTGAAGAATTGGGATGAAAAAATCCATATTTGAAAAGATAAAAATAGATTTTTATCGAAATGAACTAGTTTTGAACTAGAATAGTAATTTATTTATTTTTAAAATAAATAAAGTGAGTTTGAAATGGTTTTGAAATATAACCAGAATTTCCAATGATTGAATTGGAACGGATTTGAATCGAAATTGTCTTCGGAATATTTCGATGTTGGATTTCGTGATTATACAGATGTTATTATGGAAATTTGAAAGATATATATATATATATATATATATATCGTTATTTCCAATACGATATCTGTTGGTCGTAGAGTTTGATATTGAATATAAGCCGATATATTTTCTATTCAGAGCCTTGTGTTTAATATCAAATGTGATTTGGGTTTGTCGTGAATGGTGTCTTGACTAACACTGTGCTTGAACCCAGTTGAGAGAAGATTAAATCTTTTTATTTAGATTTAATGAAGTGTACCAATTAAATAATATTTAATTGGAATTGAACTGATATTGATTTTTGGGTTTATCGTGGACAGTGTTTTAAATAACACTCGTTCTTTAACCCGATAATTAATGGAATGTGGTTTTGGGTTTATCGTGAACCGTGTTTTAAATGACACTGATTCTTTAACCCAGTTAACGATTAAAACTAAGTGGAGTTTTAATGAATCCTTAATTAGATTGAAAAGGTGTTAGAATGGAGTATCACCAGTTTTACTCCAGGCGATAGTTAAATCTTTAATTAGATTTGAACGTGAAATGGTAATTGAATTTACCGATAACACCGTGGTGTTAGATATGAAGTATTACCTGTTTTACTTCATGGGATGAATAGGTTCGGATTGGGAAATTAAAATAAATGATTACTTCGGTGTGGTTCGCTAATCCCGACTAGTTTGAATTGATATTCAAAGGAGATTAAAGAATAAATTTAAAGAATTTATCTTTGATAAAATTAATGGGAACCTTTCCCAAAATATAAGAATATCTGAACTAAGGAATATTCTGAATTGGAATGAGGCGTATGTTGTGTTTCTGTAGCACGTGTTTATTATATATATACACGAGTTTTTCAGAAAGACCGGGTTTATCCCATTCTAAATAACTGATTCGACGTGGTGTTGAAGATGAAGACAGTGGTTGAAGACCGGAGGTCTTCACGTCGTTTGGGTAATTACTGATGATCTTGATTGGGCTGTACACCCAAGAAGATGGAAACAGTTGGTGATCGTCCAGACGTACTTGGAGATCGATGGATATGCGGGGTACTAGGTGCCTCCGGTTTCGTTCAGACCCAGAACAAACTTGTAAATGGACCGTGTGTCTGACATTGGATTTTAGTCTGTGTGATTGATTTCTATTAAGTATATATCTGTTTAGCGGCGGAGAATTTATTCTCTTGCTTAACGCCCTTCTCTGAGACGTACGAGCTCAGGGGTTATATACTGATGGATATCAAACGCATAGAGTGAATTGCTTGTGTGGCATGCCTGAGTGGCAATTGATCAAGGCTTCTGTTGAAAAGCAAAGTCTTGTGGTTGATGATCGAAGCACGGCATGTGTGGCGTAGCTTCGTGTAACGTTTACTTTGCGAGTTTCACACCCGGTATGAACCAAAAACGGGAGAAGGACCTCAGGGAGGGCATGCGTTTCTTTTTAGTTAGAAGTTGCGTCAGTGGTTTTACACGCCCTGACGAGTTTGACTTATGTGGTTGTTGCTGTTGCGAGGCGCCTCGGTTTGATCGGACGATCCGGGTCCGATGGAGTCATTTAGTTGGCTCACCTACGCCCCATAGGGCGGGGAAACGCATTTATTAGGCATTTTAATCCACATCGGTGGACCGACCCTGTCGCTCCAAGGGACGATGCGTTCTGTTCCTGAGGGGCGGACTAGAGCGTCTCGAATCGGTTGAGGACTATCTTTTGCCTCGGTTCATAGATGGAAATCCAATTTCCAAATACGTGACATTTGCGGTTTTATTTGTAGAGCCTAGTATGGCGACATAGTGGGATGGGGTGCTTATGCCGTCTATGATTGATACTTATGATTTGAAGTTGTTTTATACACTATGCACTTATAATAGTATCAAATGATTTGTTTTAAACGTATCAAGCATTCTTGGCTATTATAAGGTAAAAACCCTATCCTCCGGCTTGCGTTGCATTGTGTGATGGGAACTGGGTCTTATAATAGCTTCATTGTTCTTTATTTAGCATTGCGCTGTTGTTTTATGCACTGGTGTTCTTGGGAGGAAACCCGTTACGTGTTATGCGGCGTGGTCCCTTGATTTACCTAACTTCAAAATAAAGATTAATAACTGTTTTAGTTCTCACACCAGTCACATGACTGACTTGAAGTTTATTGTTTTAACCTAAACTCTGGGTGCCCTTATTTTCGACATGGGCAACTAGTAGTTTTGGTTTTGCAGATTTATATTCACAGGATCCTGGTTTACAGCTGGAACGATATCCGGAAAGCTTTGTATCCGTATATCTCTTCTAGTTGTGTATTTTATTATTTTCCGCTACTATGTATTTAAATGTAATTTAAATCTCTGATATTTCTGTGTAATATTTATTCATTTATACTCTGTATATTCTTGTAATCTGATGCATTGTTGTAATATACAATGAAATGTTCTTCCGTCTGCGTTCTATTTTGTCGTGTTCTCAAAACAATTCGTTCTTTCTCTTCTCTTCGGTGACCGGGGAAGTTCGGGTCGTTTCAGCAAGCATGAAAAATCAATCTGTGAAACATGTGCAGAAGGAGAAGGCTGATTGCTGGTCGTAGCAGCCAAGGTTTAAGCATTCATTTCGGCTCGAGTTGAGGCACCAAATCCTGTTGGGTTTGAGCCAACCCCACCAGGTTGGATCGAAGGAACATTATCATGTTGGATCGGACCCGACCCGGTCGCATTCGACCTGGGATTTTGTGTATTGGTAAGGAGTTGCGTAAAATCTTGCGCCTCTTCATTAGCCTCAGTCCTTCGAGATGTTTGCGGATCCTTATCTTTCCTTAGAGCCATGGAATTCAAATTCGTTGAAATCGATGAATACTTTAAAACTGACGAAAATGTAGATTATCTCTTCGGACTTGATGATCCAAACAGAAGAATAATAATCCAAAAAGCTAAAATTCAAATCTCTCAATGAAATTACTAAAATGTTAGGCCAAAAAATGGCACTAATAACCAATATATCTGGTTTCAAAGAGAATAATGAGGATATATAAGCTAAAAATAGGGAAAAGCAATCGACATATGAGATATATAGTGGTTCGACGTTAACGATCCTACGTCCACCTTATCGTTATTTGATTTAATGATAATTACAAGTGTAATGCTTTGAATCACAAACAATCGAATGTAATAGATTTTCTCTCAATATATATGAGATAATACTTGAAACTGATGGTGTATAATACGGGTTGAACCGAAATAGTAATGAAGATTGAGTGTTCGAGTTGTTAAAGTGCCAAAAGATCCCTTGAAATGTAACGTTCTCATGTATTTATAGGTGACTGAATCCCCCGGGTTGAATGCTACATAGCGGCTGCAGAGGAGACCTCGAGACATAATGGAGAATGCTTCTTCACTTCGTCAGTGTTTCCCGATCCGAACTTGTAGGCTAAAGGATAGTCACTAATTGACTAGGTAACCACTTCAGGGTAACGGACATGGGGTCGGGTTGGATAGATACTTATGCGATTTGAAGCGGTGATTTCAAGTTGCTCCATTCATGTGTTCAGGTGGTTTGGTTTGAGTTCATTCGACCCGGTCATTTCGACCTGACTTCCCTGCTTCAGAACAGATGGAGTACTTTGTTCCTCCGATCCGAAATGCTATTTAGCATCCGACACGATCTCTGAACTTTGAACAGTTGTGCTTCCTGCTTCTTTAAACAGATGATCATGATGTTTGGACTTTGTATGGCCTAGTCACAAAGTAGACCAACAAAACTTTTCCAAATGTCCATAATTTAACTGCAATGTAAATAGAAAGTGAAGATCTTGGTTTCCGTACGTTTCGCCACTTGCTTCATTCTCCAAGCCTAATCATTTATTTCTTCATCTACAAAATCAATGAATTTATAAATATACTTCCTTTCTTATTTATAAATCCATTGATAAATAATTTTTTATGTAATTAATTTGTTTTCTTCCAAAATATCCCCTCAAATATTTTCACATAGCATAATTGATTGATTTAATCACATAAAGTCAACATCAATTAATAATATAAAAAATTGAAAATATTTTAGTTTAATACTATTAATGGAGGTTATATATTGCATTCGGTCTATATTTCTATTTAAATATTGTTTTAATTTCCATAAATAGTGAAAACATAGACTTGTTTTTAATAGATTGGTTGTAAAAAATATCAAATAGATTTGTTAATATATTAATAAATTGGATTCAGTCTATATTATATAGAGTATTCTGCATTACTTGGAATGTGGCACTCTGTATATTGTTAATTACAACACAATACAAAAATATAGACTTATTAATACATCAGTGGCAAATATAATAAGAATTTTATTATGTTATCTCTAAAATGGTGCATAATTGATTTACGCATATTGATGTGGGAGAAACATTAAAATGTGATACTGAAATGTAAAGTTCAATATACTAGTGCTATATACTTGGGTCTGGGTCCTTTTTCCATATTTTTAATTTGTAGTTAACAAAATTACCTGACCACTGATGAAAGATCCTAGTAAAATATCATTAATGTCTTTTCTTTGGATAATGATTAGATCCTTTCTTCTTTCTTCTTCCCATGCTATCACACTGTAATGTTTTTATGGCAAGGCCGAATGGTTTTTAGAGTGCTCCGTAACACTTTTTATTATATCAAAATAACAAATGCATCCAAATAGAGGTTATACATGTCGTGTGTATCAATTACAGACCAAAACCTCTGCTTAAGGAGTAAACTGAGACAAAAGTCCAGCAACCATACATGACAGAATCACCAAGACTGGGAAAAAGCCACAGCAATTACAAAATACACATGACATCAAAAGGCTTAACATAGATAGTATTAAATGAGCCCAGAGATGACTCCACCTTACACAACCCTCCTGAGCTAATCCTTGTTGAACCGAAGACCTCTGAGTTTGCTTCTAGTTACATGCATATTAAGGTCTTTGGATAGAGCAGAATTAAGTAGTTTTGCAACAATGATAGGCGGAGGTTGCTTGAAGACAGCAGGTGGAAAAATGTGTGCATATGGGGTTATCCTGCTTAGGTTTACCTTTTTTCTTAGCAGAGGAAGACGAGGAAGCTTCATGCTCACTTGCTACTGCATTACTTTTGTTGGAACCCTTCACATTGGAAAGTTTGAGGAAACGGCTTGCATTGTTCGAAAAACTTGTCTTAAAATTGCAAGTACTAGCTAGAGAGAGGTATTAATAGATTGTGATGTTAGAAAAGTGTTAAGAACAATGTCCAATTAGCATAACACTTTCAAAATCCCTCACATCATCTAATAGTCGCCACATGAAATCATCCTAGCTCATGTACTTCTCCTCATTAGTGTCTCTTGTCGCTGTGGGTCTTAAACCATTTTTTATCACTCTTACTATGTGCCTAGTTGAAACTTTCTAGTATCCCCATCACTAGTTTTTTCTTGCCTCTGTCACAAGGACAAGATCTACTTTTCGTTTTTGAGTTTTCATAAATAGTTTGTTCAGCCTGCTTTAGATCAACAGGGACAAAAACATGATCGTCCACATCCTTCCCTTCATATAAACTAAATTCACCTTCCTCTAGATCATAAACAACTCGAGTGTCTTTATCATCACTTATATTATTGAGAGCTTCAAACTTATTGCCAATCTCAACAACAGTTCTACCTTCTTCCTTACCACTAGCTACAATTGGCTTGGCAGAACTCACATCATTCACCAACTCTTTCCAGTTACCAGATTTCCTAATAGAACCGACCTTAAATTTTTTCTACTTCTCAAATTTTTTTCATTATATCTGTTTCCTTATAGGGGCAGTATAAACATCAGTTTTAGCTACATCTTTCTGTTCCACCACTGCTCCATTATTAACCTTGTCACTATCCTTATCAACAGTACTAGCTACAATATCTTCTATGCTTTCTTTACTAGCTCTAATAGGACATTTATCAAGCTTATGACCGAACACCTTACAACTAGTACACAAGTCAGTTTTTCAAAGATAAGTTACTTTCACTTAATGAACAGAACCATTACCTAATAATACTGGGAAAGAGTCAGGAAAATCACTTTCAGGAGAGAGCTCCACCATGCACTTCACATACATAGGCCTCTCAAGACTCTTAATGGAAATATCCATGCACAAAAACTTGCCGACACGAGAAGCTAGCCAACATATTCAAAGTTTAGACCAAGCCAACTATTGGTAAGTTTAACAGTTTAATCCACACAGGTACTCACCTAATACCACTAACCGAGTTACCTATGGTCACATCCCATTTCTTAACAATAAAGATTTTGTTTCTAATAATAATAATCGGGTCAGCATCTAAAATCCTATTCCAATCTTCACTATTAGTCGGGTGAAAGAAGAAAATATTACCATTAGATTTAACCTAATAGGACTGCAAGGTTTCCATAAACGTTTAAGTTGATTAATAATAGATGTATAGCATAGAGGGGCGTCAAAAAAGAATCCAACCAAATAATCCTCTCAGAATTCGGCACTAGCCTGCACAATATTATCATAAGGAACTAGCCTATCATCGGAAAACTTTAGAGTAATAAGAGGAGGCGTAAACACTCCCACATTTCTTGGTTATCACACTGTAAAGTTAACAAACAAATAAAATATTAGTCAGGTAGTAACTTTATCATTTTTGTAATTATTTAACTGATACTTACTTTAAACCATCTGCACAATTAAAAAAAAGACCCAATACCAGAAACTTCTGCATTATCTAAAAGTTAAAGATGAGAGTCTTCCATATATTTAGTTGGTAGTGTAGGCTATTTTTCCAGTATATACATTTTTCAACATCAATAGTTTCTGATTCTTTCACTTTATTTTCATCATTTTTCTGAATATTTTTTTCTTTTTTGTTTTATCATAACTAAAATTAAAATTTTGTTTATATGCTCTTTTTTTTCATCTCTTAATTCTTTGAATTATTGAAGATTGTTTTTGTATTTTTACCTTTTATGCATTTCTTTTGTTGAATTCCTCGTGTCGGTGGCTTTGGTCTTCCTTTTGCATTGCGATTGGTGTTTTTGACTCCATCATTTCACTTAATTATTGTGTGCAATCAAGTTGAATGTCAAGAGTGTTAAATTTATGAGTTTGTGGTTGAATACTTGAGTTTACTTGTTATTATCATTATTATTAGTACTTTCTGGAGTTTGTTGAAGTTTTTGTCCTAAAATATGATTTTCTTCGAATAACTTCATAATCTCCAAGTCCTTTTTAATTCTATTTCTTCACATAACTAATTTTGCATATCTTTTAACTTTGACTCCAGTTCTTGAGTTTGAGTCAGCCTCATATCTTGCTATGTCGAATCATCTCTTTTGATCTTAAAATCCTGGTTATTTTGTGAACTTTTTCCCTTTAATTTTCTCTTTAACTTCCTTAGGAAGTTTTTTTCCTACACATTGATGTTTTGTAAATTTTTGTTAATCAACATATAAAAACACAATATATTATTGATTGGATTTTTTATTAAAAATATTCGTGGAGAACATATTTTTTTTAAAGAATAGTAATACCTTTGGTTTTGGCAAGTGTTTGAGACCATCATATGATATCTTGTATTTCGATATGTTGAGATTACATTTAGCAGTTCTTAGTAAGGTAGAGGCAGTGATTTTTTGTTAGATATCAATTTTGATATGCTCACATAACCAATACTATGATAATTGAAAATAAAGTTAGTTTGCGGAAAATTTGTTCAAAACGGACGGTATTTGTGACGACCCTAAACTCCCGTAGTACGAAAGCAAGGATAATCATTGGAAAATAACACATAAACAATAACAGCAGAACAGAAATATAGAATTACAACAGATAATGTTCATCAAATTACATTGGAAATAATATATCATCAGAGTTACACAACATAATAGGATCATACTTAATACAAAATACAATGTTCAGCTTAATATAAAATGTCTGCAGCGGAATCAAACATAATAAACTAAATGAAGTCTGAACAGCATAATAGAAATGACAGGATCCATCTTTAGCTCCATAGCTATCCAGAATGTGTCTGCTAAAACGAGAATACAAGGCTGCCCGTGTGGAAAAGAGGGCACCCGATTTTGCAAAGTGAAACAAACTACGAGTCAGTCATGGGGCTAGTATGAGAAATCTTACTTAACCTATTTAATAATAAGGCTAATCACAGGACCACGCCGCTAACGCGGAACGGGTTTAATCCGTTGGATTGCTAGTGCATAAATAAAGTAAATTGTTAAACAATGCAATGCTTTTTAGAAAAATGAAACCATTATAAGACACAAGTCCAATCACACAATGCAACGCAAACCAAAGGATAGAGTTTTACCTTATAATGGTAAAAAATGCAATGAATTTGATATTATTATTAGTGTATATATGTTTCAAAAACATTTCAATCATAATGTATCAATCATAGACGGCATAGCTACCATATACTATGTCGCCGTACTAGTTTTACAGTCAAAACCGCATGGTGTCGTATTTGAAGTTGGATTTCCATCATGAACCAAGGCAAGGGATCGTCCTTACCGAATTCGAGACTCTCTAGCCCCAGCCTCAGGACAAGTACTCAGTCAAGCCCTTAGGATTGCCAGGGCCAGTCCACACATATGTTAGTGGATTGGTTATTCTTGAACAATATGTTTCCCCGCCGTATGGGGCGTAAATCAAGAGCCACTAGGAACTCAAATCCGAGGTACCTCGCTTTCGATCATCCACATAAGTAAAAATGTCTGGGCCCCATACCATGACACCACTTCTAGATAGAAGAAACGCATGCTCTCCCTGGGGTCCTTTTCCTGTTTCTGGTTCATGCTGGGGTATGAGGCTCACGAAGTAATGCTATACACAAAGCTATGCTAAATAAAGATGTGCTTTGATCATCAACCACAAGGCTATGCTTTTCAACAATAACCCTTGATCATTTGCATCTTGGCATGTCACACTGACAATTCACGCCATGCGACTGATGTCTACCAATATATAACCTCTGAGCTCGTACGTTTCAGAGAAGGGTGTTAAGCAAGATAATAGATTTTCCACCACCAAACAGATATATATTAAATAGAAATCAATCAGCATAGAATAAAATCCAATGTCAGACATACATCCATTTACAAGTCCATCCCGGGTCTGAACGAAACCGGAGACACTTATTCCTCGTTCCGTATGTCCAATACGGAAGAGAGGCTCTCGCATATCCACACAATCAATAAGTACGTCCGAACAACTACCACTTTAACCCTTTCAAGGTAGCAACCCCAATCAAGGCATCAGTAGTCATCCATTCGATGTGAAGATCGCCAGTCTTTAACCACCGTCTTTAATCCTTCGACTTATAGTCATCATATAATTATTTGAAATGAGATTTAACTCGGCCCTTTCAAATAATTCACGAATATATATAATTCAAATCATTTCTTTTCATTCCATATCATTTGTAATATTTTATAACGATTTATCGCTATTTTTATTTATATAAAGATAACCATTTTTAATTAACCGACGCTTTAGGTCATTACATGGCCCTGACACTGTTTTCATCAAAATTTGATTTACACATTTCTCAAAATCTAACCAATGGATCTTAGCAAATTTTATTTCATTGGAAATATCTTTCCAAAGTGAACCCAACGGTTCCAGTTTTGGGAAAATCCAAAGGTCGGATCTTTCGGTATAATCGTTTGAAGTTACAATTCCAAATCGCGAACTACCGCACGCGATTCGTTATATATATATATATATATAAATTAATTCGTTCGGCGATTTCAACGCCATTCATTCCCTAACATATAGTTAACATTATTTTAATGAATCATACTGACATTAAAAATGAATTTTTTAATGTTAAACTATTTTTGCCAACTTGAATCTTTTAATTTATTCCATCTTTACATTAACAATGTAAATTTTAATGTAAAACCATATTTTCAAACAATGAATCTTTTGAATGATTCCTATTTACATTAATAATGTAAAAACATTTTCATTACAATGAATCTTTTAATGAGTCTTACTGTAACGACCCGGAAAAATCTGAACCAATTTAAAATTTTTAAATTGGCTAAAATAATGGATTTTAAATATTTAAAATAAATATTTTAAATAATAGCAATGTAAAGTGAGTTTGAATCGACGTTTGAAAACGAATATAATTAATTCTAATTATAAACAAGGCCTGAAATGGCGCGGCAGTTTCAAAATTTGAATTCAAACTTTGACTGACTGTACCGGGTGCAAAACAAAACGGATTTGAGTGAAACCAAAAATATTTAAATCTGTTGGTGAATACCTTTCTAACGAATCTTAAAAATCGAAGTTTCATAGCGGAAAGCAAAAGTTATGGCCAAATGAATTTTTAGAAAGGTCCTTATGGAATTTATATAGCCCGAGAAAATGGCCATTTTGCAAATGACCTCAGAATTTGACGAAACCTCTTTTGTTGGATCCCGGATGTGAAGTTATTGCTAGGTTTCAAATTTCATAATTTTTGAAGCTAGTATGTGAGCGTGGCAAAGGAAAACGTGTTTTGGTCAATTACAGCTAAATTGGATCGACCAGAAATGGGCCATTTTTCAAACGGTCTCAGAATTCGACGAAACTAGTTTTGTTGGGACCGTATCATCAAAACATAGCCAGATTTAATTTTCTGGAATTTTTCGAATCAGTTTGTGTCCGTGGCAAATTGAAATGTACGTTTAAATCAAATATTAAATGTTTTATACTTTAATTTGAAGGAAAACTGACTGAAACAGTTGAATGGGCCTACGAAACATATCCCATTGTGTTCGGAATGGGGATAAAATGCTAGGGACGACAGTCGTTCGGTTTGAATTGGTGTTCGTGTGTGGCAAGGGGTATTTTTGAGAATTTAAAATTTATAAATAAAAAAAATTCATTGGCCAGGAATTATTTCTCTCTCCCCGACGCGATAGATCTGAAGGCGGAAATAGTTCGAAAGCTTCACCCTCATTTTTCGATCAATCCAAGAAGAATTAGCCCCACCTCCAGTTAAGGATTTTGTAGAGCTTCGAATTCTCTTCAAATCCATATAAGTATTGGATTTTTTCGTTGCGCGTGTGTCGAGATCTACCACCGAGAAGTCGCGCCGTTCATTGCGCCGCCGCCCATTCATCTGGGCATCGAACAGGCCACCAGTGGTGGCGTTGGAAAGCCTCTCCAAGCTCGAGATCGTGGCACAGGCCGATCGTCATATAGTTGCACGGATTGAACGAAAATCGAAAACCTAGTTTCGAACCAAACTGTGATGGTATGGCTGATTTTCTTTGAACTGATTTTAACACCTTTAAACCGTTGCAAACTTTGAAAAATCATATGTTTTTCGTTTCTTGACGAAATTTGATGAAACAGGAAACATCGTGACCGTGTGGACGTCTTCTACATTCTAGAAGAGACCGCATATTTTTCTGAGCCTTCTGCTATTTTTGGTGGAGTGGAACCCAATGTGAGATTTCTAATTTATAAACGATATGGAAAACGACGATGTATAAATTATATAGTCGATGTATGGGTTATATAAGCGTTGTACACCTCATGTATAAGCGTTGTATAAGTTGTATATGCGTTGTAAAAATTATATATGTGTTGAAATAGAAGTGAAATGCTATATATATATATATATATATATATATATATATATATATATATATATATACGCCCCTCGTCCACAAACCATGGACGATATTTATTGGTTGTGATTGGTGTGAAAATTGATTGATAGCGAATGGTTGATTGGAATTGTTTGTGGTTGATATTGATTGATTGTGGTTGAAAAATACCCGTTTGTGGTTGAGATATATTTGGTTGAAACCACATAGGATTAGTTTGTGGAAATGAAAAAAATATACATGCCGCCTGTGTGCGAACTAGATGCATGATTCCCCATTGTCAAAAGCTGCGAGGCTTTAAGGTGGAGCGAGGAGCCGTACTAGGGACGATCCCGGTTTTAACTACCCTGCCATTATGCTGCCGAAATTTTGAATAACATTCATGTGTTAGAATTATTTTCCTGTGTTGAAATTATATTCGTCTGTTGAATAGAAAACCTTCATGTGTTGAATTGAAATTCATTCGTTGAATAGAATTCATGTGTTGAATGGTATTCGTGTTTTTAAATATAAAAATCACCTTTTTAATCTATATATACAAACTATAGAAAACCTTCATGTGTTTAATTGAAATTCATTCGTTGAATTGAATTCATGTGTTGAAGGGTATTCGTGTTTTAAATAGAAAAATCACCTTTTTATCTATTGATATAAACTATTGAAAACCTTCATGTGTTGAATCGAAATTCATTCGTTGAATTGAAATTCATGTGTTAAATGGTATTCATATTTTGAAATAAATTGTTTTATAATAAAAATCCTATTTTTATCACCTATATTAACTATATAAAATAGTCGAGTTTTGAAATAAATTGTTTTATAATAAAAATCCTATTTTTATCACCTATATTAACTATATAAAATAGTCGAATTTTGAAATGAATTGTTTTACAATAAAAATCACATTTTTATTATATACATGAATTGCTAAAAATAGTGAAGTGTTGAAATAGAAAACAGTTAGATAAAAATATCATTTTTTTCAAATGTATGAAATTCATATAGTTTTGAAATCGAAGAATCGATATATATATATATATATATATATAAATAGAGTTAAAATATATCGAATAACGAAGCTGCAGTTCATATTTTGAAACCGTGATTTCAAATGATTAGTGCGGGAGATCCGACCATCGGATTTTCCCGAAACCGCAACCGTTGGGTTCGCTTTGGAAATATCTTTCCAACGACACCAACTTTGTAAAAATCCAACGGTTGGATTGTCTGGAATGTTTAATTCACATCTGAAGAAAAGCAGCGCCATGATCGATTATATATATATATAATTATATTTAATCGAATAACGATGCTGTAGTTCGTATTTTGAAATCAAAACTTCAAACGATTATACCGGGAGATCCGACCGTCGGATTATCCCGAAACCAGAACCGTTGGATTCGTTTTGAAAAGATCTTTCCAATGATGTAAATTTTGTGAAGATCCAACGGTTAGATTTTCAGATATATGTAAATCAAATCTGAAGAAAAACAGCGCCATGGCCTCGTTATGGCCCGAAGCGTCGTTTTGAATAAATTGGCTATTTTAAAATAAATAAAAATAGCGATAAATCGTTATAAACGATATGGATGTGAAATTTAGAAACTATCTGAAGGTTGGCTAAGTCGAATGGTTTCCTGGGTGTTGATCTGATGTTGGTTTCGGCCTTCGGGGTTAATATTCGGGAAATCGTTCTCTTACTGATTGACGGTTAGTGACTAATGAATTGAAATGATGCGTATGTATGTTAGTGTTGCACTTGTTTATTATATACGCGAGTTGCTCAGAAGGACCGGGTTTATCCCATTCTGAATAACTGAATCGATGATAAGAAATCGAAGATGAAGACGGCGGTCGAAGACCGGAGATCTTCACCTCGTTTGGATGGTAACCGAGGTCCTGATTGGGAGGCATCCCGAAATATGGATAATGAGTGGTGATCGTCCAGACGTACGTGGTGATCGATGGGTTTGCGAGGCATATAGTGCCTCCGGTTTCGTTCAGACCCAGAACGGACTTGTAAATGGACTGTGTGTCTGACATTGGATTTAATTCTGTGTTGATTGATCTCTATTAAATATACATCTGCTTGGCGGCGGAGAATTTATTCTTTTGCTTAACGCCCTTCTCTGAAACGCATGAGCTCAGAGGTTGGATATCGATGGATATCAGTCGCATGGCATGAATTGCTAGTGTGGCATGCCTAAGTGGCAAATGATCAGGGCTTCTGTTGAAAAGCAAAGTCTTGTGGTGATGATCAAAGCACCGCCTGTGTGGCGTAGCTTTGTGTATAATGTGAATTCGCGAGCCTCACACCCCGGTATGAACCCGAAATGGGAGAAGGACCTCAGGGAGGGCATGCGTTTCTTTCTAGCTAGGAGTTGTGTCGGTGTTTTTACACGGCATGCCATTTTACTTATGTGTATGATGGATAGCAAGGCGCCTCAGATATATCGGTCGATCCGGGACCGATGGAGTCATTCGTTGGCTCAATTGCACCCCATAAGGTGGGGAGACGTATTGTTCAGGCATTTTAATCCACATCGGTGGACCGGCCCTGTCGCTCCAAGGGTTGATACGTTCTGATCCTGAGATATGGTAGGCTAGATTGTCTCGAATTCGGTAAGGACTATCTTTTGCCTTGGTTCGTGACGGAAATCCAATTTCCAAATACGTGATTGTGCGGTTTTGATTGTATATATATATATATATATATATATATATATATTTGGCGACATGATATATGGTACCCATGCCGTCTGTGATTGATAGTTATGATTGAAATTGTTTTTGAAACATATAAACACTAGTAATAATATCAAATGCTGTTGTTTATTTCATATCAAGCATATTTTGGCCGTTATAAGGTAAAACTCTATCCTCCGGTTTGCGTTGCATTGTGTGATGGGAACTGAGTCTTATAATGGCTTCATTTTTATAAAAAGCATTGCGATGTTTAAAAGAAAGATTTGTTTTAAAGCACTGACAATCCAATGGAGTAAACCAATTCCACGAAAGTGGCGTGGTCCTGTGATTAGCCATATGGTAAATGTGTTGAGTAGATTTCTCATACCAGTCCCATGACTGACTCGTAGTTTGTTTCACTTTCAAACTCGGGTGCCCCTTTTTCTACATGGGCAGCCTTGTATTCAGGTTTAGCAGGCTTTATCCGGATAGCTGGAGCTGAAGATGGATTCTATCTCTTTTTATGCTGTTCAGCTCCTGTTGTACATATTTTGTTTATTTCCACTGTAGACATTTATGTATAGCTGAACTGTATTTGTACTAAGTATGATCCTGTATACTGTGTAACTCTGATGTTTATGTTTATCCAGTATATTCCATTGTTCATTATCTGGTGTATTTATTTAATTCTGTTCTGCTGTTATCTGTTTATGTGCTATATTCCAAAGATTACCCTTCCCACCGTCAGTACGGGGTTTGGGGTCATCACATCGTGGTATCAGAGCTTTGGTTAAGCTTAGTTCTGGAATATAACATATTAACGAACTCGTCAGAAATAGAACCAGTAGTGTTCTAGGACGGGCAACACAATACAGATAGGATCAGCAATATCCTAGTATGAGTAGCAGAATGAAATAACACCTCAATAGATACATTTACATTTGAAGTATATGTTTCTATGTTTTAAAATATCTTTTCTGTGACCTGACACTTGATCTGCTATTTGCAGAAGTACTTAAAAATGAGTGTTAGAAATAGAAGGAATGCAGAACCGGATATTGAAGCCCTATTAATTAAGTATCGAAATATGGGTGGAATACCGTTCTCTGGTGAAGAATCTATTATGAAGACACAGGCTTGGATTCGTTCTGCGGAGAAAATCTTTGATGGTTTAAAGCTGATGGATGACCATAAAAGATTACTGGCATCCTGGGCACTCAAAGATGAAGCTTTGTTCTGGTGGGATTCAGTTATTAAGAATAATCCAGAAGGTGATATCACCTGGGATAGATTTAAAGTGATTTTCCTAGAAAGATTTACTCCTCCAGAAGCAACTGAGCGATTATGTGATGAATTCTCTTATCTGATACAAGGAGATATGACCATTCCAGAATATCATAAGAAATTCAACGAACTCTCTCATTTTGCCCCTTATCTGATTAAAGACCCAAAGAGGAAGAATTTGAGATTTATTCATGGCCTTCAAAGAAAATATCAGAATAGTGTAATGAGGAATGTGAAGCTCTCCTTATCTGAAATGATTTATATGGCTTATCAGTATGAAGATCTCCATAAGAAAGGCATGTTGCGAGACGAAGAAGAAATTAGTTCTAGCAGCAAAAGAAAATTTGAAGCTGATAGCCCAGAGACAAGTGTGCAGCCTAAGGCAAGTACAAAGGCTGAGGTCAGAAAGAGGCCAAAGGCCGGTCAGAAAAAGGTAAAGGCAGTCGTGTGTCTAAAGTGTGATTAGCAAGGGCATTCAATGAGGAACTGCAGATCTTCGAACAGACGAAAGGATGGTGGGTCTAAATCCGAGAAGAATTCTCAGGAGAATAGAAAGTGCAGTCAATGCCGTCAGACTGGCCATCTTGAAAAGGATTGTCGGCTATTTAAGAGATCCAAAGTAGCACATGTAAATGAAGTGGCAGAAGTGCCTGCATCTTCGTCTGCTCAGGAAAGGTCTGATGTTTTAGAAGGCACGCTCAATGTCAAGAACATTCCAGTTAAAGTACTGTTTGATACAGGCGCGTCGCGAAGCTTTATTGCAAATAGTGCAGTCAAGAAGTTGGATTTGAAATTGAAGAAGCTCAAAGAACCAATAACTGTCCAAAATCCGGTTGGGGGTTCCATCGATCTCAGTTGGGTTTGTGGGGTGCCTGTCTCTTTTTCCTGCTATAAATTCCCTACCATCTCCATCGTCATGAATTTTAAGGAGTTTGATCTTATATTGGGGTTGGATTGGCTAACCAAATATGAAGCTGAGTTTAGATGCGCCGAGAGAGTTGTTAAGGCGAAGGCGCAATCAGGGAATTATATAACCATACCACGTGAAGGCCCGAATTCAAATAGGAAAGACTTCTGGGCAGCTCTCAATATTTCTCCTGCTCAAATAGAAAATATCCCAGAAGTCACAGAGAATATTCCTGACCTCATCAAAGATATTCCTGTCGTCAAAAATTATGCGGATGTGTTTGAAGAAGTTGTTCGCTTACCTCCGCAGAGAGAAATAGATTTCAAGATTGCTTTAATTATGAATGCAAGGCCGGTAGTTCACGCTATTCGAAGAATGTCCATGAAAGAGAAAGAGGAATTAGACAATCAAACAAGACAGCTAGTATGGATGGGTTTGATCAGGCCTAGTTTCTCTGATTGGGGAGCAACAGTAGTAATTGTCCCAAAATCTGACGGTACTCTACGGCTATGTGTGGATTATCGGGATTTGAACAAGCAGACAATAAAGAACAAATATCCATTGCCGCGAATCGATGATTTATTGGATCGTCTGAATGGGGCACAGGTATTTTCAAGGATGGACCTAGCTACAGGCTTTCATCAGCTTCGAATTGCCGAAGAGTGTGTTCCAATGACATCATTTAGAGATCCAGACTTATTCTACGAGTGGTTAGTAATGCCGTTCGGCTTATGTAACGCTCTAACTTACTTCGTCGATTTGATGATTAGAGTGTTCAGAGGAGTCCTGAATAAATTTGTTCTGGTTTTCATTGACGATATTCTGATCTTCTCTAAATCAAGAGCTGAACATGAAAAGCATTTGGAACAGGTTCTAGAAATTCTGAGACGGAATGTATTGAAAGCCAAACTGTCCAAATGCATATTCTGGCAAGATGAAGTGAAATTTCTAGGCCACGTCGTATCAAAAGAAGGAATTGCTGTGGATCCAAGTAAAATCACAGCTATTCAAAACTGGAAACAGCCTAGTACTCCTACAGAGGTTTGCAGTTTTCTTGGATTGGCTAGTTATTACCGGAAGTTCGTTAAAAACTTTTCGAAGATATCTGGTCACTTAACGAAGCTTACAAAGAAGCACTCAAAATTCAAATGGACTCCAGAAAGTGAGGAGGCTTTTGAAGAGCTAAAGCTAAGATTAACAACTGCTCCAGTGTTAACAATCATCGATGGCAATCAGGATTTGAAAGTCTGGACAGATGCTTCTAGAGAAGGCCTAGGTGCAGTGTTAATGCAAAGGGGACAAGTGATTGCTTATGCTAGCCGTCAGCTGAAGCCACATGAAAAGAACTACGTAACTCATGATCTTGAGTTATTGGCTATAGTATTCGCTTTGAAAATCCGGAGACATTATCTTCTGGGTGAGAGATTCGAACTATTTACAGATCACCAGTCGTTGAAGTATCTGTTCACCCAGAAAGACCTGAATCTGAGGCAGCAACGTTGGCTAGAGTTCCTTGCAGCATACGATTTTGAGATTATATACACTCCAGGGAAAGCCAATGTCGTGGCCGATGCGTTAAGCCGAAAGAATGAAATTATCGCCAGTTTTATTATCACGACTTCATTGATAAATAAAATATCTGCTCTTCAGAAGGATGATCACTTTATTCAGAAGATCAGAGAGATAATTCAACAAGGCGAACCCTCGAGTTTTCAAGTTGATAATGATGAGATTCTAAGGCTCAAAGGTCGAATCTGTGTCCCTAACATTCCTGAGCTCTGAAAGGAAGTACTGGATGAATGCCACAAGTCAAAGCTTAGTATCCATCCGGGAGTAAGCAAAATGTATAATGACATCAAACGCACTTTCTGGTGGAAGTCGATGAAGAGGGACATTTCTTTATATGTTAGCCGATGCCCTACTTGCCAGCTTGTCAAAAGCGACCAACAGAAACTTGCTGGACTGTTGCAACTGTTGGACGTTCTAGGCTGGAAGTGGGAACATATTTCCATGGACTTCATAGATGGTCTGCCCAGAACCAGAAAAGGAAATGACAGTATTTGGGTGATCGTAGATCGCTTCACGAAGACCGCCCATTTCATACCTATCAGATCAAACAGAACTGCTCAGAGTCTGGCGCATATATACTTCAAAGAAATAAATAGACTACATGGAGTGCCGCTCAATATAGTCAGTGATAGAGATACAATATTTACTAGTAAATTCTGGGAGGCATTTCAAGTAGAGCTAGGAACAAAACTGAACTTGAGCACCGCTTATCATCCTCAGACAGATGGTCAAACTGAGAGGGTGAATCGTATACTAGAAGATCTATTGTAGGCTTGTGTTCTAGATTTTGGTGGATCATGGGAAGACCATCTACATTTGGCTGAATTCTCTTATAACAACAGCTACCAGGAAAGTATGACAATGTCACCATTCGAAGCGTTGTATGGTAGACCGTGCCGAACCCCTGCTTGTTGGGTCGAACCTGGTAATAGACTCGTCTTAGGGCCCGATATGATCCGAGAAGCTGCCGACAAAGTCAATTTTATTAAGAAACGATTACTGGCCGCTCAAAGCCGACAAAAGAGCTATGCCGATAGGAGAAGAAGAGATATATCATTTGCAGTTGGCGACTATGTATATCTGAAAGTATCGCCAATGAGAGGAGTTATCCGGTTTGGTAAAATTGGGAAGTTGGCGCCCAAATTCATTGGTTCATTTCCTATTCTTGAATGGATCAGAACGCTCGCTTATAGGGTTAAATTGCCTGATTGGTTGCCTGGAGTTCATGATGTATTTCACATATCTCAACTTCGAAAGCACGTTCATGATCCAGACTTGATCGTGGAAGAAGCAGCTCAACAGGGTATTGAAATTACTCCAGAATTGGCTATGAGAAGAGAGCCACTAAAGATCATCGGCAAAGAAACCAAAGAGCCGAGGAACAAGAAGGTTCACTTAGTCAAAGTGCAATGGAGTGGGGATCCGCGAGATTGTACTTGGGAGACTGAGGAGAGCATTCAGAAAGCCTATCCTAGATGCCGAGTGGATATATCTGATTGGCTCCGGTGCAAGGTACATTTACCATACTTTGCATTACCAATTAGTTCTCTACTTTGTTGTTATTTTCTTTCCATGGATGTGCACTTTTAATTCTATAGTCTGAATGATTTTAAAGAGTATTGAAATTGATTAGTATATTTTTGAAAAGTTAAAAACAATTTGATTGTTGTTTGTGTTGTGTGATAGTAGATTTGATTAATTAAATTATTAAAACGATAGTTAATTTAATCAATAATAGAATAATGGTAGAATTTATTCATTTAAATCACACATTGAACTGATTAGGAAATAGATAGAAATATATACATGTGCATTATATATGTTTGAACAGGTAAATGGATAGCTGTTGAGTAAAGATTTTATTTGCGTGCCCGACAAATAGGTAAACCTTAATGAGTTGGATGCGAAATATTATTATATCAACTCCTGTGAATGCCATTGGATGCGGAGTGCTGGTTATTCTGTGTGAAATAATAAACATCGCCATAGGATAGTAACAATTAATTTTGAACTACACTGCATGGCATACTTCTGAAGATAGGCATACTTCATCATATACCACATAAGCATTTGGAGCTTGTGTGACGAGGTGGAAGATTTACCATACGAGCGAGAGGCTTGTATGGCGATGACTATATTTTACAGGTTGAACTGATAACTGATATGGACTATTTAAATTGTAACGATAAAATTTCCAGATTAATAAAAAAAACCACACGGGTTTAGAGTTGACAATAATCACGTCTCTCTAGTTATTAGATACGGCACATGGACTATTTAGACGAGGTGACGAGGATTTATCCTCTGGAGCAATTAAAATACACACTCCCTCAGGCTTTGACAGGGCGACAAGAATTTATTCTTTGGAGTTATTATATATACACGCTCCCCTGTAAACACTAGAATATATCACTATAAATATGTGTATGCTTATTAGGATTTATTGGGTACCTAATACGACCCAATAAATTTCCAAACCTCTCCCCGTACAAAGGAGGTTATGGCGAAATTTTTCGAAAATTCCAAGTGTTAGCCAAATTTTTGAAGAATTTGAAAATTCTCAGAAACTGAAAAGTTGGAGAATGGAAGCCAGATTGAACATAGAGTTGATTAATCAAACCACTTTCGACATTGTTCCTTTTCGGGGACGAAAAGTTTTAAGTGGGGGAGATTGTAACGACCCGGAAAAATCTGAACCAATTTAAAAATTTTAAATTGGCTAAAATAATGGATTTTAAATATTTAAAATAAATATTTTAAATAATAGCAATGTAAAGTGAGTTTGAATCAACGTTTGAAAACGAATATAATTAATTCTAATTATAAAAAAAGCCTGAAATGGCGCGGCAATTTCAAAATTTGAATTCAAACTTTGACTGACTGTACCGGGTGCAAAACAAAACGGATTTGAGTGAAACCAAAAATATTTAAATCTGTTAGTGAATACCTTTCTAACGAATCTAAAAAATCGAAGTTTCATAGCGGAAAGCAAAAGTTATGGCCCAATGAATTTTTAGAAAGGTTGCTATGGAATTTATATAGCCCGAGAAAATGGCCATTTTGCTAACGACCTCGGAATTCGACGAAACCACTTTTGTTGGATCCGGGATGTGAAGTTATTGCTAGGTTTCAAATTTCATAATTTTTGAAGCTAGTATGTGAGCGTGGCAAAGGAAAACGTGTTTTGGTCAATTATAGTTAAATTGGATCGACTAGAAATGGGCCGTTTTTCAAACGGTCTCAGAATTCAACGAAACTAGTTTTGTTGGGACCGTATCATCAAAACATAGCCAGATTTATTTTTCTGGAATTTTTCGAATCAGTTTGTGGCCCTGGCAAATTGAAATGTACGTTTAAATCAAATATTAAATGTTTTATATTTTAATTTAAAGGAAAACTGACTGAAACAGTCGAATGGGCCTACGAAACATATCCCATTGTGTTCGGAATGGGGGTATAATGCTAGGGACGACAGTCATTGGGTTTGAATTGGTGTTCGTGTGTGGCAAGGAGTATTTTTGAGAATTTAAAATTTATATAAAAAAAAATCATTGGCCAGGAATTATATCTCTCTCCCCGACGCGATAGATCTGAAGGCGGAAATAGTTTGAAACCTTCCCCCTCATTTTTCGATCAATCCAAGAAGAATTAGCCCCACCTCCAGTTAAGGATTTTGTAGAGCTTCGAATTCTCTTCAAATCCATATAAGTATTGGATTTTTTCGTTGCGCGTGTGTCGAGATCTACCACCGAGAAGTCGCGCCGTTCATTGCACCACCGACCGTTCATCTGGGCGTCGAACTGGCCACCAGTGGTGGCGCTGGAAAGCCCTCTCCAAGCTCGAGATCGTGGCACAGGCCGATCGTCATATAGTTGCACGGATTGAACGAAAATCGAAAACCTAGTTTCGAACCAAACTGTGAAGGTACGGCTGATTTTCTTTGAACTGATTTTAACACCTTTAAACCGTTGCAAACTTTGAAAAATCATATCTTTTTCGTTTCTTGACGAAATTTGATGAAATAGGAAACATCGTGACCGTGTGGACGTCTTCTACATTCTAGAAGAGACCGCATATTTTTCTGAGCCTTCTGTTATTTTTGGTCGAGTGGAACCCAATGTGAGATTTCTAATTTATAAACGATATGGAAAACGACGATGTATAAATTATATAGTCGATGTATGGGTTATATAAGCATTGTACACCTCATGTATAAGCGTTGTATAAGTTGTTCGTTCGATGTATAAGTTGTATATGCGTTGTAAAAATTATATATGTATTGAAATAGAAGTGAAATGCTATATATATATATATATATATATATATATATATATATACGCCCCTCGTCCACAAACCATGGACGATATTTATTGGTTGTGATTGGTGTGAAAATTGATTGATAACGAATGGTTGATTGGAATTGTTTGTGGTTGATATTGATTGATTGTGGTTGAAAAATACCCGTTTGTGGTTGAGATATATTTGGTTGAAACCACATAGGATTAGTTTGTGGAAATGAAAAAATATACATGCCGCCTGTGTGCGAACTAGATGCATGATTCCCCATTGTCAAAAGCTGCGAGGCTTTAAGGTAGAGCAAGGAGCCGTACTAGGGACGGTCCCGGTTTTAACTACCCTGCCGTTATGCTGCCGAAATTTTGAATAACATTCATGTGTTAGAATTATTTTCCTGTGTTGAAATTATATTCGTCTGTTGAATAGAAAACCTTCATGAGTTGAATTGAAATTCATTCGTTGAATAGAATTCATGTGTTGAATGGTATTCGTGTTTTTAAATATAAAAATCTCCTTTTTAATCTATATATACAAACTATAGAAAACCTTCATGTGTTGAATTGAAATTCATTCGTTGAATAGAATTCATATGTTGAAGGGTATTCGTGTTTTAAATAGAAAAATCACCTTTTTATCTATTGATATGAACTATAGAAAACCTTCATGTGTTGAATCGAAATTCATTCGTTGAATTGAAATTCATGTGTTGAATGGTATTCATATTTTGAAATAAATTGTTTTATAGTAAAAATCTATTTTTATCACCTATATTAACTATATAAAATAGTCGAATTTTGAAATAAATTGTTTTATAATAAAAATCCTATTTTTATCACCTATATTAACTATATAAAATAGTCGAGTTTTGAAATGAATTGTTTTACAATAAAAATCACATTTTTATTATATACATGAATTGCTAAAAATAGTGAAGTGTTGAAATAGAAAACAGTTAGATAAAAATATCATTTTTATCAAATGTATGAAATTCATATAGTTTTGAAATCGAAGAATCGATATATATATATATAGAATTAAAATATATCGAATAACGAAGCTGCAGTTCGTATTTTGAAACCGTGATTTCAAACGATTAGTGCGGGAGATCCGACCATCGGATTTTCCCGAAACCGCAACCGTTGGGTTCGCTATGGAAATATCTTTCCAACGTCACCAACTTTGTAAAAATCCAACGGTTGGATTGTCTGGAATGTTTAATTCAAATCTGAAGAAAAACAGCGCCAGAATCGATTATATATATATATATAATTATATTTAATCGAATAACGACGCTGCAGTTCGTATTTTGAAATCGAAACTTCAAACGATTATACCGGGAGATCCGACCGTCGGATTTTCCCGAAACTGGAACCGTTGGATTCGTTTTGAAAAGATCTTTCTAATGATGTAAATTTTGTGAAGATCCAACGGTTATATTTTTAGATATGTGTAAATCAAATCTGAAGAAAAGCAGCGCCACGGCCGCGTTATGGCCTGAAGCGTCGTTTTGAATAAATTGGCTATTTTAAAATAAATAAAAATAGCGATAAATCATTATAAAATATTATAAACGATATGGATGTGAAATTTAGAAACTATCTGAAGGTTGGCTAAGTCGAATGGTTTCCTGGGTGTTGATCTGATGTTGGTTTCGGCCTTCGGGGTTAATATTTGGGAAATCGTTCTCTTACAGATTGACAGTTAGTGACTAATGAATTGAAATGATGCGTATGTATGTTAGTGTTGCACTTGTTTATTATATACGCGAGTTTCTCAGAAAGACCGGGTTTATCCCATTTTGAATAACTGAATCGACGATAAGAAATCGAAGATGAAGACGGCGGTCGAAGACCGGAGATCTTCACCTCGTTTGGATGGTAACCGAGGTCCTGATTGGGAGGCATCCCGAAATATGGATAATGAGTGGTGATCGTCCAGACGTACGTGGTGATCGATGGGTTTGTGAGGCATATAGTGACTCCGGTTTCGTTCAGACCCAGAACGGACTTGTAAATGGACTGTGTGTCTGACATTGGATTTTATTCTGTGTTGATTGATCTCTATTAAATATACATCTGTTTGACGGCGGAGAATTTATTCTTTTGCTTAACGCCCTTCTCTGAAACGCACGAGCTCAGAGGCTGGATATCGATGGATATCAGTCGCATGGCATGAATTGCTAGTGTGGCATGCCTAAGTGGCAAATGATCAGGGCTTCTGTTGAAAAGCAAAGTCTTGTGGTGATGATCAAAGCACAGCCTGTATGGCGTAGCTTTGTGTATAACGTGAATTCGTGAGCCTCACACCTCGGTATGAACCAGAAACGGGAGAAGGACCTCAGGGAGGGCATGCGTTTCTTTCTAACTAGGAGTTGTGTCGGTGTTTTTACATGGCCTGACATTTTACTTATGTGGATGATGGATAGCGAGGCGCCTCGGATATATCGGTCGATCCGGGACCGATGGAGTCATTCGTTGGCTCATTTGCGCCCCATAGGGCGGGGAGACGTATTGTTCAGGCATTTTAATCCACATCGGTGGACCAGCCCTGTCGCTCTAAGGGTCGATGCGTTCTGATTCTAAGACATGGTAGGCTAGATTGTCTCGAATTCGGTAAGGACTATCTTTTGCCTTGGTTCATGACGGAAATCCAATTTCCAAATACGTGACTGTGCGGTTTTGATTGTATATATGTATATATGGCGACATGATATATGGTACCCATGTCGTCTATGATTGATAGTTATGATTGAAATTGTTTTTGAATCATATAAACACTAGTAATAATATCAAATGCTTTTGTTTATTTCGTATCAAGCATATTTTGGCCGTTATAAGGTAAAACTCTATCCTCCAGTTTGCGTTGCATTGTGTGATGGGAACTGAGTCTTATAATGGCTTCATTTTTATAAAAAGCATTGAGGTGTTCAAAAGAAAGATTTGTTTTAAAGCAATGGCAATCCAATGGAGTAAACCCGTTCCACGAAAGTGGCGTGGTCCTGTGACTAGCCATATTATAAATGTGTTGAGTAGATTTCTCATACCAGTCCCATGACTGACTCGTAGTTTGTTTCACTTTCAAACTCGGGTGCCCCTTTTTCTACATGGGCAGCCTTGTATTCAGGTTTAGTAGGCTTTATCCGGATAGCTGGAGCTGAAGATGGATTCTATCATTTATCTCTTTTTATGCTGTTCAGGTCCTGTTGTACATATTATGTTTATTTCCGCTGTAGACATTTATGTATAGCTGAACTGTATTTGTACTAAGTATGATCCTGTATACTGTGTAACTCTGATGTTTATGTTTATCCAGTATATTCTATTGTTCATTATCTGGTGTATTTATTTAATTCTGTTCTGCTGTTATCTGTTTATGTGCTATATTCCAAAGATTACCCTTGCCACCGTCAGTACGGGGTTTGGGGTCGTCACACTTACTTTACATTAAAAATGTAATTTGTAATGTAATCATATTCTAATCAAACTTTAATCCTTACATTAAAAAAGTACTTTTAATGTTAGCATATTTTTTTCCAATAATGATCATTTTTAATGATTCCTTTTACATGAAAATGTAACTTCATATGTTAAACTATTTTCTTCCTATAATGATCATTTTTGCAAATTCTTTTTTACATGAAAAATGTAACTTTTAATGTTAAACAATTTTCTTCCTATAATGACCATTTTTGCAAATTCTTTTTACATAAAAAAAATGTAACTTTTAATGTTAAACAATTTTCTTTCAATAATGATCATTTTTAATGATTCCTCTTTACACAAAAAATTGTAACTTTATATGTTAAACTATTATCTTCCTATAATGATCATTTTTGCAAATTCTTTTTACATAAAAAATGTAACTTTATATGTTAAACTGTTATCTTCCTATAATGATCATTTTTGCAAATTCTTTTTACATAGAAAATGTGACTTTTTATGTTAAACCATTTCATTAAACGTGAATCTTCTTTGCAATTGCTTTTACATAAAAATGTAATTTCTTATGTTAAACCATTTCATTAAACTTGAATCTTCTTTGCAAATTCTTTTTACATAAAAATGTAATTTCTTATGTTAAACCATTTCATTAAACTTGAATCTTCTTTGCAAATTCTTTTTACATAAAAATGTAATTTCTTATGTTAAACCATTTCATTAAACTTGAATCTTCTTTGCAAATTCTTTTTACATAAATATGTAATTTCTTATGTTAAACCATTTCATTAAACTTGAATCTTCTTTGCAAATTCTTTTTACATGAAAATGTAATTTCTTATATTAAACCATTTCATTAAACTTGAATCTTCTTTGCAAATTCTTTTTACATAAAAATATAATTTCTTATGTTAAACCATTTCATTAAACATTAATCTTTTTCGCAAATTATTTTTACATAAAAATGTAATTTCGTATGTTAAACCATTTCATTAAATTTGAATCTTCTTTGCAAATTATTTTTACATAAAAATGTAATTTCTTTTGTCGCAAAATTCTTATCAAACAAGCATCTTTTTACGGAATCATATTTCATTTACAATAAAAATGTAATTCTTATGTTAACACAATCTTGTTAAAAAATGAATCCTTTCTAAGAATTCATTTACATTGAAAATGTAAATTTAAATGTAAAAAACATTTTTATTTAACAATGATCATTTTCTAAGGATTCATTTACATTTAAAATGTAAATTTCAATGTAAAAACATTTTTTATTTAACAAATGACCATTTTTGACTTACAACAAAAATATTTTTTTTATGTTAACATATGATGATCATTTTATATATGTATAATATAAAAATATATTTTTATTGTTAAACAATTTTCTATTCATACTATGATCATTTTCTATTTTATATATACAGTAAAGATCTAATTTTTATTGTTCAAACAATTTATATCATAACATGAATATTTTACAACACATGAATATTTCAGAAAATTTTGACAGCATAACGGCCGGGAAATTAAAACCGGCACCGTCCCTAGTACAGCTCCTCTGCTAACCTAGGCCTCACGACAATACAAGGGTTTCGTTTTCCTAATACAATTTTTTTCTATACAATTAATTTACAACACTTGTGAATTTTCCACAATCACAACCAATTTCATTTAAACCACAATCAATCACCCAAAATCCATCAATTTCACACCATAATACAATCTTGTCGTCCACGGTCTATGGACGACGGTGTCAGGAGATTCTGAACTCCGTCTGCAACCTAATACAATTTTTATTCCTTCTAAAATTGTAGAAGGCTCCAAAAATTCTCCGGTCTCTTCTGAAATGTAGATCTCGAATTTACGGTCCCAACGCTTCCTGTTTCATTGAATTTCATTATCGTATGACAAAGATATCATTTTATGAAGATCGACAACAATTTAGAGATAATAAATAAATTAATTAATTTAGTAAAACACCTTCTCCTTCAAAACTAACTACCGACGGTCTAACCCAATAGCTCAGAATTAGGGTTGAATCTCGCAACCACCAAAGTGGCCGTGACAGTGATTGGAGGGTACCAATCGCTGCGCCTACACACGAGCTTCCAATTCAACCCCCCTTTGTTGAACTCGACGGCCAACCTTGGATGGAATTCGCCACCCAACGATGAACTTTTGGGTGTGTGAAACGAGGCAATGACGCAACCCTAGATGATCTCAGCCGTACGAAATTGAAGCACTTGCGTTTCTCTACAATTTTCTCTTAAGAACCACGTACCAATTCATTCTATTTTTGGAGAGAATATGAGGAATGGAATCGAGCAATACAGGCCTTCGATCGTGAATGATGGCGGCGGCTCTAATACATACTAGGGTTTTCTGAAAATGTTTTATCATAATATTTTAATTATTTAATTCTCAAATTTCCAAAAAGACCTGTTAACTCCTACTAGATCCAAATTAATCCCAGCGACTGTTGCCCCTAGCCAATTACCCCTATTCCAAACACAATGGACTAGGTCTCATCAGCCTATTTGATCGTTTCAGTCTATTTTGCTTTAAATTAAATGCAAAACATTTAATTATTTAATTCGATCGTACATTTTAATTTACCGGGGCCGCATACTGAGTCAAAAAATTCCAGAAAAATAAATCTAGACATGTTTTGACGATACAGTTCTAATAAAATTAGTTTCGACGAATTTGGAGACCGTTTGAAAAAATGTCATTTTCTGGTCGATCCAAATTGATTGAAATTGACAAAAAACGTTTTGATTTACCATGCTCACATATTAATTCCAAAAATTATGAAAATTGGAATTTTGCTATAATTTGACATTCCGGATCCAACCAAAGTGGTTTTGTCGAAAACGGAGGTTGTTTGCAAAATGGCTATTTATAAGGGCTATATATTATAATAAATTCCATAGCGACTATTCTGAATATTTAACTGGCCATAACTTTTTATTCCCGCTATGAAATTTTAATTTTTTAGATTGGTTGGAAAGATATAATTAAACAGATTTAAATATTTCTGGTTTTACTGAAATCGGCTTTATTTTGAATCTTGTACATTCAGTTAAAGTTCAAATTCAAATTTTCAAACTACCGCGCTATTTTTAACTCCTTTTATAATTAAAATAAATATATTCACTCTAACTTCAGTTTAAATAAATGTTTATCGTTATTATTTAAAAATAAATTATTTTAAATATTCAAAATTCATAAAAATAACCAAAATAAAAAATTTAAATTGGTTCTGATTTTCAGGGTTGTTACAATATCACTACATACCAGAGTAAGCATTATATAGCTCAAAATATTCCATGGAAATTTATCGAAGTGAGTTAAGCTTTTTGTTACGTTTTCCTTCAATGACAAGGGCTACGAGACTGAATTCATCTTTCTCAAAATTCGTATATATGGAATGTATGTCCGTCATAGAAGTCTTTGACTTATTGGATTGAAGAATGTTACTAGTATGTGCATAATTAAAAGAAATGGTAGATCTTGTTCTTCTATGTAACTTTAGTTGTCAAACAACTATTAATTCTTTTTTTAATAGCTTCCCTTGATATAAAATTGCATTGTCCAGAGTTTCTTCTGATGAATTGTTGTTCATTTTCCTCCAAGTTTGTTATCCTTGTTGCTTCTAAAGGAATTTTTTTCTTAGTTTTAACAAGCTAAAAATCAAGCCTTTATCATATGTTGTGCCTTCCATTTCTTCTTCTCTAATTACAACCATTTCCTTTTCAATTGAAGCAAATTATTAAGCATCCAAGTTTCTAACACACTTATTAAAATCCAATTTATCAACATGGCCTTCATGGAATAATATGATAAAGCAGTTAAACGATGTTTTCCATAGAAATTATAACTGATTTTCAGTAAGTTATTTCTTTGTTTTGATCAATTGAATCATCTTAAAAACAACCCTACATTACATCTATAGGTGCTGATTATTTCTACTTTACATCTTCTTGATTGTCAACTTTTCATATTGAACTATAGTAATGGTTTGTTGTTCTAACTATTTTTTTGGCTTACCTCTTTCTAGCACTTCTTGCCTTTGGATGTTTAATTTATCTTCTTGGTCTACGTCTTGCCTTTTCTTCTTTGCTCCAATTTGTCATTTTCTCGTGTTTTCTTTTGTCGGCTGGTGTTTCATAATCTATTGTATCTTCATAATTTTATACCTACATTATGAATCATACACTATGTTAGATGTTGTTATGAGGATATGCATATTTTAATAAAAATTAAATAGGACAAGTTTTTTATTTCTATTGTTGTAAGGACGACACCAATTTTTTTTGATACAGAATGTTAGTTTTGTATTCGCTACAATATTATATTATCTATAAAAATTTAAATATCAATTTAGTTTTAAATCATTATTATTTTATTATTTTATACTGAAAATATTGATGAGAAAACGTACAGATGCATATTTTCCCATCTACATTGATACACAAATTTTTCTTTAAATTAATTTGTGCCATTGCTTTAAAGCTATTTATTTGTAATATTAATTCATATGTTGTCAATTGGTACAATAATATATTAATTTAAATTTGAAATAATAATAAATTAACATGAATAGATTAAGAAATTTTTGTTTATGCTAATAGTATTACAATTTGTAATATTTACATACGATGCATACTAGTATAGCTTTACATTTGTAGCAAACTATTTCAACTTACATTTACTATGATTTTCTAATTTAAAGCTAAATGCTTGAGATACTTGTAAAAATAAATTGTTTGTATTCATACATTTGATTTGGTCTTCTAATTTAGCTTTAAACCAACACCTGCTAAACCTCAAATACTAAATACTAATTTAGTTTTAAATCTACAAAAAGTTGAATTAACAGTATTAAGAAATTGTTGTATATGCAAATAGCAACATAACAAGTATTGCTTTGTATGTTATATGATATTTATATCTAGCCTTAAATCAACATGCAACCAGTTTCTGCATAATTTTTACATTATATTTATTGTTAACTATAATCTAAGTAATTTCATGTATTTATATAACAAATATATTTAGCTTTAGATTACATAATAAGTTGTAGAAAAAGATAAATCTACAAGTCAAAACAACTAAATTGTTGAATGCATTCTAGATTTTGAACGAATTTACCAATAAGTTAAAAATTGCATGGATATCAACATCGAATTTATATTAAATGTTAAAATCGAGGTGTAAATTAACTTGTTGACAGATGATGTATTGCTTGATCGGGTTTTAGCCATTGTCAAGCTCTGAATTGAAAATACCAAGAAGGATGAATGATGATTTCCATGTTCGCTAGAAATTGTAAAGAACAGATCGTGATGCGAAGAAAAGTACTGAAATCTAAAAAGAAAATGTTAAACGAATGTTGTTAAAGTCGATTGTAATAACCCGGAAAATCAGAACCAATTTAAAATTTTTATTTTAGCCATTTTAATGAATTTTGAATATTTAGAATGAATTATTTTAAATAATAACGACAAGAAAATTATTCTGAATAGAATTAGAATGTATAAATTTATTTAAATCGAATTTAGAATATAAATATTTATTTTAATTATAAAAGGAATTGAAAATGGCGCGGTAGTTTGAATTTTTGATTTCAAATTTCAAATTTCAAATGAATGTACAGGATTCAAAATTAACCGAATTTTAGAGAAACCAGAAATATTTGAATCTGTTTGAAAATATCTTTCCAACGAATGTGAAAAATCCAAATTTCATAGCGGGAATGAAAGGTTATGCCCAGTTGAATGGGTTACGAAACATATACCATCGTGTTTGGAATGAGGGTAATTAGCTAGGGACAACAATTATTGAATTTGAATTGGAATTCAGGACAATAAACCAGTTATAAATGAATTAAATAAAAATTAAAATAAGCTATAAACAGAAATTATTCTACCTAACCCTAGTCAAACCCCCCTCTTTTATTTTCGAGGTCAACGGAAAAGCCCGCCCCTCCCCCTTCTCAAAAACCACGTCGCCCTCCCCCATTATCCACTGTCGTGCCCCTATTACTGTCGCTGCCATCGACGTTCTTCCTCCCCCTCCTCCTCAGGCCAGCGCGCTACCCCTCCTCCCCATCTCTGTTCAGTCTCCTCCAAAAACCCCAACCTGGACCCAAAATCAGACCACTCCTCAGCCTGTGGGCCTTGCCTCCGCCACTCCCCGACCAGCGCAACTCCCCCACCACCAGCAAGCTTCCCCACCACCTCTGACCCTCGCGCAGACCACAAGGGTACCCCCTATCTAGAAATCCAAAATCAGTGAGCTTTTAAATTTAATTTCCTTTTCAGTTTGTTTTTAGATTAAAATTTGGGTTTTTATAAATATAAAATTTGCTTTATTTTAAAAATTAAATGGCATTGATTTTAGAAATGAAAATTAGATTACATATGTGTTTTGGAAATGAAACTTTGACTTTTAGTGAAAATGAAAAGTTGATTTTTATATAGAGATTAACAAGGTAAAGATTTGATTTTTATGAATATGATTTCAAAATAAAAATACGATTTTTATTACATGTATAATGATATGAAAATATATAATTTTTTATACCTGAAGTGTTATCATAAAAGTGTGATTTTTATGTAAATGGCTTTATATAAAAATTCGATCTTTAGTTGTGTAGAAATATGATTTTTTATATATATAGCGAGATAAAAATATGATTTTTATTTAAATAACTTTGTTTTAAAAATGTGATTTTTATAATATATGCATCATATTAAAAATGTGATTTTTAATATAAAAATCATATAGAACAAATTGCGTTGGATTCAGAACAGTGAATCTAAGCGACAATAAGGAATGGCGTAGTGGATCCCAAAGGTGAGAACTTCTCGCTAAAATTATTTCTGTTCAGTTAATTAATTTATAACTGCATATATGAACTACTCCCCGTCGTCCTCAGACCATGGACGACTTGTTTGATTGTGTGTTTGGATTGATTTGTTTGTGTGAATTTGGTTTGTGATGTGGAATGGAAAATAAAATATTCATGTGTTGAATAAAATAAAATATTCATGTGTTGAATAAAATAAAATAAACTATTCATGTGTTGAAATAAATATTTTATCATTAAAAATATAATTTTTACATGTATATGAATAAAATAAATATTCATTTACAAATTAGACGATTTGTTTATGTGCACCCATTTGACTGATATGGATTGGGACGATAAATTTTACAAGTCGCCCAACTGCACAAATAAATTCTGTGTTTGTGGATTGAAACCCCACACGGGTGTTGGGATGATATTTGACGTACACTAATCCCAATTGTTTAGTTGTATGTCGATCGATAGGTTGACAGACTATTGTAAGCGTTAAATATTTATACTTAATGCTTATACAGTGTAGAACGCACTTTGGATGATGGTTGATTGTTTATCATGACTGTTGTATACATGTGTTGTATGAAATCCATATAAATAACATTATATGGTGATTGACTGTGTCTGATTCCAGTTCAGAAAAAGTAATATTTTAAAATAACGAATATTTTAAAATAATATTTGGTAAAAGATCAAAATATGATTTTGATGTCCGATTTGGGATGGACACGAATATATTTAAATATATAAAGCCGTGTTGATTAGATTAACGCCATTTTGACGTGAACGATATTTATATCGATTTTATTCAATTTTATAATGAATATCGAAAAGGAAAGGATTTCAAAATCTAATGTTTTGACAATATTATCATTTATATATTAATAATATGGAATATTCAATTTTGATTTAAAATTGAAAATGAAGTTAAAATCGTTTTAAAACGATTTATAGAATACGTTTTAAATGGAAATCAACGAAATATATATAATATATATATTAAATGGTTTGAATAGAACGCGCCGCGCTGCGACCATTCACGAATTTCGACCATTGACTTCGAATTGACACTACGGGAGATCCGTCCGTTGGATTCTTCTAAAAATGGAATCGATGGGTTCATATCGAAAAGAGCTTTCCAAAGAATATAAGAGATTTAAAATCTAACGGTTGGATTTGGAATTATGTCCAAATCAAATCTGGAAAAGGTCGCTGTAAGTGCAATTCGATGACCGTTTATGGAAATCGACTGCACGGGCCTTGATAAAATTATTAAAAATATCAATATTTTGTGTAAAATCATAATAAATGATTTTGAGAGAATTGGGATGAAAAATTCCATAATTGAAAGGATAAAAATATATTTTTATCCAAATGTACTAGTTATGAACTAGAATTATAATCCAAATTTTTAAATAAATAAATTGGATTTGAAATGGTTTTAAAAATAACCAGAATTTCCAATATATGTATCTGAATGGATTTGAATCGAAATCATCTTTGGAATATTTCGATGTCGGATTTCGTGATTAGACAGGTATTGTTATGGAAATTTGAAAGATATATTTATATCGTTATTTCCAATACGATATTCATTGGTTTAAGAATTTGATATTGAATACAAGCCGATATATTTTCCGTTCAGAGCCTTGTATTTAATATCAAATGGGGTTTTGGGTTTGTCGTGAATGGTGTCTTAAATAACACTGTTCTTAAACCCAGTTGAGAAAAGAATAAATCTTTTAATTAATATTTAGTGAAAATTTCCAGTTAATTAATATTTAACTGGAATTGAATTTAAATTGGATTTTTGGGTTTATCTTGAACGGTGTTTTGAATAACACTTGTTCTTCAACCCGATTAATAATAGAATGATATTTTGGGTTTGACGTGAATGGTATCGTTAAAAATACTGTTCTTAAACCCAATGGAGTTAATAAAATTAGAAACTAACTGGAGGTTAGCTAAGTTGAATGGTTTCCTGGGTATTGATTTGATGTTGGTTTCGGCCTTCGAGATTAATATTCAGGGAATTGTTCTCTTACTAATTTACGGTTAGAGACTAATAGATGTGGATTTGGGTTTATCGTGAACTTTGTTTTAAATGACAATGGTTCTTTAACTCAGTTACAGACATGACATGATTTCCCAAGTTATATAATCATTAATATTGATTTTTGGGAAGGTTAAAACTAAGTTGAGCTTTAATGAATCTATAATTAGATTGAGATAATCGAGAGCGGAGTACCACTAGTTTTGCTCCGAGCGATAGTTAAATCTTTAATTAGATTTGAACATGAAATGGTAATTAATTTTACCGATAACACCATGGTGCTAGATATGGAGTATTACGAGTTTTGCTCCAGGGAATGAATAGGTTGTGATTGGGAAATTAAACATATGATTACTTCAGTAAGGTGTGCTAATCCCAACAGTTTTGGATAAACCTTAATATGGTTTGAATTGATATCCAAAGGAAGATTAAAGAATAAATTTAATAGAATTTATCTTTGATAAAATTATTGGGAACCAATTCCCTAATGATGTGAATATTTGAATAAAAGAGTATTCTGAATTGGAATGAGGCGTATGTTGTGTTTGTGTAACACTTGTTTATTATATACGCGGGTTATTTGGGAAGATCGGGTTTAACCCATTCTGAGTAACAAATACGAAGATTAGTCGAAGATGAAGACGGTGGTTGAATACCGGGGGTCTTCACATTATTTGTATGATTACTGATGTCTTGATTGGGCTGTACACCCAAGACGAGGTAACAAGTGGTGATCGTCCAGACGTACTTCGAGATCGACGGATATACGAGGGCCTCTCTCCTGTATTGGACACATGGGACGAGGAATAAGGTGCCTCTAGTTTCGTTCAGGCCCAGAACGAACTTGTAAACGAATGTGTGTCTGACATTGGATTTTGTTTCGTGTGATTAATTTCTATTAAATATATATCTGTTTGGCGGTGGTGAATTTGTTCTCTTGCTTAATGCCCTTCTCTGAGACGTACGAGCATAGAGGTTATATATTGATGGATATCAGTAGCATGGCATGAATTGCCTGTGTGGCATGTTGAGTTGCATGGATCAAGGATTCTGTTGAAAAGCATAGTCTTGTGGTAGATTATCAAAGCACGACTTTAATATAGCATAGCTTTGTGTGTAGCGTTAATTCGCGAGCCTCACACCCTGGTGTGAACCAGAAACGGGAGAGGATCCAGGGAGGACATGCGTTTCCTTCTAGCTAGGAGTGGTGTCTAGGTTTTGCACGCCCTGACGTTTTACTTATGTGGATGATGGATAGCGAGGCGCCTCGGTTATATTGGTCACTGCGGGGGCCGATGGATGGTTTGGTAGTATACTGACCAATTTTATGCCCCATAGGGCGGGAAAACATATTGCTCGGGCATTTTAATCCACTTCATGTGGACCGGCCCTGTGGCTCCTAAGGGCTCACCTGTGTCTGAGTCCTGAGGCTCGGGCTAGAGAGTCTCGAAGTGATAAGAACGATCCCTTGCCTTGGTTCATAGATGGAAATCCAACTTCCAATACGCGACATTTCGGTTTTATTTGTAGAGCCTAGTATGACGACATAGTGGGATGGGGCACTATGACGTCTATGATTGATATATTTATATTTGAAGTTGTTTTCATACACTTTACACTATAATAGTATCAAAATGATTTGTTTTAAATGTACCAAGCATGTTTGGCTATCATAAGGTAAAACTTTATCCTCCGTCTTGTGTTGCATTGTGTGATGGGACTTGAGTCTTATAATAGCTTCATTTTTCCAAAAAGCATTGTGCCGTTTATTTTATGCACTGGTATTCTTGGGAGGAAACCCGTTCCGTGTTATACGGCGTGGTCCATTGATTTACTTTTTTTTTAAGGAAAGATGTAATAACTGTTTTAGTTCTCACACTAGTCACATGACTGACTTGAAGTTTATTGTTTTAACCTAAACTCTGGTTGCCCCTAAATTCCACACGGGAAGCTAGTAGTTTTGGTTTTGCAGATTTATATTCACATGATCTTGGTTTACAACTGGAACGATATTTCCGAAGCTCTGCATCCGTTTATCTCTTTCAGTTGTGTTTTCGTATTATTTTCCGCTGCATTTTAATTTATAAATCTCTGATATTTGTCAAATGTATATTATTGATTTATACTCTGTATATTCTTGTACTCTGATGTAAATTGTTGTAATAAGCAATGAAATGTTCTTCTGTTTGTGTTCTGATTTGTCGTGCTCTCAAATCAATCCGGGATTTCCTTTACGGGGAAGTTCGGGTCGTCTCATTTGGTATCAGAGCTTTGGTTTACATAGCTCGAGAACAAGACACATTAGAACCGAAGGAAAGAATTCATCAGAGATTAATGTAGTAATATCCAATTGGAATGACTCGTTAGAGATGGAATAAGTAGTATCCTAGAATGAGTGTGAAGAGTGTTATTTTTAAAATAAAATTGAAAACAAATTTTGTTTTGAAAATTTAAACCCTATTATACGTATTTGAGTATTTTATTTTTATTGAATTTGGACAATCAAGTATATAAAGATTTTGCATATACGTTTGATCCATGTGTATACGAAGTTTTAATATACTGGATAGATAAAGAATCACATTCAAGTCGCCCGGAGATGGTACTAATGATTGTCATGTCATCATCAGTATTCATGTTCGAGTTTCGAAAGTGGGATATCTATATATTTCCATTAAACTGGTGTGAGAACCAAAACTAGATAGGGTCTATTGTTGTGAATTGGCATCAAAAACATGATTTTGTGTTTATATATCAAAGTTATGAATTTGAAAATTAATCAACTAATTGATTGCTGGTTGTGTTGTTTGATTAATTAAAATTTTGAACCATTTAGCCAAATTATTTGTCAAATATTGAACTAATTTGGAAAATTGTTTGAAATTGCATGCATATACATGTATATACATTGAACATGTCATAGCAGGGAAGCTAAGCAGAGGATTAAAATTGTATGCCCAACAAATAGGTACATGTTTACTAATTTATTGGGTTTGGATGATTTTATGAGCCGATTGGCTTTTTCTTTTTCTTTTTGAGATGAGAGGGCCTATGTGGTGGTTTAGGGATTTTCTTGATGCTCTCCGTAAAAAGGAGGCTATTGCGAAAATTTTCGAAAATTTAGGGTGTTGGCCAAATTTTTGAAAAATTAGAAATTTTTAGAAACTGAAAAGTTAAAGAATGAAAGCCGGAATGAAAGTTGAGTTGATTAGTTAAACAACTTTCAGCTCCGTTCCTTTTCGAGGACAAAAAGATTTAAAGTGGGAGAGATTGTAACAACCCGGAAAATCATAACCAATTTAAAATTTTTATTTTAGCCATTTTAATGAATTTTGAATATTTAAAATGAGTTATTTTAAATAATAATGAAAAGAAATTTATTTTGAATAGAATTAGAACGTATAAATTTATTTAAATTGAAGCTAGAATATAAATATTTATGTTAATTATAAAAGAAACTGAAAATGGCGCGGTAGTTTGAAAATTCGATTTCAAATTTCAAATGAATGTATAGGATTCAAAATTAACCGGATTTTAGCGAAACCAGAAATATTTGAATTTGTTTGGAAATATCTTTCCAACGAATGTGAAAATTCCAAATTTCATAGTGGGAATAAAAGGTTATGTCCAGTTGAAAATTCAGAATAGTAGCTATGGAAAATGTAGCCCTTAAAAATAGCGATTTTGCAAACGACCTCCATTTTCGATGAGACCACTTTTGTTGGATCCGGAATGTCAAATTATTGCTAGATTCCAATTTTCATAATTTTTGGAATCAGTATGTGAGTGTGGTGAATTTAAACATGTTTGGTCAATTCAGTTTGAATTTAATCGAGTGGAGAATGATCATTTTTCAAATGGTCTCCAAATTCGACAAAATTAGTTGTGCTAGGACCGTATCGTCAAAACATAGCCAGGTTTATTTTTTTGGGATTTTTGGGGTCCGTAAGTGGTCCCGGTAAATTAAAATGTGCGTTTGAATTTAAAATATATTGATTTATATTTTAAATTTAACGGAAACTAATCTAACAGCCGAATTGGGTTACGAAACATGTATCATTGTGTTCGGAACGGGGGTAATTAACTAGGGACAATAGTTGTTGAGTTTGAATTGGAGTTCAGGACAATAAACCAGTTATAAATGAATTAAATAAAAATTAAAATAAGATATAAATAGAAATTATTCTCCCTAACCCTAGTCAAACCCCGTCTTTTATTTTCGAGGTCAACGGAAAAGCCCGCCCCTCCCCCTTCTCATAAACCCCGTCGCCCTCCCCCATTATCCACTATCGCGCCCCTATTACTGTCATCGCCATCGACGTTCTTCCTCCCCCTCCTCCTCAGGATAGCGCGCCACCCCTCCTCCCCATCTCCGTTCAGTCTCCTCCAAAAAACCCAACCTGAACCCAAAATCAGACCGCTCCGCCGCTTGTGGGCCTTGCCTCCGCCACTCCCCAGCTAGCGCGACACCCCACCACCAACAAGCCTCCCCGCCACCTCTAACCCCCGTGCAAACCACAAAGGTACCCCCCTCTGGAAATCCAAATTCGGTGAGCTTTTAAATTCAATTTCCTTTTCAGTTTTTTTTTAGATTAAAATCTGGTTTTTAATAAATATAAAATTTTCTTTATTTTAAAAATTAAATGGCATTGATTTTAGAAATGAAAATTCGATTACATATGTGTTTTGGAAATGAAAATTTGACTTTTAATTAGAATAAAAAGTTGATTTTTATATAGAGATTAGCAAGGTAAAGATTCGATTTTTATGAATATGATTTCAAAATAAAAATATGGTTTTTATTACATGTATAGCGATATAAAAAGATATAATTTTTTATACATGAAGTGTTATCATATCAGTGTTTTTTATGTAAATGGCTTTATATAAAAATTCGATTTTTAGTTATATAAAAATTCGATTTTTAGTTATATAAAAATTCGATTTTTAGTTATGTAAAAATTCAATCTTTAGTTGTGTAGAAATATGATTTTTTATATATGTAGTGAGATAAAAATATGATTTTTAGTTAAATACTTCATTTTAAAAATGTGATTTTTATAATATAAGCATCATATTAAAAATGTGATTTTTAATATAAAAATCGTATGAAACAGATTGCGTTGGATTCAGAACAGCGAATCTGAGCGACAATAAGGAATGGTGCAGTGGATCCAAAGGTGAGAACTTCTCACTAAAATTATTTCTGTTCGGTTATTTAATTTATAACTGCATATATGAACTTCTCCCCATCGTCCGTAGGCCATGGACGACTTGTTTGATTGTGTGTTTGGATTGATTTGTTTGTGTGAATTTGGTTCGTGATGTGGAATGGAAAATAAAATATCCATGTGTTGAATAACAACAACAACAAAGCCATATATCCCAAACAAGTTGGGGTTGGCTAGATATGGAACACAAAATTAAAATAAAATAAAATTAATAATGATGATAATAATAATAATAATATATATAAAGGTTTTAAATAACCAAACAGATAAAAAGTCGTCTGATAAAGGGTGTTTTTAATAATAATAATGATAATAAGTAAAAAGGTTCAATAAACGTGAAATAAAATCTAAAATAGTAACAAAAAGTAAAAAGATTCAATAAATGTGAAATAAAGTCTAAAATAATTATTAAAAAAACCCTAAGGATTTGGTACATGGATTGCCAAATTCCATGCACTCCTATCAACTACCAGCTCTTCAGATAAACTCTAGTTACTTAAATCTCTCTTTATTATCTCCTCCCGTGTCATTTTAGATCTACCTCTCTTTGGGCCTTCGACGCGGCCTATAACTCCAACGCGTACAGGTGCATCGTATGGTCTATGTTGGATATGTGCAAACCATCTCAAGCGGTATTGGACTAACTTCTCTTCAATAGGACTCCAAGTTTTTCCCGAATATCCTCATTTCTAATCCAATCTCGTCTGGTATGCCTACAGCTCCAATGCAGCATCTGCATCTCTGTTACGCTTGTCTTCTGGACAAGTTGCCCCTTAGTAGGCCAACATTCTGCACCATATAACATTGCAGGCCTGATTTTTGTCATATAGAACTTTCCTTTAAGCTTCTGAGGAATCTTCCTATCATAGAGAATGCCAGATGCTAGTCGTCGTTTCACCCATCCTGCTTGAATTCTAAAACTAACATCCTTATCAATCTCCCCATCAAATTGCAACATAGATCCTAAGTATCGAAACGATTCCTTCTTGGGTAATACTCTACCGGCCAGGGTAACCTCTCCGTCATCTGACCTGACACTGCTAAAATTACACTTCATGTACTCTATTTTAGTTCTGCTAATCCTGAAAAACTTTGATTCCAAGGTCTCCCTCCATAACTCCAGTTGTCGATTAACCCCTATTCTACTTTCATCAATCAGCACAACATCATCGGTAAAGAGCATACACCAAGGAATCTCCCTTTGTATATCTTTTGTGATTTCATCCATCACTAATGCAAAAATATAGGGGCTCAAAGCCGAACCTTGATGTAACCCTATGTTAGTTGGAAAGTCCCTGGTCTCACCATCGCATGCCCTGACACTAGTCACAACCCCCTCGTACATATCCTTAATAAGGGTAATATACTTTGATGGCACTCTCTTCCTTTCTAGTGCCCACCACATAACCCTCCTCGGCACTCTGTCATAAGCTTTCTCCAGGTCAATAAAAACTATGTGGAGATCTTTCTTCTGCTCCCTGTATCTCTCCATAAGTTGCCTAACCAAGAAAATCGCCTCAGTGGTTGACCTTCCAGGCATAAAACCAAATTGATTCCTAGATACACTTGTCAATGTAACACCCTGCATTGTTAATATAATTAAAAATGTACAAATATGTATATATGCATAGATAGGTAAATAATGGTGATGTATAATGAAAATTAATTAATATATGGAAGAGAACGAAAAATTAATTCGATAATAGTGAGCGTAACGAAAAAGATAGTAAAATAAGGATACTCAATTTAAATATCAGGAATTAAGTAAAATGGACATCACCATTGCGTTCGTCTCGGAATTCTGCTGGGAATAGAGTCCAAGTTTTCGAAAATCGTACTCCGTATGAAAGAGTTATGGCCTTCAGAAGATTCAAGAGAAATTCAGAAATTAAATACTAAAATAACCCAGATAGGTCGACCTAGAGGTCGACTTATACCAAGGAAGGTCAACCTGGAGGTCGACCTACCCCAGGCAAGTTGATTTGGGAGCCGACCTCCCCTAAAACAGGTCGACCTAGGGGTCAACCTCTCCCCTAATCTAGGTAGAAATCGTTTTCTGCACTTGGACGCTATTTCTGACCTCATACGTCGACTAAACAGCTATATAATGACCTTTAACTCTTTCTTTTTCTTCACCCAAGCCTATAGCGACACCAGGGCACTGTTCTAACTCAAATTCTTCTTCTCCAAGAGATTTCCAGATCCACTTTCTTCCCCTTTTCTCTTCAAAACATCTATTCTTAAATTTAAAAAGTTTAGAATCAAAACAACCTCCAAATTAAAGAGAAAAAGGAATCCAGATCCGCAATTTACACTACGCTAGGAGGAGAAATTCAGATTCACAACTTACGTTGCGTAGAAAAACAAAGATAGATCAGATCTATGGATTGGGGCACAAAATCAATCAAAGTTAAATCAAATCCACGAATTGAAAATGAAAAGCAAGGTGAGTGGAAGTACAATAAACTTGTTGCATAATAGTATTATTATCGTTCGTCATTCCCCAGTTATAAATTCAATTCAAGATTCATGTTATAATAATTATCATTTTATTCTCCTTCCCTTTTTTATTTTTGGATCTAGGTTATCTAGAATCTAGACGAAATCTTATTATACATACGTACGATTGAAATATGGGAATATTGGGGCATAATTTATTTTATGCAATCGAGGAATATAATCTGTAATTTAGGGATTGTGGCATAACAATTATTATCGCAAATATTGGGATAATTGGCGAATTGTATATTGGGATTATTCAATGAAATAAAGTTTGAATTGGGAATTTTGGAGCGCATTTCAATAATTAATCTTTGGGTATGTTTTGGAAACATGAATCTATGCTGAATAGTGCGCAACTATGAATTCTGACTTATAATGTTAACCTAAAATTGTGTAAATTTAATTGGAATTATTGAAAATGGAATGTGATTGGGAAGAAGTGATTTATTTCAAATCTAATATTGCGGGATTGAGGTTTTAAAACTATAAGTTTAAATTTTGGGTTTTGGGAAAAATGAATCTAAAGGTAAGAATCCTAAGTTGATAAAAGAACGGATAAAACTTGGCTTATGCGATTATGAGACCTCTTATGTGATTATGAAACCTAACTCATAACCTGAAATTGATGCTTAAAGTTCTCATAAAAATTGTTAATTGGCTAAAGATGAAACATGACTAACTCGAGGTTAGAATGAGGTTGTGGTGTAATTCTGCCCGGAATCGCCCGGCATATCCAGTTGCTGCAAACAATAGGGTCTAATGTGAGAAGTTAGTCTTACCGCGCTTAAACCCGAGGTTAGATTGAGTTGTGGTGTAAGACTGCCCGGAATCGCCCGGCATATCCAGTTGCTGCAAACAATAGGGTCTAATGTGAGAAGTTAGTCTTACCGCGCTTAAACCCGAGGTTAGATTGAGTTGTGGTGTAAGACTGCCCGGAACCGCCCAGCACATCCAGCAACTGCAACAATAGGTCTAATGTGAGAGGTTGGTGCATTAATAATCAATTAATGCTAATGACACATGCTAGTATGGTAAGGTTAGGTTAACAATACGTAACCAATTTGACATGATGCGTGGGTGGGTTAAGTCAATATGAGCTGAAAGACAACACTTAACCAAATTTGTGGAATATATAAGTAATGCATGAGCGTGAAGGTATGGTTAAGTAAAACTTGACATATGGACAAACTTAACCAACACAGTAATGGGGAATGATAACTACCTATTATAAACCAGAGTTGCGGTAATGTACAATTAAATAATAGGTAAACTTGTCCTAGGGACAAGGGAAGATTATGACTTAAGATGTAATACAAGACTTGAAGGGTGGGATGACTTATACTATGAAATAAGTTAATCTAAGCTGAAAATGTGGGAAAGCACCCGGAAGATATCGTTTGATAAAGAAAACTTAAGTCATGTTTGAATTCATCGGAAAACCTTAGAGAACTAAGTAAATAACGATGAAGGTAACCCAGTGTTGAACCTTAGTTAGAGAACTAAGTAAATAAAGATGAAGGTAACCAAGTGTTGAGCCTTAGTTAGAGAACTAAGTAAATAACGATAATGGCAACTGAGTAATGAACCTCAGTAAGAGAACTTAGTAAAATGGCAACTAGGTAACGAACCTTAGTTAGAGAACTAAGTAAGCAACGGTAAAGATAACTAAGTAAGTAAACCTTAGTTGAAATGGACTAAATAATAAACCTTAGTTAAAGAGAAACTTGGTAATTAGAATTGAAGGACAACATAAACGAGGATAACCAAGTTAATAAGACAAAGCAAGCACGTAATCAGAAGTTTAGACATAGGTCTAATAGTACGAAAGGATGAGGCGTTTGGACCAGACCAAACGATAGGGGATGAATAACCAAACTCGGTAGATCATCACGGTGTCGTAGGGCACGAGGGGGAGCGTACGTCCATCTGATCACAAAGAAGGCTCCAATGGACTGGGTTACAAAGCACGCGACTTCGATGGGACGTGAGCATACTCTTGGTATCCCTCTGTGAGAATGCAGATGATCCGTCTGGGCTCACAGAGGTTAAGGTCTGCGTAAGAAGAACCAAGAGTATGCCTTGGTTGCAATAATAAGGCAACCTAAAGACTAGGATGGACCAGCGTGAGTCGGCGATAACCAGTTGGTCCCGTGGTAGCACGTCATCAGCTACCTACCATCTTGAGCTAGTCGAGCACGAAAAGAAGAAAGGTGGAGAACTCCAAAAGACCATGTACTTGCTATCTAGTTATGGGTGAGGTTGGCCAATAGGTTTGTGGGGGCATAGAGGGCCTGCGTATAGTTCTCATTCTTGATATTCTTGGGTGCCTTTCATTAGTTGAGGGAGGGGTCAAGTGAGACCATAGCCACAGTAAAAACAGACCTTAGCATCTGCACTGGCAGATAACTTAAAGCTCCCGACCGAGTTCCGTGTTTCTTGATTTTCCCTGCCACGGGACTCAGGTCGCACATATAGCGGACATTTGCAACTAGATATCTAGCACGTTTAACGATACGGTTGGGACGTAAAGTCTAGGAACGCATATCGCTCAAGGAAGTGTGTCCTAGACTAGAGGGCATTGTTCGATAGGTAGCATAAACCCTAGTTGGACCTAGGTAGCATAAACCCTGGTTGAACCTAGGAAGCGTTCGATAAAGTAAACCCTAGTTGGACCTAGGTAACACTCGATGGTAAACCCTAGTCGGATCTAGGTAGTATTCGATAACAGAACCTAGTAAGACCTAGGTTGGCAGTCCAAACGCTTATGCAACAAAGAAATGGTGGTTTTACGCAGACGTGGTGAGAATATATGTATATACATGAAAGCCCGTACGACGTATGACATTGTATAAGGAACTGCGTACATATGACAAGATGACACGAGTTGGATAAGGGACTGCGTACATATGAAAAGAGGACACAAGTAGGGCGTAACTGCATATACATTGTATTAAGTTAATCTACTAGTGGATGGATAAGTATAACTTAAAGAGCTAACATTGTTAACTACCTAATAACCAAGAAAATGTAACTGAACGGTATATGTAGGATTATACAGAAGTTTATTCTAAGTCCAGTCACATA